>CM035164.1:59875873-60475873 GCA_020205615.1 Panax quinquefolius | reverse complement strand
TGCGGAATTTAAAATTTATTACATCACATCATAGTTAAAAGTCTATTATCATAACGATAAAAATAAAATTACAATTCTTCATCACTTGTACATTTTTTCCCTTTCCTTTGCTAGTAGTAGGTTCATTGACCTTCTCAACCTTAGCTGCAATAAGTGTATAAATATGCAAGAGTGAGCAAACAAAGCTCACTTGAAGAAGAATGAATAACTTTACAACATTACAACAATTTCTAGAAATAGGCTCAATAAAACTAAATGATATGTTCTATTAACATTCTGAAACATACTACTGAGGGTCTAATGACCACGAATCATGTCCACGGTTATAAGTAATCTTTCAACTTTAACTTTAACAGTCATAAGACTAAAAAGACTACACGTACTTAGGGGGATCAACCCTTCGTACAATGTATTGTGCACAACCATTTCAACGCTAAGCGTAAACCTCTAATAAAAGAGTTGTTCATCTCAGTATTTAGAATACAAGTCCGCACCAAAGTAGGTTTGGTTTGGATACATTACAAGGTAATTTAGAATTCAACGGTCATCAACTAAGGATAAGTTGAATACAAAAGAACTAACTGTATGCTATGGAATAATCATAACTGAATCGATAATTGTAAATTAATATCATGCTTTAGGAATAATCTAATAGCATAAACATTGAATAATCATAACATAATTTGCTTGAACAATATTAAGTCAAGGTTATTGAAAATTGGATGCTAAGCATGCATAGTGAATAGTAATTTGAACGATAAAGTTGTTCAACATTAGAATATTAAAATATAGCGACTTGCATGCTAAATAACAAGTTACATACTAAAGAAACTTGCTCAATATCAAAATATAAGATTTAGAATACTTGCATCCTCATGAACAACTAGATACAAGAACTTTCTCAATAATAAACAATCTAGCTCTACGAAAGTGTAGAGGTAGCAACTTACGAAATTGTAATTGAATTAAAAGCAATAACGTACTCAACGAAAATTAAACTTGCACAACGAAGTTTTAGGGTTAGAGAACTTGCCTTGAGCACAAGCTAAACCTTACAACTTGAATCTCAATACCCTATATATATGTTATCATGACATAATTAGTCACTACCAACATTCTATATATATAAACAAGTATATACATCATGTAAGTTTGATTTTCAATTCACGTGATCGAATCATGTTAATACTAATACTAGTTAACCCTTGATAACTTGCTCATTCTTAGTTTAGTACTACTGAAATCATAATTTTACAATCCTATTATTAACACATAACATTTGTTTTCAGACTTTGTGTAAATAACTAAAACTGTCAGACCATTCTGCTTAACTTTCATGACTGTATTTCCACACAGACTGTTGTGGATTTGACACATATGACACTGAGACACAAAGCTAACGATTGGCGGCTATGCATAGATGGCATGCATATTTATGCAAGACGAAACTTACATCATCTTTGGGTATACACATACAACGCCAAGCTCTAGACTTCTATGTGACCAAATTTCTAAGCAAGATGAACAAAAAGCCAAATTGGCCTACAAGCTTCAATCTAACAAACTATTTATATGTAATACATGCAGAGACTTCATGTAAACATATTGTAAAGATTCTTAACATGATTTTACCCATAAAATAAGATAAACATCAAATTTATAAAACCCAATTTCACTGTTTTTGATAAAAACTCCATTTTTGACATTTTAGTGAAACTTATCACTGTAACTTTATTTTTCAACCAAAACAATTAATTCTAAATATCATGTTTATGTTTATTCATCCACTTTCAAATTCAATAGTCAATTTATAAATTAAACAACAAATAAATCCTTAATTTTATTTTAAAACTAAGCCATATTCATATATATATATATATATATATATATATATATAACTCACTCACTACATATATATTTTCTTTCAGAAAATACATACACACATGAATTATTTTATCTATAATCATATATAAACTCATGAAACCATCTTATAACCAACAAATTATCATATAAAACATATACCACATACAATTTATCCTTCATGAAGATTTTTACAGAGAATTTTAGAAGAGGAAAAACTAAACTTTAAAAATAAAAGGATTAAGATGATACCTTTGTTTAAGAAGATGATACCCTTCCCTTTTGATCAAGAAATTTCTTTTCCCCAATCTTCTCTCAAAACCTCTCAAGAATTCTCTGTAATTCTCTCTTAGTTTCTTCTTTTCTTCTTTTTCTTTCTTTTGAGTCTTTCTTCTTCTACTCTATCTTACGTACTAACAAAAGATATAACAAATAATAATAATATATAGATATTATGTATATAATTTTAACTGACATCAGTTATAAATTATTTGAAAATCAAAAGCCATAAGGCTTGTTTGGCTAGCTAACTAAAAATAACCCATTAACTCTTACACCTTATTTGGTAAACCTAATTAAAATAAATTAATTAATCCCTATACCTTGTTTGATAAAACACCATTAGATTAAAGACATAATATGCATTAAGACTTGTTTGGCCAAAACTAAATTAAACTCCTTTAATTTATTTTAATAACTCCTTTATAGCAATGTTATTTGTCACACTTCTATTTAATTAAATTTTAATAATCAATTTAATAAATTCTAATACTAACCTATTAAATTACTTTATCACATAAATCACTACCACATAATTATAATTTCCATTATAATTATAATTTTATTTAACCAACTAACACCTTATTTTAATTACAAATTCCAATTAAAATATTATAATTCATTTAATCATTATAAGCTCTCTAGCTTAACTATAAAATTAAATTAGTTTATTATCTCATAACAATTAATTTTCTTAACTCCTTAATTATTTTCTTGACAAATAATTAACTAAATCAAATCAATCAAATTGAACAATATTTTATTCAACAATAAACATAATTATTAAATATTTATATAACTCAAATAAATATTTAAAATTAAAATAAAATTTGGAATGTTACAGTTTTGGCCAAGGACAAGGTCCATGAGCTGAAACAGAAGGTCTTTGAGCTCAGGGGGGAGCTAAAGACCAAGAAGCAAAAGATAGGAAGGATGTCCTATATTCATAGGAGTTCTCATACAGACTTCCAGTAACAGGTAGCTAGTTATCCCGTAGAAATAGGGCAGACGCGGCATACTATCAGCCGTGATATTATCGCCGGTCTTGCCAAGGCGGATTTTGAGAATGCCTTAAGGCAAATGTAATCTATTAGTAGATAGAGTAGATTAGATATGGATTTTGAGAATGCCTTAAGGTAAATATTGTGTATCTAGTAGATGGAGTAGATTAGATATGGAGTAAATTAGATTAAGAAAATGTAATCTATTGTGTGTAGCACCATCTGTCGGGTTAGAAGATACCCGGATTTGGGGGTGTAACAGATATGTTACATTTGCGGACATGAGGGACATATCTGTCATCATTGTCCCGAGTTTAAGCTAGGTGCATGTTTTATTTGTGGGATGGAAGGTCATCGAGCGAAAGGTTGTCCAGGATCAGGAAAAGGCGTAGTATAAGTACTATTTGAATATGTGTGTTCTATGAATGGTATGTCTGTGTAATAGTATCTTTCCAACTTTTGTATAAGTTGTAGCAACGATTCCCAACTTTTGTGGTCACAAAGGGATATCGGATGTTTAAAGCAGTATGTGCTATGTACTATGAAATAGTTGAATGAATATGAATTTATGTCTGATTAATGAAACAAGTTTAAAATATTAAACTTATACAATAAGGTTTAGAATGTAAGTTAAAAAAATATAGATTATATTTTATTTAACCAAATAATGCCGCCAAGACGTCAAACTCGGAACCAAAGAGCAGAAGAATCTGTCAACAATGATGGAGGACAACTGTGACGCCCCAAAAATAGGTATACATCACCCATTCCGAGTCGCCAGATACATGGTATATAAATCAAATACAAACTTCTTTTATACAATACGACAAAAGCGTAGCTTAGAGTTTTTACACGAATATTGTCTCATAGACAGTATTCAAACTCAAATAAAGTCCTCATTAAATTTATTATCACACTATTTCATAAAATAGTGAGGACTACTATAGCCACCATCTCTGACCGCCACTCTGCTCCCCGACTAGTCCCAAATGCCACGCTTCTCATTTCCTCAAGAGAACAATGAAAGCAAAAGGGTGAGCTCAACTAGCCCAAAGAAGAAATATTATGACTAAGATAATGCAGAATAAATTATCGTTAGCCTTCAACAGTGTTAAACTGATAAAATACAATAAACATCAAGTTTAACTGCAGCGGAACAAACAATCCATTAGAAGAGTCAAGTAGAGCATGATATCTATTATCTTCTATGATTTAAAAAGTTTTTCATCCACTTTATCGCTGAGACTGAACTTAATAAATAAACCACATCATCGAATCATCCCTGCACTACGGGCCAAGGATATTCATGTAATCATCAATGGTCATGATTATACCGAATAATCCCTGGTCATAATCATACCAAAAATTGACCATCAATGCACTACGGGCCAATGAGGACTTTTACCACATCATTTATAACATTACGAGTCATGATTATACCGAATGATCCCTGGTCATAATCATACTAATCAACAGTCCATCTATGCATGTAAGCCAAAGATGACTTTCATCACAATATAAACATAAGGATGATGACAATGATATTAAGCATTAATTAAACGAAATCAAGGATAAATATTAAAGACTTTAAATTTATCCGCAGTTTAAAAATATCCAAATTGTCAACATAATACTGCTTTGTAGAGTAAAATTCAAGAATAATATTAATGTATCAAAAATAATTTGGACATAAAAGAAATATATCTTTTGGGTGAATAGTACTTTGGGAATAATATCTCGTGATTAGTACCCCGGCTTAAAAAGTGCCCCAAATACCCGAGTGAATAATATTCGAGTGAATAGACTGGGTGAGTAGTAACCCATAAATAGTAACTCATGAATAGTACTCCGGCACGAAAAGTGCCCCGAATACCCGAGTGAATAATATTCAAGTGAATAGTAACTGGGTGAATAGTACCCTGTAAATAGTAACTCATGAATAGTAACTAGTGAATAGTATTCCGACATGAAAAGATCAATAATTATCAAGAAAGCTCAGAATAATATTTTCATGAAAAGATACTGGATGAATCGCAAATATCAAGAATATTCTACTAATTTCACGGAGTATAGAAGTAATACTTCAACAAAATGAGTGTAGAAGTAGGAATACGAAACAAAATAATATTACTTACATACTATAGAGTATGGAATAAAATAATATTTTATACGAATATTGAACCAAGATAATATCCATACGAATACAAAAAATAATATCTCTTCTGAATATGAAATAAATAATACCCCTTACCTTAGAAGAAGACTGGATACTGGAATAGTGAGGTAGCAGACTTCTCTTCTTCTTTCTCTCTATAGCTTCTCTCTTATAATTGCTCTTGTGAGTCTTAGTGAATTGGTGAAAATGAAAGAAGAATGAGCTTCTATTTATAGGAAAACATAGTTTCGATAATTTCACGTTTTGGGGTTAGAAATATTACAGTATAATACCTTCATCTTTTCCTTCATTTTTAATTTAGTCCTGCAAGTTTTATCAAACTTGCACCACCTCCCCTAATAGTACATCATGTGAATCAATAGTACATTCATGTGAATCAATAGTTCTATACATGTGAAAAATATAATTACGGTATAGTACCTTCATCTATACCTCTATTTTTAATTTAGTCATGCAAGTATTATCAATCTTGCACCACCTCCCCTAATAGTACATAAATGTGACTTAATACTACACACATGTGAACAAATAGTTATAAGCATGTGAATTAATAGCAATTAATTTCTCATTTATCCGATTAATTACCTGATTGGTCAATATAACCTCCAGACATCAATTATTATCGAAATAGATGTCGATTATCAGTAACACTAATAATCCCAACACAATGGAAATATCAATTTCATCTTTAATCAACACAAACTTATTCATCATTAATATTATAACTCACAATATTTAACAACCAGATCATTCCTAGGAAAGAGGGGGCTTTCCGATAAGGATTTATCCCTATTGACGCGCAATTAGGTGACCAAACCTCTCCTCGACAGAACTTTCTAGGCATCGTCAATATTAAAAATAATAATATGAATAACTTTGTCATCTCAATTATTGATTTAACAATAATAAATATTATGCAGATGATACTGTGACAATAATTGAATCAATAATATGAGAGATATGATGCGTGAATTATCGTTGCAATAATTGAGTATAACCGAGTGACTTCTCACGTAAGCATCAATAATCAATATCGTGTGCTACTACTATGCAACCACGCCAGACATCGTATTTTTACCACCATAGGGTAGTTCAACAATAAACGGTAAAACTTTCGTAGTTATTTTTTAAAGAGATAATTACATGCTTTTTAACTATGATAATACTTTCGTTGTGGTCTCATGACGCCCCCCAACCGGTCTCTCTTCCAACCCGACATATGGTGCTCCACGGTGCTACAGTTCATACAAACATTCAATTGAAATGCCTCAAAAGAACGAATATGTTTTATATATATTCCAAAACAATACTACCATTCCCCAGGTTCTTTATAACCGTTACATTTGTTCTTGTCATAATATCAAATATTATCATTACAAACCTATACTATTACATATGTAATCTATATGTTCGTTTTAGCCTTCCCGTTATCCTTGTCGAATCCTTCGTTCCATTCGGTCTAAGCTGTATTCATATGGTTTAAGCAAGAGTGAGCATAATAAGCTCAGCAAGTACAACAATTTCATTTAAAAGCATGCTTGAAACATAGGAATCATATATCTTCAATAACTGGATAATAGTTATAAAGTATTATCAATAATTCAAAATAGCGTTCCTTTTCTTTCAAAATGTTTTATCATAACAATAATCAATAAAACACCAATTCTGGTCCAAGACCATGAGTGTTTCATAATTTCTTTGAAAAGGCCAACCCAACACGAAGTCCGTAAGTCCGGCATAGCTTACAAGCACTTCTAGGTGATCAACCTATAGTACTCTATGTTGATCAACACTACATCCATTAAACGTGTGTACGTTTAAGTTGTGGCAACCTCACGTGCCAATCGAATACTCGATGAAAATACATTTGTTTATTCATATTCAGGCTTACCTTGAATCCGTACCAACAATTGGCGTAGGATAGCGTTAACAATTCTATATTGAAAGACTCATAAATAAATCAATCAATCTATAAAGATTAGTCTAGCCTAGTTAAAACTGACATCGACTCTTTCTTTAAAACTATACATGCATCTCATAACTTGAATAATTTGAAAACTTGGCTAACACGAAGGTTAGACAAGCGTTTAAGAAAAAACTTGCCTTCAGTATCTGTTACAGTATAATTACTTTTCCTTTTGAGTCTTTACGGTCTCTACAACATATAATCACATAACATACCACATTAGGTCATGAATGAACATACTTAGTTCCTAAATAATCTTACACTTCTTCTCAATCTAATCATGTATTAGATTTGTTATTATTGGTTCCGGCTTACCGTCGTTCTTTTACATCATTCTTACTAACTTCTTTCTCTGATATAACTTAATTGAAATTATTTCATTAATACAACTTGGTTTGAGTTAAACATCCTTCCTCACGGCTTATTAGTATTCTTACAATATTATTTGAAACTCGATCGTCATAAGTTAAGTACATTTATTGCATACCATTCATGTTCACATTCGACTTATCTTCAACCTTTAGTGTATTACTTAAGGTTTAATTATATCTTAACAATGTTTTATTATTATCCTTGATTAAGTGTTCATCAATTACCATTCATGTTCAACATGTAAACATTCCTTATTGTCTATTTTATAAGGTTGGCACTGCAGCGTCGACTATTACTCTTGGTGTTGCGCTGCGACGTCACACATTAGTACCCAAAAACTGGACTTGGCGTTGCGGCGCGAGTCCCTTTGTTATGTCATGTCGTATTGCAAGCCATGAAGTTCTGAGGACTATGGCCACTTTAGCGACAAGTGAGTTGGACTTTTTCTTGGAGTTGGGCCGCGACACGGACTCTGAGCCACATAAATTTTTGACAGATTTTCAATCTTATGAGATTCCCGGACCCGTAACTTCTTCGTTATAAGTCCGAATTGGCTCGTTCAAGAGCCTACGGTTCACAAATTACATACTTTATGTGTTCATGTAAGAATTTTATCTATTCGACTTCTTTTGCTAAAATTTCAGCTATTAGTCCATTTTTAACGAAAACGATAAATGTTCGTGAACGTTCAACGCTCGTTTCTTCGTTCTAAGTTGAAATTCGACCATTTTCGAGTCCACAACTCTATAATGCCAAATAAGACTTGTCTCCATTGAAAACCAACGTTTCTAAGCTCAATATCAAAATTCGACTTCCATTCCAAGAATTTCACGAATTCGACGATTATCGTCTAATCGTGTGAATTCCGACAAAACTTCGTTACTTAAAATTTGTTCATCATTTCTAAATGAATTCAATCCATTATACTAACATCTTGACATACATACTACATTAATTTATAAACATGATAAGTTATTACTTGTTCTTTGTAAGTTTGTAACTTATGAAAATACAAACTACTTATGTTTCCATTTCTCATAACTTTGGATAGTTTATGACTTCTAACCATTATTCTTGGTTCATCTTATCATACCAATTCCATTAATGTAAACATGTTACAAGCTTTTACATGTTCTTCTTAAGTTCATAACTTCATTAATTGCTTATCTTACAACATGACTTAAGTACGGCTTATTAATACTTAAGCCCTTTGATTCATTATTACAACCCCTTCTTAGCATACATGTTCTTACACTACCCACTTCTCTAACAATGGAAGAGAAAGAGAATCATGGTTCAAGATGGCTTACCCTTTGATGATCACTTGTTAAGCCTTAATCTTCTTCTTGCTTCTTGGTTATTTAAATAATGAAAGGTCTAACTTTCTAGCTTATTCTCACTTATTCTCTCTAACAAATAAGTTGTAAAGAGTTGGATGAAAAGAAAACAACCCACAAATGAGCAAGCATGCTTCCTATTTATAGGAAATCCTAAGTGAGGGCATAATGGTCAATAAGCCACCTCCACCTCCTTACTATCAATTACTTCCTAATTAAGTTAACTTAACCACATCTACTTAGCCACCAAGTCACTTGCTCACCACTTATATTAGCCATTAAGTTAACTTGTTTATCACAACTTCTATCCTTTGCTTGCCCATCACAACACTTAAGCATTAAGTTACTTGTTTATCACTTTGGATCACCCATGGTTTAAACCGTGGGTTTAAACCAACCCATAACCCCTTGGTTCTTACTTTGGGCTTTAACTTAATTAGTTAATCTAACTTAACTTATACATTGGGCTTGTAATTAAACAAACACTTGGGCTTGTTCATTAACTTATATTAGACTTAACCATTCTTACATTTGGGCCTTGTCACACTTCCCTTTGGACTTTAATATTAAATCATATTGGACTTGTACATCCCACATAATCCACAAGTCTATTCACAAATGGCTTAAAGCCTTATAACATATACTCTACGTATAATTCTCGTATACATATTCATTATATACGATATACCATCATCCATACATACTCGTATACTACTTCGTATCATACTCATATTCTCTACCTCGTACAATACCTACGTATTATACAATCATTACACTAACTTCTTAACGCTTGATTTTCCTAAGGTTCTCAAATTAAGTCTACAGGCAAAATATTACGTTTTCCATAACTGAAATATTATTGGATATTCCATCTCACCTTGATATTCTATCGTTACGTATTTCTCAGAAGTTCAAAAATAATTCTCGAGCAAAAATGCATAAATAGTGTTTTTCGGAAAGCTTTTATTTTCGTCTTGGAAATTCAAACACTTTAATTCTACCACGTAGCCAAAATAATATGACGTTCTGATGTTTAGGTCACAGAACGACCTTCAATTAGCTTGCTCCCATAAATAATCAATTAAATTCATTTAATCCACATAATTAAATAAAATTTTAATTTTCCTAAAAATTCGATTTTCTCGGGCATTACATTCTTCCCCTCTTATAAGAATTTTGTCCCCAGAATCTCGGTAATACTACATGCACCATTGAGGAAAATTTTTCTTCATTTAAATCTCAAGTTCCCACAATGCTTCTTCGATATTGGGGTTCTTTCATTTCACCTTCACCAAAAGTATTATCTTAATTCACATAACTCGTCACTTCCTATCAATAATCTGAGTTGGAAGTTAAACATTTATTTATATATTATGCTATCTTCCTATTATTAGTCCTTCCTTTAACTCGTAATTATTTGGAACTCAAATTCCTCCTTCAAAACAAGACTATACTTAGTCTTCTATTTATCCTACGTCTTCTTCTTCATTCTCTTGTATTCCTTATTACCTAGTTGTACTTACTTAACTCGTTCCATTTTCGTGGATTGAGTCTATATTGTGAATAACCTTTCTACCGCTTCATTCCGTAATTTAACTTATAACTCTGATCTTGTCATCTCCGTTATTAACTCATTCTGAGTCATTAACATTGATAGCTTCCCCTACCCTTCCTACTTAATGCGTCGGCTTCGACGTTAACTTTCCCTGTATGATATAAGATATCACCGTCCTGTCTCTACCGCATATTCAACTTCTTCTATGTGAAGATATATTTCAGACTCCCATAATCCCTGTATAAATACTATCTTTAGATTTTTAATTCAAAAACTACAACTGCCAATTCTAGATCATAAGTCATAATCCTTTAACTGGCGTGATGCATACCCAATGACATTGTCATGCTATAAGAGCACGCAATCATGTCATCTATGCGAAACATCGAGATACACTACAAAATTCCACGTATCATCTGATAAAGATAATACAGGTGCCTCACTTAACCTTCCTTTTAGCTCCTAAAAACTATTTTCTCATTTCTCATTCCCAACATACTTCTCAATAACAAATTTGTCTATCTCATAAGGTAAAATTCACACTTAGTGAATTTCGTATCCAACTTCTCTCTCTGTAGTGTTTCTAACACTATCTTCAAATGTTCAACGTGATATTCTGGCGTCTTGAAATAAACTAGAATATCACCAATGATCATTACGACACCCTTATCAAAATATTATTTGAACACTCTGTGACGCTAATGGTACCTTAAACCATAGCACCTCACAAGGGTACCTATCAATTTGCCACATTTTTCCTTATTTTCTATCGACGATACCCCGCACACAAATCTATCCTAGAAAAATTATTTACCCTCTTCAACTGATCAAATAGATCATCGATCATGGGCCCTGGGTATTTATTCTTAACCGCTAACTTACTCCTATTAAGATAGATACGTAACCATAACAACTTATCCCCTTCCTTAACATCCTACTAACTTGCGTCATTATTAGACAAAAATAATGTTCCAGTGATTTATTACCGCAATTTACTACCTTGGGTTTTCTAAGAAATCCAAAGATTCATACTTTTATTCTAACAATTTATTAAAGTTTTATGGTTACTTAACTCATTCCTACCGAGAATTTCTTCAAATTCTCTCAGCCTTATCGGTACTTAGCTACCCACACTTATTTACCTTTATTATTCATGAAACAATTTCCACGAATATAATCAACGAAAGTTATTTCCTCATTCTCTACCTTAACATGTAAAGGTATTTATTTTTCCCTTTCAGACAGACTCCTAGATGAGTCTTTCCACATGTCTTACATGCTTCGATCCTACGCTTATGATCCCCTTGTCCCACTCCAGTATTCCCGAAGTTAAAATTCTTTCTTTTTGGCATACTGCCCTTGGCATTCTCTGCCTTGTTTCCTCCCTCTCCCTTGTTCTTATTCTTCCTCTCTTCGTGGTATTAAGTCAACGCCTCACTACCACCCTTTGTTATAATCACATTCTCCAGAATGGTCCCATAGGAAACCCTCTGGAACACCCAAATCCTACTATAGAGCTAGGGTTTCAAGCCCTGCTCAAACCTACGAGCCTTCCTCTCCCCAGTGTCCACTTAGTGTGGAACAAACCTTGCCAATTCATTGAATTTGGCCGCGTACTGGGAACCGCTATGTCCCCTAGTTTTAGTTCTAAGAACTTAATCTCCATCCTCCCTTGCATATTTGTAGGGAAATGATTCTCAAAGAAAACCTTCTTGAATTGTTCCCCCGTTACCACATTTGTTCTAGCCCCACCCTGGTGAGCCTCCCACCAAAAGTTGGCTTCTCTTTTCGTCGTATAAGTTGCAAAAGAAGTCTTTTGCGCCTAACCTATGCTTGTAATAATAAACGCCTTCTCTATTTCTTTTACCCATGTCTGGGCCTCTATTGGGTCCGTCGTTCCTTTGAACCCCAGCAGACCTACGCTTTTAAACTCTTTAAAGGTAGTCGTTCTGGTTACTCTAGGTTCCGCGGTACTCTACCCCCAGTTTGGTTAAATACATTCATTAATAAATTAACGAACTCTTGCATAGGGTTGTTTTGACCCCCTTGATTATCATTATGTGATTCCGCTTCTTGATTACGTTGTCTTCTCCTTGGCGGCATTTTCAAATAAAATTTCATTATTATCTATTTACTTACTTTGTTATTAATCGCCACATACCAACGCATACCGTAACAAGGCATATTAAATGAAAACTTCATTATATTCATAGGCTTCTTCATAGCTCCAAAACTATTTAGAAATGTTTTCATAGCCAAAAGCTATTACATTTTCTATCCCGCAATTGAACTTCCCAAAAGTTGGGATTTACAAAAAGACTACCCTTTTATACAAAAGAGGGTTTTACGTCACTACACACATATTAATAACTCTAGACTTCTAATAATGCATAACAGCATCCTCATGTTTCTCATTTGCAATCTTTGCTATAGTATCCCGACTAATAGTATGACGGGTTTGTCCCTACTCAATGGAATTACAAGCAACTTTAAGCTTGAAATCCTTATGAGCACTCTCATGGATGTAAGACATCCAGGCTATCTTCCGGTCCTTCTTCCCCAGTTCTTTACGAAGCTCATCGACCTCCTTCTTAAAATCCCTAGCCTTATTTATCATGAGCACCTTATCATCATGCTCTGACTCAAAATCTGCTTCTGCAGACTCCTTCGCTATATAAAGAGCACTAATCTCTTCATTCTGTTTCTGCACAACTGTACTCAATTGCACATTTTTGTCAAGCTCTGCCAGATACAATGACCTCATTACATCCAGAGGTGATGACTCTAGTGTAGGTACCACCGTATCAATCGATGTTACCTCCATTTCATCCTTCACATCACTCATCATTTCCAGGTATGATGTCCAAGCTAAATCTCCCTCGGAGTAGTCTTCCTCAGAAAAGTACTCCTCCGTCTCTGACTCCTCTAAAATCATTAATGGTACCTCTGCCACTGGCATAGGTACAGTCTCTACTCTGTTCACAATTTCTTTACTCACCACGTGTATATCTCTATACATCAAGCTATCGATCGACATCCTATAATGACACATAACATGTTGATTAGTACATAACACACAATAGTATAAGAACAAATAACATTAAATTTATTTAGGGTTACTTTCCATCTTTTAAATCTTTCGGTACTGAGTTTCCTCAATACCTTATTAACTCAGTCGTCTTAAGTAAAGCTCAAGTTTACTTTCTTCGGACTTTTTTTACTTAACAAGGTTATGAGCCTAAGGTTCTTCCCCCCTTAAGTTTTATAACCTAATGCTCTGATACCAACTTGTGACGCCCCCAAATCCAGGTCTCTTCCAACCCGATATATGGTGCTCCACGGTGCTACAGTTCACACAAACATTCAATTGAAATGCCTCAAAAGAACGAATATGTTTTATATATATTCCAAAATAATACTACCATTCCCCAAGTTCTTTATAACCGTTACACTTGTTCTTGTCATACTATCAAATATTATCATTACAAACCTATACTATTACATAAGTAATCTACAAGTTCGTTTTAGCCTTCCCGCTATCCTTTTCGAATCCTTCGTTCCATTTGGTCTAAGCTGAATTCATATGGTTTAAGCAAGAGTGAGCATAACAAGCTCAGCAAGTACAAAAATTTCATTTAAAAGCATGCTTCAAACATAGGAATCGTATATCTTCAATAACTGGATAATAGTTATGAAGTACTATCAATAATTCAAAATAGCGTTCCTTTTCCTTCAAAATGTTTTATCATAAAAATATTTAGTAAAACACCAATTCTGGTCCAAGACCATGAGTGTTTCATAATTTCTTTGAAAAGGACAACCCAGCACGAAGTCCGTAAGTCCGGCATTGCTTATGAGCACTTCTAGGTGATCAGCCTATAGTACTCTATATTGATCAACACTACATCCATTAAACGTGTGTACATTTAAGTTGTGGCAACCTCACGTGCCCATCGAATACTCGATGAATATACATTTGTTTATTCATATTCAGGCTTACCTTGAATCCGTACCAACAATTGGCGTAGGATAGCGTTAGCAATTCTATATTGAAAGACTCATAAATAAATCAATCAATCTATCAAGATTGGTCTAGCCGAGTTAAAACTGGCATCGACTCTTTCTTTAAAACTATACATGCATCTCATAACTTGAATCATTTGAAAACTTGGCTAACACGAAGGTTAGACAAGCATTTAAGACAAAACTTGCCTTCAGCGTCTGCTACAGTATAATTACTTTTCCTTTTGAGTCTTTACGGTCTCTACAACATATAATCATATAACATACCACATTAGGTCAATAATGAACATACTTAGTTCCTAAACAATCTTACACTTCTTCTCAATCTAATCATGTATTAGATTTGTTATTATTGGTTCCGGCTTACCGTCGTTCTTTTACATCATTCTTACCAACTTCTTTCTCTTATATAACTTAATTGAAATTATTTTATTAATACAACTTGGTTTGAGTTAAACATCCTTCCTCACGACTTATTAGTGTTCTTACGTTATTATTCGAAACTCGATCGTCATAATTTAAGTACATTTATTTCATACCATTCATGTTCACATTCGACTTATCTTCAACCTTTAGTGTATTACTTAAGGTTTAATTATGTCTTAACAATGTTTCATTAATATACTTGATTAAGTGTTCATCAATTACCATTCATGTTCAACCTGTAAACATTCCTTATTGTCTAAGTTATAAGGTTGGCGTTACAACAATTGGCTTATTACTCTTGGTGCTGCAACTATATGCACACATTAGTACCCAAAAACCGGACTTCGTATGCATGCATGAGTCCCTTTATTATATCGTGTCATTTGCGGTGTGAGTTTGTAGGGGACTATGGACACTTTGGCGCTGCGGCGCCGGACTTTTTTCTTGGAGTCGCGTCGCAGCGCGGACTCTGAGCCACAAAAAAATTTGACAGATTTTCAAACTTGTGCGATTCCTGGACTCGTAACTTCTTCGTTATAAGTCCGAATTGGCTGGTTCAAGAGCCTACGGTTCACAAATTATATACTCTATGTGTTCATGCAAGAATTTTATCTATTCGACGTCATTTGCTAAAATTTAACCTATTAGTCCATTTTTAACGAAAACGATAAACGTTCGTGAACGTTCAACGCTCGTTTCTTCGTTCTAAGTCAGAATCTGGCCATTTTCGAGTCCGCAACTCTATAATGCCAAATAAGACTTGTCTCCATTGAAAACCAACGTTTCCAAGCTCAATATCAATATTCGACTTCCATTCCGAGAATTTCACGAATTCGACGATTATCATCCAATCGTGTGAATTCCGACAAAACTTTGTTACTTAAAATTTGATCTTCATTTCTAAATGAATTCAATCCATTATACTAACATTTTGACATACATACTACATTAACTTATAAACATGATAAGTTATTACTTGTTCTTTGTGAGTTTATAACTTATGAAAATACAAACCACTTATGTTTCCATTTCTCATGACTTAGGATAGTTTATGACTTCTAACCATTATTCTTGCTTCATCTTATCATACCAATTCCATTAATGTAAACATGTTACAAGCTTTTACAAGTTCTTCTTAAGTTCATAACTTCATTAATTGCTTATCTTACAACATGACTTAATTACAGCTTATTAATACTTAAGCCCTTTGATTCATTATTCCAACCCCTTCTTAGCATACATGTTGTGACACCCCCAAATCCCGGTACTTCATTACCTCAAGATTTGGTGTTCACGTAATCAAAACATTCATATATAACTAAGCAATCATAATAAATTGAATAATAAAAACCTCCCCATATAGGATTACTTTAATAAAAAAACATTATCTCCCAGGTTCTATAACCTTTAATACAATCATTCAAGTGCGGAAATAAAATTATTACATCACATTATTATTAAAAGTCTATCATCATAACGATAAAACAAAATTACAAGCCTTCATTACTTGTACATTTTCCCTTTCCTTTGCTAGTTGTAGGTTTATCTACCTTCTCATTCATAGCTGCAATAAATGTATAAATATGCAAGAGTGAGCAAACAAAATTCACTTGAAATAAGAATAAATATCTTTACATCATTTGCCAAATAATAGTCTTAATAGAACTGAATGTTATGTTATATTAACTTTTCAACATTTGATAATTCATAGGCTCAATAGAACTGAATGACTTGTTCTATTAACATTCTTAAATATATTACTGAGGGTCAAATGACCACGAACCATGTCCACAGTTATAAGTACTCTTTCAACTTTAACTTTAACAGTCATATGACTATAAGGACTCCACGTACTTAGGGGGATCAATCCTTCGTACAATGTATTGTGCACAACCATTTCAACGCTAAGCGTTAACCCCTAAACATAGGGTTGTTCATCTCAGTATTTAGAGTACAAGTCCACACCAAAGAAAGTTTGGTTTGGATAAGCTTTCAAGGGTAATTGAAGTTTAATGATCATCAACTAAGGAACTAGTTGAATCCACAATGCTTGATAATACAATAGTTGTTTAATAACAACATAACTTAGAACATTTGAGAATCATAAATAAACTAATTCTACATATCTAACTCATGCTTGAAATGACTATAGAGCATAAGTATTCAATAGAATGAATAAAATGATTAACCTTTGCTTGAATAATAAAATAAGCTAGGTTCAAGTTTTATAATATTAGAAATGAAATTTCTGAACTTTAAGAAACTTGCTTAACTGTAAACAAGTTAGAATGAATCAACAAATGGAGAATTTCCAATAACATTAGAGTTTGAGTTTGCTCAAATGGATTTTAGGAACAATTTACTTATTCAATAACAGTTGAGATAAAAACTTGCTCAATCAAAAGTATGCATTTATAATAATAGAACTAACTCAACGAAAATATAGAGTTAGAAAACTTGCATAATGTAATAAACGAACTAGCTCAACGAAAGTGTAGAGTTAGAAAACTTGCACAATGTAATAAACGAACTAGCTCAACGAAAGTGTAGAGTTAGAAAACTTGCCTTGAGCGTAAGCTATAAAATTAAACTCACGATCACCTACACATAATTTTAGAACCACAATACATATTAGACATGCTAACATATCATAACATGTTCATTACCATTCACATTTCAGAAACTCTAAGTGTTTTACTTCACACACTTGTCTAACTTTCATTATGTATACTAAATTACCACATAACGCGTTTTTGATTTACAAATCATTTTTTTCATCTTTGATCATACTAACCACATGCAACTCACTATGTTATGTTAACCTTAACATTACTTATTTAACATGCTAACACAATTTTAGACCATGCTAGAATGTTTCCCCAAGTCTGTATTGTAATAGCGTGTTAGAATCTCAAACCGGTATGGCATGTTGCAATTGCGCCATACAAAGGCTTAGGACCAAGCAATTGCTACTAGCTTTTTTGCCTCAACACTTGGTGCAAATTGCTTGGCAAATTTCGAACAGACGCAGAGAAGGCTATGAACAGTAGCCGAGTTTAGCCCAACAAACACAAATTTCACCCAATAAACAGTAATATTAACACGTAAAATAAATATACGACTATCATAAACATGATTGCTCACATTTACATCCAATTAGAACAATTTAACACTAACTAAAACCATTTTAATTTCACAAAACTCATATTTTTCATAAGAACTCAATTTTCTTGACACTCATTCTAGAAATTATCACTGTGAATTCATTAGTTGGCCAAAACATCTCATTCCAGTTACGTTATGTTCGTATCTCATAGAACTAACATATACAAGCTTCAATTTACACTTTCACATACTAATTAGCCACTAGAATTGGTACTTTTCATGAATATATGAAAAATATATATACAACCATATACTATCGAAAATTTCTTCTACTGACAAATGAAATTAGCATGCAATTGTTGTTTAAACATAATCTCTATCATCACATACTCACATAATCACAAGTAATCCATTCTAAAGCAACAATTCAAAATATGAAATTCACAGAACATGTAATTTTGCCGTAAAACCCATATATATATATATATATATATATATATATATGTATATATATATATATGTCTAATACAAATGTTGTGTAAAAATACCTTAAAGTTGCTTCCAATCCTTGTTAATCACTGAAATTGTTGTAAGATTCCTAGGTTTCTCTCCAATTGTCTCTAAATACTCTGTAATTTTTCTCTGTTGCTTTTCTTATGCTTAGGCTTAGACAATAAAAATAATACGTAAAACTAAACTGACAACCTTAATATGTCGAGTTAATAAAATGTCAGTTACAACAAAACCAACGTATATATTATAATTATATTATATTTATTATTTTATTTATTTATTTTAAAAATCTAGAAATTCCAAAAGCCATAAGGCTTGTTTGGCAAACCCTTTAATTTTTAAAGAATTTATGTAATAAGCCTTGTTTGGCAAAAACTAAATTAAACTACTTTAATTTATTTTAATAACTCCTTATAATATAGTTATTTGTCACACTATATTTAATTAAGCTCTCATATTTAATTTAATTAATTCAAATCAAAATTAATTAAATAAATCCTTTAGTCACATAACACAATACAAATAATTAATCATTAAATTGAAATATCAATATAATAATCATTTCCTTAATTCATCAATTATTTATTTAACAAATAATTCTCCAAATAATATTAAATTAATTAAACAAATATTCATTTACCGATAATCACATCCATTAAATATTTATGTAACTCAATAAATATTTAATATAACATTTAAAATTCTGGAATGTTACATCATTCCCTCCTTAAAAGGATTCTGTCCTCAAAATCACAATTCAAACAATCAAATCGTCACATATGTTCTACCACCACCCACTTCTCTAACAATGGAAGAGAAAGAGAATCATAGTTCAAGATGGCTTACCCTTTGATGATCACTTGCTAAGCCTTAATCTTCTTCTTGCTTCTTGCTTATTTGAATAATGAAATGTCTAACTTTCTAGCTTATTCTCACTTATTCTCTCTAACAAATAAGTTGTAAAGAGTTGGATGAAAAGAAAACAACCCACAAATGAGCTAGCATGCTTCCTATTTATAGGAAATCCTAAGTGAGGGCATAATGGTCAATAAGCCACCTCCGCCTCCATACTATCAATTACTTCCTAATTAAGTTAACTTGGCCAGCACATCTACTTAGCCACCAAGTCACTTGCTCACCACTTATCTTAGCCATTAAGTTAACTTGTTTATCACAACTTCTATCCTTTGCTTGCCCATCACAACACTTAAGCATTAAGTTACTTGTTTATCACTTTGGATCACCCATGGTTTAAACCATGGGTTTAAACCAACCCATAACCCTTTGGTTCTTACTTTGGGCTTTAGCTTAATTAGTTAATCTAACTTAACTTATACATTGGGCTTGTAATTAAACAAAAATTTGAGCTTGTTCATTAACTTATATTAGACTTAGCCATTCTTACATTTGGGCCTTGTCACACTTCCCTTTGGACTTTAATATTAAATCATATTGGACTTGTACATCCCACATAATCCACAAGTCTATTCATAAATGGCTTAAAGCCTTATAACATATACTCTATGTATAATTCTCGTATTCTAACTCGTATACTTATTCATCATATACGATATACCATCATCCATACATACTCGTATACTACTTTGTATCATACTCGTATTATCTACCTCGTACAATACCTACGTATTATACAATCATTACACTAACTTCTTAACGCTTGATTTTCCTAACGTTCTCAAATTAAGTCCACAGACGAAATATTACATTTTCCATAACTGAAATATTATTGGATATTCCATCTCACCTTGATATTCTATCGTTACGTATTTCTCAGAAGTTCAAAAATAATTCCCGAGCAGAAATGCGTGAATAGTGTTTTTCGGAAAATTTCTCGGAAAGCTTTTATTTTCGTCTTGGAAATTCAAACACTTTAATTCTACCACGTAGCCAAAATACTACGACTTTCTGATATGTTTAGGTCATAGAACGACCTTCAATTAGCTTGCTCCCATAAATAATCAATTAAATTCATTTAATCCACATAATTAAATAAAATTTTAATTTTCCTAAAAATCCAATTTTCTCGGGTGTTATAGGGTCCACCAATGATTGTGCCGTCGTATGAATATTCCCTATTAAAATGAATATTCCCCGACGAATCGAATATTCCCCGACATAACGAATATTTTATATCAACTTGCTTACTTTGCAAAATTTTCAAATGTTACCCACAACTATAACATTATATCAAATCCACACCATAATATTCAAAAATATATTTCGAGAAAAAAATAATCTTTATTCATAAAAGTTGGGGTCTTATAACAACAACCAGACCTGATGCAGAATTTCGCATACATGGTAGCTCAAGCCATACAGAATGGAATGCCGGCCGCGGGAAATCAACCAGACAATCGATTTGCAAACTTCAAAGATTTTAAGGGCGTAGGACCGCCAAAATTTAGAGGTATCACTGACCCGATAGAAGCCCAAACTTGGGTTAAAGAAATAGAAAAAGCATTTGTAGTCGCTAGGGTAGCTGAGGGGCAAAAGACAACTTTTTCCACCTATATGATGAAAGGAGAGGTGAATTTTTGGTGGGAGGAAAATTAGGCTAGGGCAGGAGAAGGAGTGATAGCATGGACTAGGTTTAAGACGCTATTCTTTGAGAACTATTTCTCATCCAGTGTGCAGGCTAGGATGGAGGTGAAGTATTTGGAGTTGAAGCAGGAGAACATGACAGTTGCAGATTATGTCGCAAAGTTCAATGAATTAGCTAGGTTTGCTCCGCATCAAGTTGATACGGAGGCAAGGAAAGCAAGGAGGTTTGAGATGGGCTTAAAACCCTGGCTCTATAATAAGGTGGAGGTATTACAGATATATACTTTTGCAGCACTTTTGGAGAAGGCTATCATAGCCGAAGGGGGAAGTGAGGCCATAAGCCTCTACAATAAAGAGAAAAAGAGCAAGGGTAAAGTTGAGGGAGCTGGGAAGGTAGAAGCAGGTAGTGGTAGTGGGAATGGAAAAAGAAAATGGAACAATTTTGGAAATGTCCAAGTCAAACAGGAAGGTGTGAGGAAGCAGGCTGTGCAGTGTAAGAATTGTGGGAAGAATCATTTAGGAGAGTGTCTTAGTGGTAAGTTCGTGTGCTATAAGTGTGGACAGGAGGGACATATCTCTCCTAACTGCCCCAATCCTAGGACGAACAATGATTGTTTTCTGTGTGGATCAACGAAACATAAGGTAAATGACTATCCGAAAAGGAGAATGGATGCAGGAAGCATGAATGCGGGGAAGGGCAGCGGAACACTAGCGATAACGGGACCAACTTCAAAAAAATCAACTGCAAGAGTCTTCAACATGACGGTTCAGGATACCGTAGCTGCCGGGGATTTAATATCAGGTATTATTCGAATAAATTTTATTATATATGATTTTATTTTATTTTTGTTATAAAGAAATTTTGAAGGAGATATTTGAGTTCTGTTAGAAATCAAATTTCTGTATGATAAGATAGACAAGTTGTATGTTAAATAGTTAAAGATCTGTTCGATTGAATCTGATCGAGATCTACTTGAAATGAATGCGTATGCTATTTTCCCTAGTATCTATAAGTTTTGAAGCTGTGATTCCAGGGACGGAATCCTTATAAGGGAGAATGGATGTAATAACCCAATATTTTTAATACAATTAAATAATAAATTTTGCATTTAATTTTTTTTATATATAAAGGTGAGATTATGTGCAAAGCAAAGTATATGTATTTATGTGATAAATAAAACTTATTTATTACATGAATAATTATAAATAAATTCTTTTAAGAATTATTGATCATTATAGATTATATTCTTATTATAAATTAATTTTGTAATAAAAATATTTATTATTTATTTTTCATGAAAATATGATTATTATATATATGATATGATTATAAGGATTATTATGATATGTATTTTATTATATTAGTTAAGTTAATTATTTTAACTTAATTAATAATGGTTTATATGAATGTTATGTTTGATATGGATTCAAAACCCTAATTCGGATTTTGAATAAGAAATGAGAATATTAATATAATATTATTTATATTTCAGTGATATAAACATGCCTGATATGTGTGTAATATTAATGTGTGGAACAATTATAGTTAAACAATGCAAAACCATATCGTTACTGATAAACTATAGTACATAAGTCAATTACGATTGTAAAAATTGTTAAGTTATGTGTTATGTAATTAAAGACAATTCGTATAGATTTAATGTTAATTAGGTAAACCCTAATTAATATTTAGAAACCCTAATTACTAAATTAGAACCCTAATTGCTAAGTTGTAAACCCTAATTATTAATTTAGCAAGCTTAATGGTAATTAGTAAAGTATGAAACCTAATTTACAAGTCCTAGGTGATTAGTAAACCTAATTTAATTAGGGAACCCTAATTCACTTTTTAGAAACTAAGATTCCCATTTTAGCCCTAATTACCAAATCCTAAAAATTGGAGTTGTGGAACCTTAGGGTTAAACCCTAAGGGTCAAACCCTAAGGGTTAGAATAGATTGCCCACTTTGCCACTAAAAGTAAAAACCAAATGACATAATTGCCCTTTGCATTATTTTAATAGATAACTTGTATAGGTTGCCATAACTTTAGTTGGTGACCAACTCTAGCTAGCCATGTGCCTATAAGCCAAATATATCAGCCATATTCACATTCAAGTGCATTGCATCTATGTCATTATATAAGATCAAAGATAGAGAAAAGTCACTTATTAAGCCATTTGTGCAACTAATATTCAACTCACTTCTCTCTCACCCAAACCTCCGAAATTACCTTGCTATATCAGTCACAAAACAAGCCCCACTATCACTTATATCAAATCAGAAAGTCAAATTCAAGAATAGTTCAAGAAAGGTAAACCCTAAGCCAAGAAAAATTAAATCTTATATGCTATGTTAGATTTGATGTATAAATGTTTAAATGTGTTATATAAGGTGTGAATCAATGATCTAGGTTGCTAAATAGTGGATCCATAACATTTATATGCTCAAATTTAAGGTTTTACAAAATCTGGGAAATTTTCAAAAGTGGTCTGACAACCGAATGTCAGACCACATATGTCTTTATCTGGTTATCATTTTTGTTGTTTAAATGTTTGAACATGTAGTATGCTAGAAGGACTTTGATCTGGACTTGAAATCATGATTAGATCATGCACATATTCCATGTTATTAATGGTCAAAAGTTGCCGATCGGCTATTTGTCGGGCATTTTTTGGGTAACCCAAAAATCGCCTGAAAAGGTCCGACAACCAAGCTTTCAAGCGTTTAGATCTGTCAGTGTGATGTTGTTTTGATTCTGCTGTTGTAACTAGCTTGTAGTTTGTTATATATACTACTTATTCATGCTCTTAGAACACCAAAACAATAAATAGGTTTCTTGCAGTAGACGGTCAAACCAAGTAAGAAGTTCACGAAATGAGTTTTCCGAGTAACCCAAAAAACTTAAATCGTGACTTCTGACATAGTTTGATCGGGTTAGATCTAGCGTTTGCGTTGTTGTTATGATGATGTTATGTAATAGATCTGTACACCTACATGTTTTCTACACACTGAAAGCTTAAGATCACAAAAACATTACAAGCATAGCATATAGTGGAGGCCCAAAGTAAGACCCTCGAACTGTTCTTCATTTCTGGGTAACCCAGAAATGAAGAACAGTCTCTGACAGCCACTTTAATGGCTTAGATCTCCTTGTTGTGATGTGTTACGACTTAGATGATAATTGGATCTTGTAGTGTTACAACAATACTACAATGTCAGTGTCTTAGTTAGCTCATATCATGATTAGAAGTGAATTAATGGTGGTCAAACATGACCCCTTGAACACTGCCTTGTCAGTGTTCTTGAGCTCAAGAACACCAACAATGACAGAAAGTGTCGCTATAGCCTATAGCGACGGTTTCTATTTATTTAGTTTTCTAATTTCTGAAAAATGATTAAAAATAGAAATAAATTCTAAAAATCATTTAGAAATAGTAAATAAATTCTGAAAATTAAAAAATTATTTTAAGTCATAAAAATTAACTTTTAATAATTTGGCATATTTTCCATAAATATTAGTAATTATTTGAATATTATTGATATTTAATTTATTTAATAAATGCATTAAATAAATTAACTAAAATGATTTTATTATATTAAAAATCATTTTAAAGGATAATAAGGTATTTAATAATATTTTAAGTTATAAAATGTCACTTTCAATATTTTAAAGTAAATTTCATTAATTATTTAATAATAATGATATTATATTTATTTAATAATTATATTAAATAAATAGATTAAAAATGATTTTATTGCTTTAAAATTATTTAAAAGGATATAAATGAATTAAAAATACTTTAAGTTATAATTAATGACTTTTAATATTTTGATAAATAATACATTAATATTTAAATATTAATGGTAATTATTTAAAATTATTTTAAATATTTTAAAAATCATTTAAGGGTAATATTAATACTTTAAAAATATTCTATGTTATTTTAAATAACTTTAATATTTTGGCAATGATTTCATTAATAGTTTAATATAATTAAATATTAATGATAATAGAATTATTTAATATTTAAATCATTTCATAATGATTTTAGCGTTTGAAAAATCATGATAAATTGTAATAATTATTTAAAAATTATTAAAAGTCATTTAAAAATAATATGAAAGGTATTTAAAATATCCAGGATAATATTGAACTGCGTGATAGAGTTTTAAACTCGATAATTACCCGATAAAGCCGTCAGTACACCGAAATACTACCGAAATTGATTCGAACATATATAGTTTGACGGTATAAGTATTTGTTTGTGTCTTAATGACTAATATAACTATGAGACAATGTGATTAGGTTATGTGTTGACTGTAAATAATAGTACTATATGTTATGATATGTTATTCTAATCAATAGAACAAACTTATAAATGATAGGTCGTTGAATTAAAGATAGAACTAAGTTGTGTAAGCAGCAGACCAGGAAAGTATCCTAAACTCTTGTTTTACTCTATTCAACGGATATCGTAAGCAAGTTTCCTAACCGTACTCAAATTACATTGTGCAAGTATCCGAACCCTACTTTACTTTATGCAATGGATATGCGTAAGAAAGTTTCAGAATTATATTATCATTGTGTCAGATTATTAACTCTATTGTTATTGATTATGTACTCAAATATTCGTATTCATGCAAGTTCTCGAACTTTATTCGTACATTGTTTCTCAGTACATTATTACTATTAGATTCATATATATTTATTCTGTTCGTAAATTTCTAAGATTGGTTATACAAGTGTTCTCACTTGGATAATTATTGAACATGTTAATACATACTTATTGATTTACAATGTGAATATCTTAATTGAAAGTCGTCTAAGCTATTTGTCTCGGCTAGACACAGATTTAAAATATCTTTTGAATATGATAGAACCTTATTGATATCCAACCGAATTGTTTGGTTTGGATTCCCGACTAAGTATGAACATCCCGAACATGGGAAAACTTTTGTGCGCCTAAGGCGGATATGATGAACGAGAATATCATTCTGGTATGTAGTATTGATCAATACAGGGCATAACGGGCTGATCACCCCCTGTGCCTGTAAGTTATGATGGTGTATAGATGAAGTTCTGTTTGACCTTTTTAAAAACTGAAAACTATGTTCATAGTCTATCGACTGCTCTCTATTTATAGTCAGTACGTAGTTTCAAAAATTTTGAAATAATATTTGTTATGTTGTTTAGTATTACTTCAGTATTTCACAATTATTGCTTCGTTGTTGAAGTCGTTCAAAGAAAACATTTAATCCTTTCAGCTAATGTTTATTGATTGCTATTAGTTGCTGGGCACTCAAATGCTCATTCTTGCTTAATTTAAATGTTTTCAGCTATGTATGATCGACCTGAAGGTTCGTGCAAGAACAAAGGGAAAGGAAAGCTAGCAGATTAAGTTTGTGTTATCTTATGTAACAGCTAGACTTAAATAAGATGATGATATTTATTATGTATTATGTAATGAAATATTTTAAAGGTCACGTACCTGGGATTTAGACAACTCTGATATGTAAATTAAGTTTGATATTTATGACATTATTAATATTATTCCGCTCAAAGAAATTGTATCGTGAAGCGCTGAATTCGGGTTTCAAGCACCTGAATTTGGGGGCATCACAGTTTTCCTATAAATAGAAGCTCATTCTACTTTCATTCTCACCAATTCACTAAGAATCACAAGAGCAACTATAGAGAGGGAAACTATAGAGAGGAAGAAGAAGAGTATTCTGCTACTTCACTATTACAGTATCCAGTCTTCTACTAAGGTAAGGGATGTTGTGACAACCCGAAAAATCGGATTGTCCAGAATTTAAGTTTAAAGAATTAGTTATTAATAAAATAAATTTTTATTAATACTATTATGTGTTATGTGTTTATTAATCGTTCTAGAACCTAGGGTGATTATAAGTCAGGAGTATTCTAGCTACGAGCTAGACTGAGCGAGTAAGACTTTTCAAGACGAAAATAAAATATTTCCGGGAACAAAAATATTTTTAAGGAAAAAGACGAAATATGCACTATTCACCCGACAAAACCTAAGCGTTACGGTTTGAATAACCTAAGCCTTTCCAAGAGTTCGGTATGTTGAAATGACAGTCCGTCGAAAGATTTGACGATAATATATCGTGAAAAGTTAAGTAAGCCGATAAAAGTTTTTCTCGAAAAAGGCGCAGAAATCGGACGAAATAAAAATGACGAAAAGTATTGTTATGTACTTTTCATACGTTTAGCTACTTTAGGGGAAACGTGAAGGAAAACACTTAACGTCAAAAAGTGTTTTCAGTTTTTGGATTTTCGAAGAATGCGTAAAATTCAAACTGTAGAGGAAAGACTATTTGGATTCCGAGAATCACAGTTTTTAAAACTGTCAGACGAATTTTGCAAGACCGAAGCACGAAGCTTCCAAGGAAAGCTTCGTGAATAGTAATGCGGTTTAGTAAGGAGGTGGGAATAGTAGAATGAGGGGCAAAATGACTAAAATCCCCCTAGCTTGGTTTTTCTATAAAAGAGAACCATAACTCATTTGTTGGTGATTTTGAAAATCACAAACACTTGAGAGGAGAGAGAGAGAGATTTCGGAGTGGAAGGAATAGAAGGAGGAAAAGCTAGCCTAAGTGCACGCTTTGTCTAACGGGAGAAGATTAAAGGAGAATGGTATTCCGAAACCTAACCCTAAGTAAATTTTTTTAAGTTTTCTATGTTAAAAATATAGCATAATGAGAATAAAAAGTAAATGATGTTAAGAATGGTTTCATATGGTTGAAATCATGAGAAAACAAAGAAATAAGAATTAGAAGTTTAGTTTATAAATTTCTTAAGGAAGTATAAGATTCGTAATGCATTAGAACGATCCGAATGAATCATATGAACGATTCAGTGATATTAGTAAGGAATGGTTTTTTATAACATCAAATTCCAATCAAAAGTGAAATCGTAATCAAAATATCGATTAAAAATAAAGAACGAGCGAAGAACGCAAAGAACACGAAAAACGTTGTTGATGGACAAATTTAAAACCATCGTAGTATAGCTTGTTGTTGATGGACAAGTTTAAAACCATCGCGTATAAGTTAGGTACTTATTGCTTGGTTAGGAACAGTAGAAACATTCATGAATAACGGATTGAACTTAGCTATAACGAAGTCATAGTGAAATTTCGTAAAAGACGAACGAGAAGTGGAAAATATGTAAATGAACCCGAATGTGTAGGGTTTCATAAGAATATAAGAGAACGTAGAAAATGTGAGTCAAGGACTCAAGAACGAATGAGTTTCGAGTTCGGATGACCGAATTATGGACGAACGGACGAAGAACGCTAATAACGTAAAACGAACGAGTAATGAAATTTAAGCCAATCGAATGGCATGTTAACGGATTCAGAATGAATTTCTGTCCAGGGGAAGTTAAAGTACATAAGATAAGAAAGAGAATAGCATTGGAACGACCTCATTCCGAGCTATAACGAAGAAGTTATGAGATCGTAAATTAAGCTTCTCAAATAATTTACAAGACTTAGAAAATTTTTTGGAATTTCATGCTTGGCGTCATGAAGACCAACTTGGGCCATTAGCTCTTCTTTGAGTGGCACCACAAAGACGAGAAAGAAGGGGGTTTAGTACTGCTGCTGCATCAGAAAGAGAGTACTTCAGACTCGTGTCGCAGCGCGAGAGGAAGAAAGGAAACTAGCGCCGGTGCGGGGCAATGACCAGTGAGGAGCTTTTAACTACTCAAACTCCTGCGGAAGTGTATGGAAAGATAATGAATGTGTAGTTCACATAACGTAATACTTAAACAAGAGAATTAAACCTTTAATGAAAGTTAAACGGGATTAAAAGATAACGAATGTAAACGCAAATTATGTAATCGATATCCGGGGACCGTGGTCGCGATAAAACAAGCGTGTGGGATTTCTATGACTGTAATTCCTTAGACGTTGACGGATGTAGTAAGTAAGATATGAATTATCGAGAAAGACGTAACGAACGTTAATAAGGGTAATGAAAGTTTGAATATGAGTAAGATAGAGAATGTTAGAATAAAGTAAGCGTTAAACACTTTAGCCGACGTGAGGGTTGAGTGTACGCGAATATTAAACGGGCTGAACCTACACTCCGTGTATGGTGGGATCGTAAGGTAATGAAGAATGAAGAAATTAAATTAAAGAAAATAATGTATAACGTAAAGAAGCTGAGTTAATGATTATAACTTGGATAACGTTCCGTGTCGAATGAACCGGACGTTGTAAGATATGAATAAGGTAATTTAAATGCTTAACGCTATAAATGCGTAGAATTAATATTAATGATCATATGAGTAAGACATCTCCGTATGTCATGAAACCATACACCGGTAAAGAAAGTTAGTCGCATAAACTTAAATTTCAAGAACGTGAATCCTAAGAAGTAAAGAAAAGTTTAAACCAATGCGTAAGTTAAGTATATGACTAATTGATGTATGTGTTATTTCCCTATGTGCTATATAGGAATTGGAATGAGCAGTTCAGCGTAAACTGTAAGCTGTAGCTGTGCGTAAGACAAGTTTCCTAACTTCATTCATATTTTACATGAATGCTAGTTTCTTAAACTTCTCAGATGTTGAACTGGAGAAGTCTTGTCTATGTGCAAATGTGCGATATTTGTATAAGGTAGTAGTATGTATGAGGCCTTGTGCCACAATTTGAACACTTTGTTGTTTCTATGAGATGAACAATTATGTGTATGGAAAAAGGTAGAAGAATGAAAGTATTTCAAAGTGAATGTGACTAATGTTTTATAATGATAGGCATCGAGATTATTCCTATTATTCCAGCTGCTTCGTAACCTTTGTTCGGTTAAGGAAGTCTTAAAAGAATATTTAAATTCTTGAAGTTGTTTATTCAACTGCTATGACTTGCTGGGAAATTGAATGCTCACACTTGCTTTAAACGAAAAACATTTTCAGCGAATGATGTTAGAAAGAACTTAAGGATCCCGTAAAGATCAAGTTGACCGGTATCCAGATGAAGTGCAATTCAGTATGTGAATGAACGTAAAGGTCAAGCGAAGACTTGTAATGTAGAATAGTTTAGTTGAACTATAGATTAGTTTAATGAACTATTATGTATCCATGGTGGCGGATAAAAGTCACTTTTATAAGATGGAATGAATAATGTATTTATCATTATTTGTAATGAAAGAGGTTATAAGGTTTTAGAACCTGGGGTTTGAGAATGTATGTTGTTATATTTCACTGTATAATGATGTTTTTTGGAAGATGATGTACTCGTGATACACGAAATTCGGGAGTGAAGATAGATCGGATTTCAGGGCGTGACAAGTTGGTATCAGAGCTGATAGGTTATAAACCTTAGGTATGAGTACCTAAGACTATAATCGTAGAGAGTATGATAAGGAGATCATTGAGTTAAACGATTAAGGAAGAAGATCACCACGTGATCATATTGAATCGTAATAACAGTTGTTCTATTAAAACGATGAACGATTTATGGCTAATGCTATAAATGAATGGTACTACGAAGTAGTACGAGAAGAAGGACTCAGATTGAGTTATAAAGGATAGCATACGAATTAAAGAAAATTCGTACTAAGGTTAGGGGAATTTAGAAGTTGTAATATTTTAATTGAGGACTCGTGTGATAGCTGAGTTGTATGAACCTTTGTTATGGGCAGAGGTTTGTGCTTTAGTGTAACCACTGCTTAGCTTATTACAGTGATAATCATTGGAATAGTGTGTCGCGCTATCAATATGTATATGACGAGAAGGTGAATCTTTTCTCATGTATATACTTGATAGGTAGAGAATGATAAGTTAGGTGCGAGTTCTTGAAACTCATGCTTATGAAAAGGTTGTGACTCATAGTTATATGCTATGTTTCTGAGCCCTAAACATATGGATAGTCCTTGATTTGTTCTTGGATTACATATTGTGAAGATAAGTTCTTAAACACATGTGGTTGTGGAAAGGTCCTAAACACATAAAGTGTGGTAAGTCGATGGACTATACTAAGGTATAGGAATGTTTAGACTAAAAATAAGTATTTTCAGTAGACTTAGCATTGAAGGTGCTAGAGAAGATTAAGTATTGTCACAAGTAAGACAATGAAGGGAGATGGAGAAATAGGATATTTCAAGTCATCTAGCTATGCTAGATTTTGAAGTTTATTGAAATCGTGTTGATATGTACATTTTAAAAAAGGAAAGAATTGGTTCAACTTTTGGAACTAATGGATTTTAAAAGAACTATTCTTGGTATGTCTATGCTAATTGCTTCGGCTAGACAAAAATTGATTTGAAATATTAAAATGAATTTTATATCATCAATGCAGTTGATGCAAAGATGGTAAAAGGATGGAGTTATTAATGCAATTGAACCAGGTGTTGGATGTGATCTTATGATCAACAACCCGCTATGGTATGATGTATAATGACGAAGTCATAAACTGACGAAGTCCTCAACATACTGTGAAAAGTACGGTATCATGACATCATAAAACGTTTTGATGTATTGTAAAAGAATTTAAAGAAGTAGTTGATGTCAATTGATTTGACTAGACGAATGTTTCAAGTTGATGTCCAATTTATTAGTATGGTCTAAGCTATTTGTTTTGGCTGAGGCAAATAGTATGTCATGTTTAAAAGAAAATCGAGCTTTCTTTGAAGAAGTTATGTCAAGCCAAATTGTTTTGGTGCAGAATTTAATAATTAAGTCTGAGGTGAACATACCCCAAAATTGGGTTATACGATGGGTTGATCACCTACGTATAGAAGAGGTAGTTTACCTTCTTGGTGATTGTAAACTGACCGTGATAGAAGGGTTTACGGTGAAATGTTGTTAAACCTAGTAAGAGTTCATGGTCGATTGGACCCCTCAGCAAAAGTATGAAATGTTTTAAAGGAATTCTTATATTCCTCGTTATTCATTCTACTTCATAATTCTTGATACGTTATGAAGGTAAGAGAATGTTTGAAAGATTAGGACTCCTTTAAAGAGAAGTTGAGAATAAGAGTAAGCTAAAATTTCGAGGACGAAATTCTGTGAAGAAGGGGTGAATGTGATGACCCGGGTATGGGTGTGGTTTTAAGAAATTCCGAGGATGGAATTTTTATAAGGGGGGAAGGATGTGACAACCCGGAAAATCAAATTGTCCAGAATTTAAGTTTAAAGAATTAGTTATTAATAAAATGAATTTTTATTAATACTATTATGTGCTATGTGTTTTATTAATCGTTTTAGAACCTAGGATGATTATAAGTCGGGAGTAATCTGGCCACGAGCTAGACTGAGCAAGTAAGAATTTGCAAGATGAAAACAAATTTTTTCCAGGAACAAAAATATTTTTGGGAAAAAAGACGAAATAGGCACTATTCACCCGACGAAACCTAAGGGTTAGGGTTTGAATAACCTAAGCCTTTTCGAGAGTTCGATATGTCGAAATGACAATCTGATGAAAGCTTTGACGACAATATATCGTTAAAAGTTAAGTAAGACGATAAAAGTTTTTCTCGAAAAAGGTGCAGAAATCGAACAAAATAAAAACAACGAAAAGTATTGTTATGTACTTTTCATACGTTTAACTACGTTAGGGGAAAACGTGATGGAAAACGCTTAACGTCAAAAAGTTTTTTTTTCAGTTTTTCAAATTTTCGAAGAATGCGTAAAAGTTAAACTGTAGAGAAAAGACGAAATATCTAAAAATATTTGGATTTTGAGAATCGCAGTTTTTAAACTGTCGGACGAATTCCGCAAGACGGAAGCATGAAGCTTCCAAGGGAAGCTTCGTGAATAGTAAGGTGGTTTAGCAAGGAGGTGGGAATAGTAAAATGAGGGGCGAAATGACTAAAATGCCCCTATCTTGGTTTTTCTATAAAGGATAACTATAACTCATTTGTTGGTGATTTTGAAAATCACCAACACTTGAGAGAGAGAGAGAGAGAGAGAGAGAGATTTCAGAGTGGAAGGAAAAGAAGGAGGAAAAGCTAGCCCAAGTGCACACTTTGTCCGACGGGAGAAGATTAAAGGAGAAGGTAATCCGAAACCTAACCCTAAGTAAATTTTCTTTAAGTTTTCTATGTTAAAAACATAGCTTAATGAGAATAAGAAGTAAGAGATGTTAAGAATGGTTTGATATGGTTGAAATCATGAGAAAACAAAGAAATAAGAAATAGAAGTTTAGTTTATAAATTTCTTAAGGAATTATAAGATTCATAATGAATTAGAACGATCCGAATGAATCATATGAATGATTCAGTGATATTAGTAAGGAATGATGTTTAATAACATCAAATTCAAAGGAAAAGTGAAATCGTAATTAAAATATCGATTAAAAATAAAGAACGAGCGAATAACGCAAAGAACACGCGAAAAACACGAAGAACGTTGTTGATAGACAAATTTAAAACCATCATAGTATAGCTTGTTGTTGATGGACAAGTTTAAAACCATCGCGTATAAATTAGTTGCTTATTGCTTGGTTTGGAACAGTAAAAATGTTCATGAAGAACGGATTGAACTTAGGTATAACGAAGTTATGGCAAAATTTCGTAAAAGACGAACGAGAAGTAGAAAGTATATAAATGAACATGAATGTGTAGGGTTTCATAAGAATGTAAGAGAACGTAGAAAATGTGAGTCATGGACTCAAGAACGAACGAGTTCCGAGTTCGGATGACCGAATTATGGATGAACGGACGAAGAACGCTAATAACATAAAATTAAAAAGTAATGAAATTTAAGCCAATCGAATGGCATTTCACGGATTTAGAATGAATTTCTATTTGGGGGATGTTGAAGTACAGAAGATGAGGAAGAGAATGGTGTTGGAACGACCTCGTTCCGAGTTATAACGAAGAAGTTATGAGATCGTAAAGTAAGCGTCTCAAATAATTTACAAGACTTAGAAAATTTGTAGGAATTTCATGTTTAGCGCCGCAGCGCCAGCTGTTCCTTGGGAGGCGGCACCGCATCACCAACTTGGGCCATCAGCTACTACTGAGTGGCACCGCAGCGCGAGAGGAAGAAAGAAAACCGGCGCCGCAGCGCCGATGCAGGGCAATGGCCAGTGAGGAGCTTTTAACTGCTCAAACTCCTGAGAAAGTGTACGAAAAGATAATGAACGTGTAGTTCACGTAATGTAACACTTAAACAAGTGAATTAAACCTTTAGTGAAGGTTAAACGGGATTAAAAGATAACGAATGTAAACGCTGATTACGTAACCGATATTAAGGGATCGTGGTCGTGATAAAACGAGCGTGTGGGATTGCTATGACTATAATTCCTTAGACGTTAACGAATGTAGTAAGTAAGATATGAATTATCGAGAAAGCCGCAACGAATGGTAATAAGGGTAATGAAAGTCTGAATATGAGTCGGATAGAGAATGTTAGAATAAAGTAAGCGTTAAACACTTTAGCTGACGTGAGGGTTGAGTGTACGCGAATATTAAACGGGTTGAACCTACACTCCGTGTATGGTGTGACCATAAGGTAATGAAGATTGAAGAAATTGAATTAAAGACAATAACGTATAACGTAAAGAAGCCAAGTTAATGATTATAAATTGGATAACGTTTCGTGTCGAATGAACCAGACGTTGTAAGATATGAATAAGGTAATGTAAAATGCTTTACGCTATGAATGTGTAGAATTAATATTGATGAACGTATGAGTAAGACATCTCCGTATGTCATGAAGCCGTACACCGGAAAAGAAAGTTAGTCGCGTAAACTTAAATTTCAAGAACGCGAATCCTAAGAAGTAAAGAAAAGTTTAAACCAACGCGTAAGTCAAGTATATAACTAATTAGTGTATTTGTTATTTCCCTATATGCAATATATGAATTGGAATGAGCAGTTTAGCGTAAACTGTAAGCTGTAGCTGTGCGTAAGGCAAGTTTCCTAACTTCGTTCATATTTTACATGAATGCTAGTTTCTTAAACTTCTCAGATATTGAACTTGAGAAGTCTTGTCTATGTGCAAATGTGCGATATTTGTACAAGGTCGTAGTATGTGTGAGGCCTTGTGCCATAATTTGAACACTTCGGTGTTTCTATGAGATGAACTGTTCTGTGATTAAGCTATTCAATACAAGTATGTTCTGTTTATACATGAACCGTTATTGTTAAGTCTGTGCTAATGATTCTAGCCAGACATGATGTGTATGGAAAAAGGTAGAAGAATGAAAGTATTTCAAAGTGAATGTGAATAATGTTTTACAATGATAGGCATCGAGATTATTCGTATTATTCCAACTGCTTCGTAACCTTTGTTCGGTTATGGAAGTCTTAAAAGAATATTTAAATTCTTAAAGTTGTTTATTCAACTGCTATGACTTGTTGGGCAATTGAATGCTCACACTTGCTTTAAATGAAAAACATTTTCAGCGAACGATGTTAGAAAGAACTTAAGGATCCTGTAAAGATCAAGCTGACCAGATCCTGATGAAGTGTCATTCAGTATGTGAATGAGCGTGAAGAGCAAGCGAAAACTTGTAATGTAGAATAGTTTAGTTGAACTATAGATTAGTTTAATGAACTGTTATGTATCCTTGGTGGCGGATAAAAGTCATTCTTTTAAGATGGAATGAATAATGTATTTGTCATTATTTGTAATGAAAGAGGTTATAAGGTTTTAGAACCTGGGGTTTGAGAATGTATGTTGTTATATTTCACTATATAATGATGTATGTTTGGAAGATGATGTACTCGTGATGCACGAAATTCGGGTGTGAAGATAGACCAGATTTTGGGGTGTGACAGATGTTATTTATTTCTTATTCGTAAGGGATATTATTTTTGTTCAATATTCGTATGAAATAATATTTTCTTCCATACTCTTAGTATGTAAGTAATATTATTTCGTTTCGTATCCCTAATTCTACACTCATTTTTTTGAAGTATTGATTCTATACTCCGTGAAATTTGCACTTCATCTAGTATTGTTTCACAAGAAATTTTTTCTGAACATTCTTGTTAAATTTTAAACTTTTCATGCCGGAGTACTATTTATGGGGTACTATTCACGAAGTAATATTCACAGAGTACTATTTATGAAGTACTATTCATGAGGTACTATTCACCCGGGGTACTATTTATGACAAAAAAGTGATTCTTTTCTGTCCAAATTATTTTTGATACAATATTATTCTTGAATTTTACTCCACAAAGCAGTATCATGTTGACAATTTGGACATTATTTAATTCTGGATAAATTAAATTATAAATCTTTAAAATTTATCCTTGCTCTCATTCAATTAAATTCTTATATCATTGTCATCATCCTCATGCTTATATTGTGATGAAAGTCATGTTTGGCCCGTAGTGCATAGATGGACTGTTGATTGGTATGATTATGACCAGGGATCATTCGGTATAATCATGACCCGTAATGTTACAAATGATGTGGTAAAAGTCCTCATTGGCCCGTAGTGCATTGATGGACAGTTGTTGGTATGATTATGACCAGGGATTATTCGGTATTATCATGACCATTAGTGAAAACACGAATATCCTTGGCCCGTAGTGCATGGATAATTCAGTGATGTGGATTATTTATTAAGCTGAGTCTCAGCGATTAAATTGATGATAAACTTTTAAATCATAGAAGATAGTAGATATCATGCTCTGCTTGACTCTTCTAATGGATTGCTTGTTCCGCTGCAGTTGTTGATATAAAACTTGTTACCTATTGTATTCCATTAGTTGTTATACTATTGAAGGCTAATGATAATTTATTCTGCATTATCTTAGCTATAATATTTCTTACTCGGCTAGTTGAGCTCACCCTTTTCTTTCACTGTTCTATTCAGAAAATGAGAATATAGCTGGGACTAGTCGGGTAATAGAGTGACGGTCCGAGATGGTTCAGGTCAATTCTAAGTTAATCCTGTATTTGAAGAGATTGAAGTTCTCAATAAACTGTAGCACATAAAGACCTAAGATAATGCACTTCTCTCTGTGAGATATCAACTTTCAAAATTCTGACATACTAAATTTATATAGAAGATGATCTAATAATCCTTGAAAAGTACAATTCTGATCAACGTATCTGCTTCCACAAGTTTTACTTTATAAATCTCTTTCAATCCTCAATTTGTAATGTATATCTCAAATCCAGAACATAACCCATGGCCTTTATGTTCTTTCTTAACACTTCTAACTTGATATATATGTTATCCTTTTGTGGATGTTGCTGATCTCTTGCATAAAATTTATGGACTCTGTCTTTGACAGATATCCAACTATATCATGGCTCCTTCTTAACACCTCGCTCTTTCATCCCATTTCTCAAACTAAGTCTATCTTGGGAACTACCTGCCTCTATATATGTGTTAGATAAAAGGACATAGGTAGATGAACAATCTGGTTGAATATAAAGTATCTTCTTTGCTGCTATCTCCCCCAACTCAACTGTGACACCCCCAAATCCAGGTACTTCGATTCCACAGGATTTGGTGTTCACTGTACAAATATCATCTATCTATCTACCCATAATAAATGCAAACCATGCAATAGATAGAAATAAATCTTCCCCTTATGGGGTTACAACATCTGAATAATAAACATAATCCCAGGTCATACTAACCTTAAACATCTGTGCGAAAACATAAACAAATAAGTCTTAAACAACATCATTAACTTAAGTCTTAAACATAAATGCATCATTATATAAAATAACAAGTCTTCATCACTTGTTAATCTTGCCCTCGCCTTTGCTAGTAGAAGGCTCGTCGGACCTTTCATTCTTAACTGCAATGTTATTATTACGCAAGAGTGAGCACTATTTCCCACAAGTAAAATAATGAAATAATAATGTATAATAATATGCGAGTGAATCAAAGACTTCCGAAATAAAAGCTCAACTTTTGAATCAAGAATAAATAACAAGAATCAAAAGATTTCTGAGGGTCATAAGACCTTGAACTATGTCCTAGGTTATCAAGGGTTATACTTGAAACCTTTAACAGTCATAAGACTATGGACTCTTCTTCTCGTACTTAGGGGGATCAACCTTTAGTACCATACTGTGCACAATATCTTAACGCTAACGCATAAATAGTATTTAGTGGAGCTTAAGGTTGATTATTCATTGCTCCAGCTAGCAAGTTAACCAATTGCTGAACAGGATTAGCATTGGCGTTATTGTTGTTATTCGTAGACTCTTCCTGAGCTGGTTGACGTTGTTGTCTTCTTCTTGGCGGCATAATTCTGTTAAAATATATGCTTATTAAATCTCTATTAAATTCTCTAAATAGTTAAGACTTAACTCAACAATTTAATATAATTATTAACACATTATCTTTAACAACTTGATATATATTCATTCAAATCAAAAGTTTTAACATCAGACGATAGCATCACTGCTATTTACATCAACTATCCTGAGATAAAGAATCCACATGATTAAAATATTAAAATATTCCTTTGTTCATAACTACATCGGAATTTACATCTAAATAATAGACAAGTTTATCACATAAGTAAACAAATTCTATCACTGTCTGTCAAGGCGCTGAATAGCCTTGCTACGCTCCTCTTCCATGATGCGAGACATCGTCCTGCGATCCAGTATGTACGATGGAAGTCCTTCGAACTAGATGGGGTACCTTAAAACTCGATCATGGGCCTCATCCATTGCATGATTAAGTGTAGAGTATGTCTCCCCAAGCTTCGCCTTCTTTTCACGACCATCCTCTTCCGCAAGATCAGCACGACGTGACTCTCTTACCCAGCCTTTCAGAGCTTTCCTTCAGTTCCTTCTTCAACTTTTCTATCTCTGTGGTCTTATCTTCAGTTTAACCCTTCTCGTGGACCAAATCCCATTCTACATTTCCCGATCATGAGTGAAGAGTCGAAATCTCCTCTCCTTACGCTCGAGAGTAATCATTTGAATAATCGCCCACTCAATCGGATCCTCAGACTCCTCATCTCGTAACTCCACGTTACTTCGCCATATAATGTCGTCGACATCTCAAAGATCAATGGAGTCTTTGTGGAAACTCCTCTTCTTCCTCTTCCTCTTCAAATTCCTCCTCGGATCGGGCCTCGTGTTCATGCTCCCCGACCAACAACGATGATCAACGGAGATGACTCCCTTTGTACCAACTGTTCCCTAACGACATGAATGTCTCGAGGTTCCTCCTCTGTAGGTACTATAGGTACTCGGGGTTCCTCCTCCCCAGCTTGACTAGTTCCTCCAACGTCAGACATCCTGACAACAAAATTTTGAGTTTTAGTTACTAAGTCGTACTAGTGAGCACATAATTTAACACATAAGCACATAAAGTCTTTTATTATTTTCAATGAATTACAAAAATTCATTTCCTAGAACTCGATAAGTGTTTTCCATCACAATGTTCTTCCTATAAGGCTACTACCTAAGGTTGTTCCCCCACCTAAGGTTCATAACCTACAGTTTTGATACCAACCTGTGATACCCCCAAATTCAGATACTTCGATTCCACGGGATTTGGTGTTCACTGTACAAATATCATCTATCTATCTACCCATAATAAATGCAAACCATGCAATAGATAGAAATAAATCTTCCCCTTATGGGGTTACAACATCTGAATAATAAACATAATCCCAGGTCATACTAACCTTAAACATCTGTGCGGAAATATAAACAAATAAGTCTTAAACAATATCATTAACTTAAGTCTTAAACATAAATACATCATCCTATAAAACAACAAGTCTTCATCACTTGTTAATCGTGCCCTTGCCTTTGCTAGTAGAAGGCTCGTCGGACCTTTCGTTCTTAACTGTAATGTTATTATTACGCAAGAGTGAGCACTATTGCCCACAAGTAAAATAATGAAATAATAACGATATAATAACATGCGAAAGAATCAAAGACTTCAAATAAAAGCTCAACTTTTGAATCAAGAATGAATAACAAGAATCAAAAGATTTACGAGGGTCATAAGACCTGAACTATGTCTTAGGTTATCAAGGGTTATACTTGAAACCTTTAACAGTCATAAGACTATGGACTCTTCTTCTCGTACTTAGGGGGATCAACCCTTAGTACCATACTGTGCACAATATCTTAACGCTAACGCATAAATAGTCCCTATACAGGGTTGTTCATCTCAGTTTGACATCAGAGTCCACACCAAAGGAAGTTTGGTTTGGATAATTCAATAAGGGTTCTGAAATTTAGAACATTCATCAACTATGGACTAGTTGAATCAATAAGGTTCACTAGTCTAACAAGGTTCAACAATAATGATATTCAAATTGAATAATAATCTCAAGAAGTATACAATCGAACAAATATTGTATAACAGAATCATACTTTGAAAAGATAATAAATCTTTAATATAATAATTCGAACTTAAATACTAGTAATGAGAATTTACTCGAGGTAAATAATAAACTTGAACAATGATAATAAGTAGGGTTAAGAAACTTGCCTCGTGCGTAGATTACACGTTAATTAAACACGTTCCTTGAATTTAATCCTACATATCATTTCCATTCACAACTATAGTTAATTATAACATAACTAATCATCAAACGTTCATTCTTTTTGTCTAACTTGATTATGACAATACTTAGTCAATTTACTACATTGTCACATACTTTACACTTCACGAATGACAATCTAATTATGTATTCAATAATTCAATTCACATGCAATTTTGTTATTTACATGTTAAGCATCTATTTTAACATCTCATTATATTTCTAACATATCTCTATGTTCTTTAAATTAAGTTGCTATCACATTGCTAGACTTGAACATTTAAAAATAATTCATTTCAAAGACATTCGAGAGTGGCATCTGCTGACGCCATTGTTGTACTTGGTTCATATTTTGGCAATACAGGTATGTCATGACTTGAGACTCAGACGCTGGCGTTAGAATTAGCAGTAATGCTAATGCACTGCTTTGGCATGCGTATCAATTGAAGGATTTGCAGTTCGCGAAAAATCGCAGATCATGCCAATTTCTACCAATTTCTTATTTTCTACACGAATTTAGACATACCCATATGATATAATTCATACATAATCATTACCCAACATTTATAAAATGATTTTAACCCATTAAAACACATAATTACATAATTAAAATATGTAAATTTCACTGTTCTTGATGTTCTTGAAGGTTTTGAACATAAATCATGAAAATTAATACTACGGATTCGTTATAACACCGAATCCGTTCATTTAAGGTTTGGTCTCTTCGTATCAACATGCATAATCAAATAAGAGTGGGAAATTTTACAAAACATTTATGTTTGACATATTTAAATCACGTATAAGGCCATATGGTCATATTCCATACTCTTGTAAATTTTGAGGCCATATATACGTTAATATTATGAAACTGATGATATGGTCTACATAATATATATATATATATATATATATATATATATATATATATATAATCAAATACGATACGGTAACATTTAACACATACATAAACTCATAATCATACTCTTTCCCAATTACAGAGACTTTACAAAAGCTTTGAAAGCCATTTTCATGAAAACTAAATGACGTAAAAAGAGAATTTGGGTTTGGAGAATTTACGCAGAGTATAAAGTGTAGAGTATAAAGATAACAACTCTTTTTCAAAAGCTTCTTCAATCACAGAGTTTCTCACAACTCCTTTGAATTCTCTCTTGAATTTCTCAATTTCTCTCTAACTAGTTTTATCAGACTTAGTAAAATGAAGAAATAAAGAAGACGTCGTATATCAATTAAACTGATGCGTTGTGGAGGTCAGTTACCCATCATGGGTTAACTGCCTTCAACGTCCACTAGTGCCATGTTTGGCTAGCCTTAAAAAGGCTTATACACAATTAATTTAATAAACTCTTTTATCATATAGTTTAAATAATGTCACACCCTTTATAAAATAACTCAATTAATTTATTTAATTTAAATTAAATAAAATATAATAAATTCTCATTAATTCACATAGTCATATAATTAATTTTCTCATTAATTAATTATATCAAATTATTAAATCTCTAATTAATTATTACATTAATTAAAATAACATTAGGTTTATTAAATATTTCTTTTAATTTAATAAACTCACATAATTACAAACTTTGAATAATAAAATTCTCTACATTAATTTAATAAATATAATACATATCATTAAATTAATCTATCACAATTGCATCAATTAATTATTTAATCTAATAATTAAATCATCGAAAATATTTATTCAATTTAATAAATATTAAGAATTAAATTACAAAAATCTTATTCGTCACATCAACATTGCCATAGATTCTGCATGCTCCCAGCAAACTCTGCCAGACCATTTCATTTGGTTCAACAAGCATTTCCCTGATAAACTCTAATGCATCATTAAGGCGGCCCACACGACCTAAAAGATCAACAATACAAGCGTAATGCTCCATTTCTGGCACCAAACCATATGTTCCCTCCATTAACTTAAAATAGTGAAGACCTTCCTCTACCATACCTCCATGACTACAAGCAAAGAGAACGCATAATAAGGTTACATCATTAGCTTCAATACCCATTTGTTCCATCCTTCTGAAGAGTTGAAGGGCATAAGCTCCAGAACTGTGTTGTGCATGACCCCATATCATGGCAGTCCATGAAACAACATCAGGATTAGAGATGCTCTCAAAAACCTTCCCTGCTTCGCTTATACTTCCACACTTGCCATACATATCAATCAGAGCACTGTCTATGCAACTGTCTGTATTCAGGCCAAATTTGTGGAGAAGTCCATGTACTTGTTGACCATATTCAAGAAAACAAAGATTAGCACACGCAACAAGAACAATAGAAAAGGTATACTGATTGGGTGTAAAGCCTTCTTCTCTCATCTGAGAAAAGATAGCTAGTGCTTCCTTCCATTCAGAGCATTGAGAGTAAGCACCCACCAGGGTTGTCCAAGACACTATATCTTTTTCTTCCATTCTGTCGAAGATCTTCCTTACATCTTCGATAGACCCACATTTGGAATATGCATCTGCAATTGCATTGTCAACACTTAAGACCTTCAAGGGAACCCCGGATTTCAAAACCCTCCCATGAACCTGTCTCCCAAACCACAAACACCTTGAATCAACAATTGTGTTAAATACGCTACAATAAGTAAAGACGTCAGATTTTATATCATCATGACACATTTTAACATAGAGCTCCAACGTTTCTTGGCTACACCTACACTGTGAATAGCCAGAAATCATTGCATTCCATGGCATGTTCACTCCGGAGTTGATGAAGTTATCAAAAATAGACCTTGCATCATACAGAACCCCAAATTTTGAATATATATCAATAAGTGCAATTCCCACACGAACATTAGATACAATATCCAATTCATATACATACTCATGTACTTGATTTCCCTTTCCAGCATCGCCTAACATCCCAATTGCTTTCAAAACACTAATGAGGGTGTATATGTTTGGAGTAAATTCTTCCCTCTTCATAGTAAAAAAATGATTGATCGCTTCCAGATAAAGACAATTTGATGTGAATCCAGATATCAGTGCAGCCCAAGAGACTTCATTGTGTTCTGCCATATTGTTGAATACCCGACATGAATCCTCAATCTCTCCTAATTTTGCATACATATTAAGAAGTGACGTGCTAACAAAAAAAGATGCAAAACCTCTTTTCACAATCTGAGCATGCACCGCTCGACCCCAACCAACACATTCTAAACAAATGCACAACTGGATAATTGCAGAATATGTAACTCAATCTAGAAATATTCCATCTTCCTGCATCTCACAGAAGTACTTGATCCCATCACTGAAGTACCCATTCTCTGTCGATCCTACAATCATTACTGTCCAAGAGAAAGCATTTCTCTGAGACATTTTATTAAACACTAGTTGAGCTGCACTAAAATCTGAGCATTTTGAATAAGCGTAGGCTACATGATTCAGTAATAGTAATAAGTTCTCATCCAAGAGGTTACATTTTAACAAATAACCATAAACTGCTTCTGAATCTCGAACTGACCTATTTTCTGTACAATCGTGTAGGAGATCAACCAATTCCTGGATTTGACTCGGTTGGCAAGTTTCATAACTAGCTCTAGATTCCGACATTTTCCTTTGGATGCCTCCATTGAACTTTCGAGTGGTCAGAGGTAAAGCTACTGTTCTAGCCTGCAAGAAGAACTGCAAGTGAAACCCCTGCATCAATTAAGCTAAGAAAATAGTTCCCATGTGGAAAAAAACCATACACAAAAGACAGAGAGACTCATACTTTTGCATACAAAATTGGGGTTTGCAATTTCCACTGTAGAGCAGGTTCAAGAAATCTGAGTTTGAAAGAGAGATTTGTAGCCATTGTCGCTACTAAAAATATGTACCATGGCTTTCAGTCTTACAGTATAATAAGGGGAACAAATTAGAAAGGGCTTTATGCAAAAGTAAAACACCTGAGATACAACATTTGGTAACCTTTAAATTTCAATACTGATTGTTGCTCCCCACATACGAAGATTTCTGGATACGGTCTCAACCTTTAGCATACAAAGTGGTCGCTCTCATACAAAAATCAGCATTACCAAACTTGGTAAGCTGAATCGTTCAGTTACACCACAAAGTGGACCCATCTTCCACAAAACCTGTTCATTTTTAGTGTAAAACACCATTTTTTTCATAATAATAATCTAAAAGAATAATCCAAAATACTAATATACATTAGGCTTATCCCACATATTCCTCACAACCTGACAAATATTTCCACATGAATTATTCCTAACTGCATTACTGATATCTAAGGCTTGAACAAGTTACTCCCTTCATAATTCCTCAAATAATTGAGTTTGTATGATGCACACTAACAAAAATCATCTAAAACTATCAAAGCAAGACCTATTAAAGCATGCTAAAAAAATGAAAAAACAAGTAAATATAATAATCTCTTAGAATTTCATAAAACACCTGGTTTGCATATCAAAGTTAAAAGAAAGAAGTGCACATTACATCCTAACAATGTGTTCCACCTATAGATTGAATATAACTTGAAATAAAGACACTAAATTTTACAGACAGAACAAAAGTTAAAGAAATTTACGTGTTCTTCACGATTTGACGACAATAGAGAGAGTCATGAATTGAAAAAGAAATAAAGCAAACATGCAATAGAAAATTAAGGAATTACCTACTCTATTTTTTCTCGTGTTCTTTCTTTCTCCAGCGAATCCCCGGTAGAGAAGTGGGTTGGCGCGAGTGCTGAGGAGACTGAGAAGCCAGGAGAAGCAGATAATCATAAAAGGATAAAACGTGAAAGGAAGTTGTGAATGTTTTGCAATCTCTGTTTAAATAAAGGAAACTGATATTTCCGCAGCGGTCCCCATTTACTTACTTCATCAATTCATTTTGTGCCCAATTTGCCCTTTTAGCATATGCCATATCGGTAATTAACCAAGAGCTCTTTTCTCCCCCGAAGAGGCGCTCAAAATTCAACCACTATGAAGAGGAAAAAAAAACAAAAACTAATCAATTTATGTTCCCCAAATCTGCCTTGTGTACAATGGTAACCAGCAATAAAAGCATACAACTCAATACCCAACAAAAAAATGGAGTAATTCCTACCCGCGCAAACGTAGACCCAATTAAAGGTTAAGATGCGGGGGGGTTAGATGGTTCAGAGTGATCGGAGGAGGGTGACGAGTTACGGCGGTTGAAGGAGTCAGCAAAAAGAGCAAGAAGATTATAGTCACCGAAAAGAGCTAATAAGATTATAGTCAACAGAGATATGCAACAAAGATTGAATTTAAAAGAAACAGGAGTGGGAGGAGGAATTGCAGGGAGGAAGAGGAAGAGTGAAGAGAGAATAGAGGTGGGTATTGTACTTGTACTAGATGAGGGTAAATAGACTTAGCAATTTAGGCCCAGGTCCGCGGGTGGGGTCGGCCCGTCCGTAAAAATATGGGTTATGAACCGTAATATTTTAGTTCAAAAAAATGCGGGTCATTTTGGTTCGGTCTGTTTTTGGCCCGACTCGTAGCCCGCTGTTTATTTTTTAAAAAAACAAAATGTTGCTACTATACTCTACTAAATTGAGAAAAGAGGCCAGTAGTAGTAATAGATTACCAAATCCGACATTTAAATCCACATGCATGCAGCTGAATTCATATAATATGGCCATGAATTCATTTCATTGTGCATGCTCAAAACCATGCAAATTCTATGAGGAGCCTAAGGCACTACCAGTTTCATTGTGCATGCTCAAAACCATAAAAATTCATTTCATTGTGCATGCTCAAAACCATGCAAACCACTACCAGTTTCTCCACTACAACTACTCTTTTAATTTCAATGAGGAGCCTAAGGCACATTAACCACTAACCACTTATTAATTCCATATTTGTTTATGTAAAAGCAAAAGTCGGCAATAACAAAAATTCAGCTGCATGCATGCCGCATGTGTATAACTTAAAGGCAAACTTGATGTAACACCCCCTTCCCGAAAAAGAAAGAGAGGTCACGTACAAAACACAACAAATCTCAAAATAAGTAAACAGAGCACTAACAATCTCAATATATTAACAGTGGTGATCCATTAATAAAGTACTAAATACAATTCTCCAAACAAAATCAAAATAATCAAAACTTAAAATTCAAATCAACCTAAATGGTCAAAGGCAACTCTCTCATCACACTAGCCCTGAATAACCCCTGCAAACCTGTCGGAAGAAAAACACAACATGAGCCAATGCCCAGTATAGATACAGATATACAAAAGATATACAACTGATATATGAAAACAACTGAGACAAAATACTGAACAAGGCCTCAAGTGTAAATCTTGTTTAAAATATAATCTCCAAAGATCTCAATGGAATATATCTCAATCAATGTAATTGATGAAACCAATAGAAGAATAAAGAAATAACGAATCAAGTAACTAACTCAATGAATTGAATCTGAATGTAAAAAACAAAACTAATACAATGAAATAATAGGCTGAATCAAATGGTTGGGTGTTATTTCATACCGATTGAGCTAAGAAATATACATTGCCACATCGGTAAGTCAAAACAATGCCACATAGGCAAGTCAAAATAATGCCACACAGGCAAGTCAAAAGATGCCACACAAGCATGTCAAAAGATGTCACACAGGCAAATCAAATGATGCCACACATGCACTCACATATTGGACCGCGAATCCAAATGTATGCAAATCAGATAGGTGTGTTTGGCACAGCATCACCAATCCGCAGAACAGAAAACTAGGGTTAACCCATACGCCTCCCACAACAAAACACCAAATGACCCACTTCCTCCGGAGCCCAAAACGGAGATGCCGTGGACTAATCATACCGCCACGGAAAGTGTCAAGCCTCTCGTACCAAGACGACATGCCTGTGGTACCCCCACAGGTGGTTATAGCTCAGGTATACCCTACGGTATATTCTAACAAAAATACTATGTCACAACACATGCGACATAATACCAACAAAAGGATGTACATGTTGAACCAAATCAAATTATAGTCACATGATTTAAAAAAGAAGGTAGCAACATGTACCGCTCTACAATTATCAAAAATAAATACTAAACATGATATCCTAATTCAAAGAGTACAAATACGAGTCATGTGTATCAACTCCAAAATGAAACTAATATATTTATTTCACATGAAACAATTATGTGAAATCATAACATAATTCGAAATAAGGAAACAAACGAACAAATCAAATTTAACAAGAGTATTGCTGAAAGATTACGGAATCCGTACCTGAATTAAGCAATGTAATACTCAAAAATTATATTCCAAAAATAATTCGCTTAGGCTCCCTCCGTCCGAACTAATTAAACAAAATAATAATAAATATAAATACACTTGTAAAAATATTCCTTTTTTCTTTACCCCGTTTACAAACTTAATTATATTATTGTTATTGTCATAATTTGTAAATTTATAAATTCTATAACTATATGCATCTATTAATAACTCTCTTCCGTCTCGAACAAATGTTTTATTCTTAGATACATAATAAAATTACAATTGTATCATTTACTTCCAAAAATAAATTAAGAACCCATATATCACCTTCCATGCAAATTATACGAGAAAAGTATCGACTTTATTACAATTAAGTAATTGAACGTCAAAATAATTGTTTATATAGATGATCATGAATAATCTGCCCATGCCTCCTATACCAACAACAATAATTAGTAATCGTACGAAAGGCTACTCACATCTAAAACTCAATATATACATATATTTTTTTTAAATTTTGTTCCATCACAGATTCACAAGGACATGATATAAGATTTCATGTGAAGGCTTTTTAATAATTAAGAATCCTGTCAAGGTCCATTACTATACATACATGCAATTCACCATTAATGTATCACATATATACCTTTAACATACATATTTTAATATATCAATGAATACATCAATTAATGAAAGTCCTAAAATAATTCTCTATTTGTTTAAAAGTAATTTTACCTTACCTGTTGACTTCCCTCGGTTAGATACAAGATGGGTCTCCTCTTTTCTCATGTTGAGTCGTCGCCCTTTCTCCTCTCTTTAATCAGTTTGTATCATGAAGTAATATTAGGTTTAGCTATTTATTAATTAAGTTGCCCTAATAAACTTCTAATTGGGTTAATTTAATATTAAGGCCCAAGTTTTAATCACACAATATTATCTATTACTTATTAATATTTATTAGCCCACATAATTTAAATGACTACTTTGACCCAATTAAAAATAAAGTCCAATTAATATGTTTTAAAATTAATTTTTTTTCCCGGGTATTACATCACATACCCCTTAAAAAGGATTCCGTCCCTGGAATCAAAAGAAAAGAACATAACTACTTTTTAAAGAGATGCGGATACTCCGCTCGAATAGACTCCTCTATCTCCCAAGTGACTTCCCGCTCCGGATATTTTATTTTATTTTTCCTCAAAATTTTAACAAATGGGATTATTGTAGCGCCCCCAAATCCGGGTATCTTCCAACCCGACAGATGGTGCTATACTGTACAACATTCATACATCCATTCAATTGAAAAGTCTCAAAGAACGAACATAGCTTCTATATATTTAAAGTAATATTTACATTTCCCAAGTTCTATACCATATAAAGGTTCTTTGTCATAATATCGCTTAAATTACAACAATAGACCTATACTATTACAAAACAACTTAAGAATCGCCTTTAGCTTTTCCTTATCCTTTTTCGATCATTCGGACGCTTCGATCTTTAGCTGCATTCATATGGTTCAAGCAAGAGTGAGCATAACTAGCTCAAAGAAGTATAACAATTTAATAACAACATGCTCGACACATACAAATCGTATATCTTCGATAATCGAACAATAGTTATGAAGTACTATTGATAATTCAAAATAGCACTTTATCTTTTCTTTCAAAATGTTTTACAATAACAACCATATTTAGTAAAACATTCACTCCCACAAAGACCTCGAGTATTCATTCTTTATTGAAAAGGAAAACCCTAAGCAAGTCCGTAAGCTCGATATCACTTACGAGCACTTCTAGGTGATCAAACTTATCAGACTCTATGTTGATCAACACTACATCCATTAAATGTATGCACGCTTAAGCATTTGGCAACCTCACGTGCACCGCTGCTTTACCGACAAAACATTTGTTTAACATTTCACTTTCTTTTGAAAACCATATCAAGTAGTTGACAAAGATAACAATATTTGATAATACATGAATAGATTATCAATACATCCAAATTTAGCCAAAGGAATTGGCTTCAACTTCAACATACTTCAATTCATGCGAAAGAATACATGAACCTCAAAAACTTGTTCGATTGAGGCTCGAGACAAGAGTTAGAATACTTGCCTTTAGCGTGTGCTACTGAAAGAAATTAACTTTATGTTCAAGTCGTTCAAGTCTCTACAATACATGATCACATAATGCCTTACATTAGGTCACATATAATCAAGTATGTGTATGACTATATCAATACCCTTTATTTCAATCTAATTGTGTATTAGATTCATTTAATATCGTTCTGGTTTATCATTATGCTTGCATTATATTTGACTAGGTTATCTCCACCTTTATACATCATCCTTAAGGTTTAACAAAGTTTAATCAATGTTACATTACCTTCCTTAAGTTATGTTTACTTCCATTTCTTCTCTTTATACTTAGAAAATTTCATTACTATCTTTGTTCTGAGACTGGCGCTGCGGCGCCAGCTTTATACTTACATCTCGCACTGCGGCGCGAACTCTTAATACCATTGTCCCGGACTTGGCATCAAGTACATGAGTGCTTACTTAATGGGTCAACCAAGCATTTCCACACTTCTAAAATTTTGATATCGTTTCATGAAATAAGCGCTACCACTTATTGAACTAAGGTTCATGACTGCGACGAACTCTTGCAGAGAGACTCGATATCGCTTACGCAACGCGCACATGAAGTCTTTTTTTAGGGGTTGGCGCCATGGCTGCCAACTCAGTGCACCGATAATAATTTCGCTTTTAAAATTTTGAAACTTCCTGACGCATAACTTCTTCGTTATAAGTCCGAATTGGCTCGTTCAAAAGCCTACGGTTCACAATTTACGTACTCTACATGACCATTCAAGAATTTTATCTATTTGACATTGTTTGCTAAAAATTCACCTATTGGTTCATTTTTAACGTAAACGATAAATGTTCGTGAACGTTTAACGCTCGTTTCTTCGTTCTAAGTCGGAATCCGGTCATTTTTGAGTCCGCAACTCTTAAATACCAATTATGACTTGTCTCTATTGTAAAACAATGGTTTCATGATCAAACACAAAATTTGACTTCCATTCCGAGAATTTTACGTATTCGACGTTTATCGTCCAATCGTGCAAATTCCGGCAATTCTTCCTCCTTATGATTTGTTCAACATTACAAATGAACTTCATTCATCATGTGAACATCTTAACATACTTAATACAACAACTTATAATCATTGTTGGATTTTAGACTTATTCTCCATGAATTTATATCTTGCCAACTATAAACTACTTAAGATTTCATGGTTAATAACTTATGACAAGTTAAAGTTTCTTAAACATCATTTCTTATATGTTCTTAACATATAACTTAACTTAGGTATACATGATACATATGATCATTTAAGTGCTCAATTTACTTCTCTTGATAACTAATTTCATGATCATATTTTCATACTTAACATTCAAGGTTATCTTACAATAAGTTTATAACTTTTATAAGTTCAAATGACTTATTGCCAACTTATGTGGCTTAAGTTCATTACTTACTCATTCATGTTGCTTAATCCAACTTTTCTTATCATCCTATCATGATAGAGATAGAAGATATTTGGAGAAGAAGTCTTACTTTAGAAGTCTTTGATAAGTAGCTTCTTCTTTTCTTGGCTTATGGAAGTGACTTATTTGCAACTTAATCTCTCTAACACTTAAGCACTTTGTGATGTCTAGATTATTTGAACAACCAACAAATGTCTTGCAAGCTTCTTCTATTTATAGAATTTCCAAGGTTAGGGTAGTTTAGTCTTTAAAACATCCCACCTCCTTAAACCACCTCCTTACAATTCATTACTTGCAAGGCACAACTTTTATCCTACACTTGGTCATTACTTAAAAGTCTTGGGCATTACTCCTAAGTCTTGGTCACCACTTATCTTTGTCATCACACATTACTTGGTCACCACATTCAACCATATCAATATGGTTTGCCCCATGGGTCATACCACTCATGGATTCTAGCTTGGGCTTGGATTACTAAATCCTTTGGGCTTTGCATTAATAAACACTTATTGGTTCATTAATAATAGTTGGGCCTTTTCTCTCTAATTCACTTGGACTTGTATATAATTGTTTACTAATCATCCAAGTCCATTAACATTTCTTAATACATATTATTGATGTATTATTTTCGTATTCTAATTCATATAGAATTTATATACGATATTTCATCCTTCCTACAAACTCGTATAATACTTCATATTATACTCGTTTTCATTACTTCGTACAATACCAAGTATTATACCATTATTACTTATTCTTTAACACTTCGCTTTGCTTAACGTTCATAAATTAAGCCCACAAGCAAATTATTACATTTTCCATAACTAGATTTTTATTACATAATCCATCTTACCTTGTTATTCCATCATTGAGTATTTCTCGGAATCTCAAAATTATATCCCGAGCAAATACCGATGAATAATGTTTTTCAAAAAATTTCTCGAAAAACTTTTATTTTCGTCTTGGAAATTCAAACACTTTAATTCATCCACGTAGCCCAAATACTACGATATTCTAACATCAATAGGTTATACAATGACAACCATCTTGATAACACATGGAATATGATTTTATTACTATTTAATTTAATAAAATCATTTTATAATAAGATTCGAATTTCTCGGTCGTTACAATTATCTTCCTCCTCATACCCCACTCTTGACAATCTAACATTACCTCAAGTTTCTCCCTTATTCAAAATTGTAGAGGACGAAAGACTGAAGGAACCTGATTTGGATTCATTCAATTCCGACATCAGATGAATAAATTATAAAGAGATTTTTCTAATGGACTGCAGCGCGTATAAGTATTCTACTCGAAAATTCAACTAATCAAATTAGAATAGGATTAAAGTTACAACTTCACTCTTTAAATATAAATATAGCTCAATATAGGAGCTACCAAAACTCTAATGGACTTCCCATTTTTAATTTAATCGATTATTTAATTATCTACTAAAACAATTTAACTTTCCAAACAAAACAAGGAAGAAAAGAAAAAAAATAGTCACTTACCTTTTCCAATTTGAATACAATTGTATAAAATAAAATTAATTAATATTTAATTTTTAAAAATATGGGTTATTACATTTTTCACCTCTTAAAAATAATTCCGTCCTCGTAATTCCAATAAGCTAAAAAAAAAAATTTAGTTACGACGTAGCGCCGCCATTTGTAACGATCAACGCGGATAAGTCATTAGTTCACATAATTATCAATGTATTTGTAAAAGATTCGTCAACTACCGTGCCAAGCCTTGGTAAGGTTCTTTGTGTTGCATCAAATTATATCACATAATCCACTGTTGGTGTGGGCCATCGCTAATAACTTTGAGTTTAATTCTTGTAGACGTATCCTTCGGAACATAATTCAAAATCACAAAAAATTTTCTTCATCTAAATACGATTCGAATACCCAAAATATTTAAAATTATTTTTAATTCGTAAAACGTTTATGTTCCACACATGACAAAGATTTAACAAATTATTTTTATTTAATTTTACATAAATTCATGCAAAACTCTAAGGGCATCAGATAAACGAAACAACTTAAATTATATCACCAACTCTCACTAAGTCCTTAAGAGCTTCAAAATATCATAACCTAGAATCAAATTAGTTCTCAAACAATATTACACCAAAAATATATTACTACTAAGATCTTTTCATCACCATACCAAACTTCATATCATATATCCTACTATCTGAATAAGCAAACTATAGCTTTCAAAATCTCTTAAAGATTCATCACTTATTATATATCTAATCATTCAATGAATCAATCATTCTCTTAATGCAATTCTTAACCCAACAAATTCCAAGATCTCCACATACTATCACTCAAAATTTTATATAAGATAACTCCAATATTCTACTAGGAAATAATCGCAAAATTCATTTATTCCAAAAGATTAATCTAATTACCTCGAATCTCTACAACAACTCAAATTTACAAGAGATCCTCTGTACTTAGTAATTTTCACTTTATCATATTATCCCACCGATTCACATACCTCAATTTATTCACAACTTAACAAAAATCAGAATCTAACCCAAATCAAATCCTCAATTCCAAAATCATAATGATTATCACAAAATAAAACAACTCTAACAAATAATTTTTCCAAAATCAAATTCTCGTCGATACAAATACTCAAATCATAATCGTATAATCATTTCTTAACTTAATAAAATATGACATTATTCTCCTTAATGATTAAATCACAATTCTTAATTGATCTCATTGCTCCAACTCATAACAATAATAATCTTAACAAATTATCTCTCCTTTCTCAAATCAACTACAACTCAAAGAACTAAAAACACTTGGTCAAAATCAAGACCAACCAAACAGAGAACAAAATCGTATCAAACTCCTACGTCTACCCAGTGATTTACCCACAACTCACATGTCAAACCTAAATAGGTTTTCTATAAGAAAGAACCTAAGCTTTGATACCATCTCTGTAACACCTCATTCCCGAAAAAGAAAAGGGAGGTCACGTGCAAAGCACAAAAAACCTCAAAATAAGTAAACAAAGCACTAAAATCTCAAGATATTAATAGTGGTGATCCATTAATAAAGTACTAAATACAATTCTCCAAATAAAGTCAAAATAATCAAAACTTAAAATCCAAATCAACCTAAATGGTCAAAGGCAACTCTCTCATCACACTAGCCCTGAATCACCCCTCCAAACCTGCCGGAAGAAAAACACAGCATGAGCTAATTGCCCAGTATGGATACTGATATACAAAAGATATACAACTGATATACGAAAACAACTGAGACAAAATACTGAACAAGGCCTCAAGTGTAAATACTGACGAAAATATAATCTCCAAAGATCTAAATGAAATATATCTGAATCAACAGAATTGATGAATCCAATAGAAGAATAAAGAAATAACGAACTAAAGTAACTAACTCAATGAATTGAACTAAACATAAATAAACAAAACTAATAAAATGAAATAATAGGCTGAATCAAATGGTTGGGTGTTATTTCACACCGATTGAGCTCAGAAATATACATTGCCACATAGGCAAGTCAAAACAATGCCACATAGGCAACTCAAAATAATGCCACACATGCAAGTCAAAAGATGCCACACAGGCAAGTCAAAAGATGCCACACAGGCAAATCAAATGATGCCACACAGGCACTTACACATTGGATCGCGAATCCAAATGTATGCAAATCGGATAGGTGTGTTTGGCACAACATCACCAATTCGCAGAACAGAAAACTAGGGTTAACCCATACGCCTCCCACAACAAAATACCAAATGACCCACTTCTTCCGGAGCCCAAAACGGAGATGTCGTGGAATAATCATACCGCCACAGAAAGTGTCATGCCTCTCGTTCCAAGACGACATGCCTGTGGTACCCCCACAGGTGGTTATAGCTCAGGTATACCCTACGATATATTCTAACAAAAATACTATGTCACAACACATGCGACATAATACCAACAAAAGGATGTACATGTTGAACCAAATCAAATTATAGTCACAGGATTTAAAAAGAAGGTAAAATAATATGTACCGCTTCTACAATTATCAAAAATAAATACTAAACATGAGATCCTAATTCAAAGAGTACAAATACGAGTAATGTGTATCAACTCCAAAATGAAACTAATATATTTATTTCACATGAAACAATTATGTGAAATCATAACATAATTCGAAATAAGGAAACAAACGAACAAATCAAATTTAACAAGAGTATCGCTGAAAGATTACGGAATCCGTAATTAAGCAATGTAATACTCAAAAATTATATTCCAAAAATAATTCGCTTAGGCTCCCTCCGTCCGAACTAATTAAACAAAATAATAATAAATTTAAAAACACTTATAAAAATATTCCTTTTTTCTTTACCTCGTTTACAAACTTAATTATATTATTGTTATTGTCATAATTTGTAAATTTATAAATTCTATAACTATATGCATCTATTAATAACTCTCTCCTATCCCGAACAAATGTTTTATTCTTAGATACATAATAAAATTACAATTGTATCATTTACTTCCAAAAATAAATTAAGAACCCATATATCACCTTCCATGCAAATTATACGAGAAAAGTATCGATTTAATTACAATTAAGTAATTGAACGTCAAAATAATTGTTTATATGGATGATCATGAATAATCTGCCCATGCCTCCTATACCAACAACAATAATTAGAAATCGTACGAAAGGCTACTCACAGCTAAAACTCAATATATACATATATTTTTTTTAAATTTCGTTCCATCACAGATTCACAGGGACATGATATAAGATTTCATGTGAAGGCTTTTTAATAATTAAGAATCCTATCAAGGTCCATTACTATACATACATGCAATTCACCATTAATGTATCACATATATACCTTTAACATACATATTTTAATATATCAATGAATACATCAATTAATGAAAGTCCTAAAATAATTCTCTATTTGTTTTAAAGTAATTTTACCAAACCTGTTGACTTCCCTCGGTTAGATACAAGATGGGTCTCCTCTTTTCTCATGTTGAGTCATCGCTCTTTCTCCTCTCTTTAATAAGTTTGTATCATGAAGTAATATTAGGTTTAGCTATTTATTAATTAAGTTGCCCTAATAAACTTCTAATTGGGTTAATTTAATATTAAGGCCCAAATTTTAATCACACAATATTATCAATTACTTAGTAATATTTATTAGCCCACATAATTTAAATGACTACTTTGACCCAATTAAAAACAAAGTCCAATTAATATGTTTTAAAATTAAATTTTTTTTCCCGGGTATTACACTTTATACCAATGTCGTACGTATAGGAGGAAGAATTCAAGATTTTGTAAATAAAAAAAAAGGAATAAGCCTGCGGGCCGGCCCGGCCCAACCCGGGCCACGAGCCTCACACCAACAATCCATCAAAATTTGGGCCTTTTTGGCCTGGCCCGTCGTTGACCCGACCCGGCCTGGCCCACCCGTTTGCCAGGTCTAAGGGTAAATGGGACAAAAATCAATTAATTTAGGATAAAGGCTTTTTAAATATTTTTTTAAGTGATAAACTTTTGTAGAGTTTGTGGATTTTAATGATTTTTAAAGACTTTTAATTTTTTTTTAAAGACTCCATGAAATAAGTGACAGATTTTTATAGACTTTTTACCAAGACATTGTCGACGTCGGGATTTTTATTTGTCCATTTTCTGTTCTTGTCTTTTGGTGTTCTCATGTTATGTGAGATTTGTTTGAAAAAACAAGTTGTGAAAAGGTCTGACATTTATATGTCGACGATTTGACTGTAAGAGTCACCAGTTGGTTTTTTAAATAGTTGTACCAACACAACTGAGAAAAGATTTGCACATTGACTGTAACGACCCCAAAATTCATACATTTTAATTCTCAACTTTGGTCGTTAATAAGCAACTGTAACGATCCCAAAATTCATACAATTTAATTCTCAACTTTGGTTGTTAATAACACATCTACCTTCTGATTTTACATCATTATTCGATGTTAAACTTTATAAAATACGGAATAATTTAAACTTTTATGTCTTCTTACTTTAATTCCCTAAATTAAAACCTTTATCATCTACATGTCTTTGAATTAATATTATTTTATGATTCGCTTTGTCACTGTTATTATATAAAATTATACATTTCAATCCGATAACCTTTACATATCAGATAACTCTAACTTTAGCTTTACAACTCAACATAAAACTATACATCATAAAACATTTAGTACATCTCATGAATCTTAATCATGGTATAAAGAAATAAAAACTTTAGCTAAAATATTAATCTTCGTGCATTATTTCTGATCCACGTCATTCAAGTAGCACATAGTGTTACCTTCAATCCTTAACCTGCAAAAATGGTTATTTGCAAGGTTGAGCTCGACAGCCCAGCAAGATTTAACAGTTTTCATGCATCACATAGCACATAATAACATGCTCAACATATAGCATACATGCTGCAGTTCATATACCAAGTATATGTTAGAGTTTATGCCCTAGAGGCCAATTATTTGATATAATTGCTTAACATTTTGATATTATAATTGATTGAATAAATGAATGATTTTATTATGGCTTTATTTACTGCGTTATATAAATGTTAACATAATAAAATTTCTTAGAATAGTGATACAATTTATATAGTTTCAAGTATGTGACTTGAACATGAGATTATATAATTACAATTAGTATCATTGCTTTTAAATGTCCCTAGTCGAGTATCATTGTTGATGATAAGGACAACAATGATGCATTGAGACTAGTATGTGGATCGATCGATGACCAAATCTCATTGGTCATAAATATATGAGATATTAAGTCAATGCATAGGTATGTGTTAGAGAACGATGTACTAGACAGACCCACCATGAGAATTCTACGTGGAACATTAAGCAAATTGCATTAGTGATTCTCATAGTGACAATGATGTAATGGTCCTCCGACCTGAAATCACTATATTACTACACGAGAATTTATGTACTTTGATATCATCAAATGTCACCTTTAATAGGGTGGACTATAAAGATGATTATTGGGTACATCATGAATCGTGTGAGGAATATGAGTGATCTAGATGGAATTTAACCCTCCTATATATTAGGGGTGATATCCATAGGCCTCTTGATTAAGTAGGACAATGAAATGCATGGCCATGCTCAAATAGTGATTTGTTTCATATAGTCTACTCATTGATCAAGAAAACTCAGATTAAATTATGAAGAGTATGACACATTCCATGACTCGAGTTTAATCTAGGATATTAAGGTTAAAAGAATTAAATTACATCAAACATTGGTCACGAAAAAAGGTTGCATCGAATCATCGATCTTATTATTACTGGGTAGCAAAGATGCATTACTAGATGTCACTCACTGCTTATAATTTTATAATATGATTTTAAAATTATTGCCAACGTAATAATAACCTATAGTGTCACACACAAAAAACGTTATTAAAAGGGAATTAATTTAAATTGTAAGGATTTAAATATATATCAATATGATTGATAGTATTTAAATCACGAATTTAAATTAAAAGGATGCTTTATATATGTATATATATTAATTAAGTAAGACTTAATTAAGATATATATATATATATATATATATATATATATATATAAATTTGGATTTTATTTTAATTAGATTAGGGTTTTGATTATTTCGATTTATTCTATATATATATATATATCGTACGCTTTTGGAAAGTTAATCAAAATAAAAACCCTAGCCATTTTAGAGAGACTAGAGAAAAAACAGCTTCAAAAATCTCATCCTTGGTGGCTAGTATCACATTCCTTCTTCTCAGCAGATCGTAGGACGATTTGTGGAGCGCTTAGTGTGGATACCGTCAGAGACGCATGATTCGTTTGAATTATGCGTTGAGATTCAATCGCATCATTTAATCGCTTTCTTAATCGGTATAATTTCTAAACCACCGAATTAACTATTTTTCGCATGGATCCTGTTTTAGGTTTCAAATTGGTTTTAAATTGTTTATTTCCATTTCCACCAAGGCTTTTGTGCCAAATCCCAACAAAGGGTATCGAGCTACTTCTAAACGATTAATTCGTATAACGTGTTTAATTGTTTTAGATATATATGATATGTGATGATACAATTTTACCGGTCTAAAATTGATTATATTGTTTTTGATATATATGATATATGATGATACAATTTCTACCGAATCGTTAATTGAGTATATGATATTCTCAGAATCAACATATTCGGTATTATGAATATCGATGAATAGATATGCATGTATATGATGTTCGTTAATCGAGTATATGATATTCTCAGAATTGACATATTCGCATTATTATAATATATCAATTATATATATGCATGTATATGATGTTCGTTAATTGTCTTATATGTAATAATAACAATATACAACTTATGTTCTAATTGGATTAGAAGTATGCGATTCGATTAATATGATTAATTGAAATCGACATATATGATATGTACTGGTGTATTGTTATTTTGACTATTTTGGTGGATTAAATATATGATTCTGGAATTGCTTGAGATGATGGAGACCCCCTCTTGGACTCCCCCCGTCAGTAGCGCATTTATGGTCGTGTCCCCTATATGTTATATATAGTTTTCTTTAATTATATATAAATTGTTATGTGCTTATTGTGATATGCATGGTGCACAGTTATGGCCTTTTGACCCATAGGTTAGTGGTTTTTTGTTTTGAAATACGACTTGCATGTCGTGCCTTTCTATAAATTCTAATGTAATATTCTTTTCTCATCTAAATCCCCTCGAATGTAACTCGAGGTTTCTTTATGTCATGTAATAATCTGTAATCGATGAAGATGTCAAGATGGAGAACACTATGGAAAGATGATGATGGAGAGGAGGCACATGCTAGAGGAAGATCCAAGGAAGCTATTTATTTTAAGATCTTTTACCACCTTAGATCGACCTTCAATCTTTCATTAGCTTGAAAAGATCGATGAAGGGATTGGGCCATAACTCGATGACATTTTAATTTTGCACTTTATTTATGCTTGTAGATGATATATGATATGATAAATAATGTGCATGCTTAATAAGATTAAAATTGGTGAGATCTAAATTTTTTTATAAAATCCTCATTAAATTATTAAGTCTAAATCGATGCCTTCCAATGAATAACACTCATCAAGACCTTGATCAATAGATGTAGGTTTGCCAAAGCAAAGTACCCTATTTATCTAGGTAAGATGCGATAGGATAATTGTGATATCCAAACTGTTAAAATCATCGGGTCCCGACTTAACTAAGTTATCTCAATAGATTGTGGACTTAGAGGCATGGAGTTTGGTAGGTACCATTAGATGGACTAGAAACAATTGTTGTTTACCAAACTATCCAAGAGTTATATATGATATAATTGACAAAGGGTTGTCTACCTAAATAATTATGTTTTAAGAGATTAGCCAAAGCTAACTTAAGGCATAATGAAATATGGATCTTGCTCACTAGAAAGATTTAATAGAAAATGCTTTCCTAATTAATGGTGAGGGCTATTAATTTGAATAAAATAGTGGGAGGTATATTTTGAATGTACTATTATCAATTACATAATATCAACTCGCAATTTGACTTATTATTTTTGCACTTATAAATTGTAGATATCAATGGCAAACAACAACAACAACACAAATAGTCTTTCATTACGATCATCCCTCGAAAAGGACAAGTCGAGTGGAATTAATTTCCTCGACCGGCATAGAACTTGAGGATTGTCCTCAAACAAGAGCGCAAGCTTTATGTCCTCGATGGGCCCATTCTCAGCAAAGACCACCGTCATCGCACTCACGCATATGAGCATAATGCTTACAAGAAGCATCAAGATGATGCTCGACGCGTGAGTTAGGTCATGCTAGCAACCATGAACGCCGAGCTTCGTAAGCAACACGAGTTGATGGATGCTTATGAGATGATCGAGCATCTCAAGAAATTGTTCAAGGGCATGCTCGACAGAGAGGTATGATACAAGCAAGGCGTCAGATCACCGCAAGATGGGTGAACGTGATCCAAATTGGTCCACATGTGCTGAAAATGATTGGGTATATTGAGTACCTTGATAGGTTGGGTTTTCCAATCACTCCTAAGCCCCAAACCGATCTTGTTTTGCAATCTTTGAACATCAACTACTCTCAATTTGTTATGAATTATCTTATGAATGAAATTGAGAAACCCTTTACGAAAGTTGTTGAAAGCATGTTAAGAACCGCCGAGAACAACATGAAAAAGGCAGACCCACCCCATAATGATGGTGCAAAAGGGGAATGCTAAGGGAAATTGAAAAGGCAAGAAGAAGATAGATCTAAATCTTTTGCCAAACCCAATTCCAAAACCAAACAGCTTTAAAACCTAAAGGTGGGTGGCTAAAGAAGGTGAGTGTCACTTCAGGGAAAACCCGACACCGGAAAAGGAACTGTCATGCTTATTTGGAAGAAGTGAAGAAAAGGAAAGGAAGTAAGACTTCTTCGATTCGTGTATATATGTTATAGAAGTCAACTTGTCTACTTCTACATCATGGGTATTGGATAATCGGATGTGGTTCTCATATTTGTGTTAATGTGCGTGACTCCAAGGAGTAGGACTTTCAAAAAAGGAGAGGTCGACCTACGAGTTGGGAATGGAGCAAAAGTTGTTGCACCGGCCGTAGGAACTTATCATTTATTTTTGCCCACCGGGCTAGTTTTAGAATTAGAAGATTGTTATTTTGTGCCCGCTATAAGCAAAACATTATTTCTTTTTCTTGTTTGACAAGAAAGGTTTTTCATTTATAATAAAGAACAATCGTTGTTTGTTTTTACTTAAATGATATTTGTTATGGTGTTGCACAATTGTTTAACTGTCCTCTATATTCTTGATTTAGAAATGCCTATCTATAACATAAATACAAAACGATTTAAATCAAATGATTCAAATCCGACATATCTCTCGCATCGCTGCTTAGGCCATATAAATGAGAAACGCGATATCCAAACTCCATAAAGACGGGTTTTTGGATTCATTTGATTTTGAATCATATGAGAAATGCGAGTCTTGTTTATTAGGCAAGATGACTAAAGCCCTTTCATCGGACACAAAGAATCCAAGCTAGCGATGTATTGGGACTTATACATAGTGATGTATGTGGACCCATGAGTTCGTTAGCAAGAGGTAGGTTTTATTACTTCATTACATTTACTGACGACTTTAGTAGATATGGATATGTGTATCTTATGAGACACAAATCTGAATCCTTTGAAAAGTTCAAGGAATTCAAGAATGAAGTTCAAAACCAATTTGGCAAAAGCATAAAAGCCCTTCGATCCGATCGAGGAGGTGAATACTTAAGCCAAGACTTTGATGACCTTCTAAAGGAGTGTGGTATTATATCACAGCTCACTCCACCTAGAACACCACAATGGAATGGTGTATCTGAGAGGAGGAATCGAACCTTGTTGGACATGGTATGATCAATGATAAGTCATGCAGATCTTCCAATAAGATTCTGGGGTCATGCCTTAGAGACAACTGTGATTCACACTTAACCGTGTTCCTACAAAGACGGCTCAAGACACCATATGAGATGTGGACCGGAAACGCCCAAGTATGTCGCTCATGAAGATTTGGGGTTGCGAGGCATTCATAAAACGTCCGATTCTCGACAAGCTCGGACCCAAATCGATAAAATGTAATTTTGTGGGATACCCAAAGAAAACAAAAGGGTATTATTTCTATAAACCTTCTGAGAACAAAGTGGTTGTTGCTCGAACTGGTATTTTTCTAGAAAGAGAATTTGTCTCTAAAGGAAATAGTGGGAGGAAAGTAGAACTCGAAGAAATTCGAGAACCACAAAATATCATTGAACCTGAGTTGGAACGTGAGCAGGAACCACAAGATATTGTGGAAAGTGAACCTGCTCAAATTACACAAGGCATTCATAGATCTAGTAGGACACACCAAGAGCCCGAGAGATATTATGGATATCTTGTGACTCAAAACGGCGATGTGATGCTCATAGATCAAGATGAGCCTGCTTCCTACCAAGAAGCTATGAATGGACCAGATTCTGAGAAATGGCTTGAAGCCATGAAATCTGAGATGGACTCCATGTATACTAACCAAGTATGGACTCTGGTTGATCCACCCGAAGGGGTAAAACTAATCGGGTGCAAGTGGGTTTTCAAGAAGAAAACTGACATGGATGGTAATGTACAAACCTATAAAGGCCGATCGGGTAGCAAAAAAGGTTTCAAACAAATTCAAGGTGTCGACTATGATGAAACCTTCTCTCCAAAGGGCAATGGTTAAATCCATCGTGAGATCTTACTTGCTATCAGCAGCTTTTTATGATTACGAAATCGCGAGATGGATGTCAAAATTACTTTCCTTAATGGAAATCTCCTCGAGGATGTGTATATGACACAACTTGAGGGTTTTGTCACCCAAAGGATGCCGAAAAGGTATGTAAGTCGCAAATGCGATCCATTTATGGATTGAAGCAAGCCTCTCTGAGTTGGAATCTTCGATTTGATGAAGCAACAAAGAATTTGGCTTTATTAAAATGAAGATGAACCTTGTGTATATAAGAAGGTTAGTGGGAGTCACATCAGATTCCTAGTATTATATGTTGATGACATATTAATTATTGGGAATGACATTCCTTCCTTACAGTCAGAAAAACATGGTTAGGAAAATGTTTCTCCATGAAAGATTTGGGCGATGTCGCCCACATTTTAGGTATCAAGATCTATAGAGATAGATCGAGAAAAATGATCTACTTAAGTCAAAGTACATATATTGATAAAGTGTTGAAACTGTTCAAAGATGCAAGAGGCGAAAAGAGGAAACTTACCCATGACTCATGGTGTAAAGATCTCTAAGGCCCAATGTCCTAAATCACAAGATGATGAGGAGCGATGAGAAAGATCCCTTATGCTTCTAAGAATTGGATCTATCATGTATGCAATGATATGTACTCGTCCGGATGTCTCAGATGCTTTGAGCATGACGAGCAGATACCACCGAATCCAGTGAAGGTCATCGATAGCAAAAGAATATCCTCAAGTACCGAAAAGGACTAAGGATTCATTCTTGGTATATGGAGGTGAAGACAACCCGGCAAAGAAAGGGTTACACAGATGCTAGTTTCAGACCGACAATGATGACTATAAGTCTCAACCAAGTTTTGTGTTTTGCCTTAATGGTGGTGTCATTAGTCGGAAAAGTTCAAGCAAGAGATGAGAGTCGATTCTACAACAGTAGGCCGAGTATATTGTCGCTTCTAGTGCAAATGCAAGGAGGTCAGATGGATTAAAAAGTTCATCATCGAACTTTGTGTTGTTCCAACCATTGTTGATCCGGTTGTTTATATACTGTGATAATAATGGAGCCATCAGACAAAGCTAAGGAACCCAGATCTCACCAACGATCCAAGCATATATACTTAAAGCGGTACCATCTCATCCGTGAAATCATTGATAGAGGAGATGTACATATAGGAAGGTGCCAAACAGATGATAATGTTACAGATCCATCGACCAAGGCTTTGTCAGCAGCAGTAAGCAACGACTATCACACTAGTTCCATGGGTATTAGATACATGAGTGATCGGCTCTAGTGCAAGTGGGAGATTGTTAGAGTTTATGCCCTAGAGGCCAATTATTTGATATAATTGCTTAACATTTTGATATTATATTTGATTGAATAAATGAATGATTTTATTATGGTTTTATTTATCGCGTATATAAATGTTAACATAATAAAATTCCTTAGAATAGTGATACAATTTATATAGTTTCAAGTATGTGACTTGAAATATGAGATTATATAATTACAATTAGTATCATTGTTCTTAAATGTCCTTAGTCGAGTATCATTGTTGATGGGGACAACAATGATGCATCGAGACTAGTATGTGGATCGATCGATGACCAAATCTCATCGGTCATAAATATATGAGATATTAAGTCAATGCATAGGTACATGTTAGAGAACGATGTAATCGGATGCACTCACCATGAGAATTCTACGTGAGCATTATGCAAATTGTCATTAGCGATTCTCATAGTGACAATGATGTAATGGTCCTCCGACCTTCAAATCACTATATTACTACACGAGAATTTATGTACTTTGATATCATCAAATGTCACCTTTAATAGGGTGGACTATAAAGATGATTATTGGGTACATCATGAATCGTGTGAGGAATATGAGTGATCTAGATGGAATTTAACCCTCCTATATATTAGGGGTGATATCCATAGGCCTCTTGATCGAGTAGTACTATATGAAATGCATGGCCATGCTCAAATAGTGATTTGTTTCATATAGTCTACTCATTGATCAAGAAAAAATCGATTAAATTATGAAGAGTATGACACATTCCATGACTCGAGTTTAATCTAGGATATTAAGGTTAAAAGGATTAAATTACATCAAAACATTGGTCACGAAAAGGTTGCATCGAATCATCGATCTTATTATTACTGGGTAGCAATGATGCATTACTAGATGTCGCTCAATCGCTTATAATTTTATAATATGATTTTAAAATTATTGCCAACGTAATAATAACCTATAGGGTCACACACAAAGAACGTTATTAAAAGGGAATTAATTTAAATTGTAAGATTTAAATATATCAATATGATTGATAGTATTTAAATCACTTAATTTAAATTAAAAGGATGCTTTATATATATATATATTAATTAAGTAAGACTTAATTAAGATATATATATATATATATATATATATATAATTCGATTTTATTTTAATTAGATTAGGGTTTTGATTATTTTTGATTTATTGCTGTATATATGATATATCAACGCCTTTGGAAAGTTAATCAAAATAAAAACCCTAGCCGCTCTTAGAGAGAGACTAGAGAAAACAGTTTCGAAAATCCTCATCCTTGGTGGCTAGTACCGCGATTCCTTCTTCTGCAGATCGTAGGACGATTTGTGGAGCGTTCGTGTGGATACCGTAGAGACGCAGTTTGTTTGAATTGCGTTGGAGATTCGACCGCATCGTTTAATCGCTTTCTTAATCGGTATAATTTCTAACCACTGAATTAACTATTTTTCGCATGGATCCTGTTTAGGGTTTCGAATTTGGTTTAAATTGTTCTATTTCTGCTGTGCGTTTCTGTGTCGAAACCCTTCAGTATAAAGATTGAGTTCTTTACTAAATCAACATGCTTTAATCAATCAACGTAGTCATAAACTGAGTTTAACATTTCATACTTTCAATATATAAATAACACATCATGCTCTTTGCAATAAAGATTTAAAATAGTTAATCATCAAGTTCACATAGCAAATAGGAACGGAAAGACTTGCCTTGATCGTTGTTTACCAATAACAGTTTAACAGCTTACTGATATTTGCACTTCACGTGCCCTATACAGTTATATAATCATTCACGTAGCAACGCATAGTAGTTGTAATGTAAACTTTACTCTACATCTCATAACCCTTCTTATTATATATATGCAATGCACTTGTCGACGTCGGGATTTTTGGATGTCCCTTTCCGTTACTTGTTCTTTGGTGTTCTCATTTTAGGTGAGATTTTTTTGAAAAAACAAGTGAAAAAGGTCCGACATGTATAATGTCGACGATGGACTGTTAAGAGTCGCTAGTTGGTTTTTTAAATGGTTGTACAAACACAACCGAGAAAAGGTTTGCTCATTGACCCAGTGATGTGACACTGCTAAACGGGTCGGTGAAACCGAGATTCATTAGGGTCCGGGGACTTGGTTATGCGGAGGGAAGGTGTTAGGAACCCCCCGACATCCGTGTTACCACGGTGACCGCCTCTTTTCAAGAAACTATTATCTGAATGTGTGTGTGGGTCAATGTGCTGTTTATTTGGAAGTAGTGCGAGGCCTCGTTCGCACCTATATACACAGGGTTTGAATTTATGTAAAAATTCAATTTTAAGCAAGATATGGCAATGATGTTTTATAAAAGAGATTTTTCAAACCCTAATGCTCAATAGTAATTGAGACCTTTTACACTCCCACTTTATTAAGTGCTCGGCTTGATTGATTTTATTTGACAGATGCGAGGCATTCGTACGAAAATAATATACAAAATAATGCCGACTTCCTCGTAGGTATGGAAACCATCTGAGGAAATTCAGACAACGTAGAATAATTTACAAGCTACTTACAGCTGAAAATGTCCATCACGGGAACCGAATCTAGATCAAATGGGATGAATCTGTGATCACATGATTCCTAGGCGCATAGAATACTACAATTTGTATGAAAGCAGTAAGCAGGTATATTTATAAAAGCTGTTAATATATATATACATACATGATCACCAACCACGAAGCACCTCCATGGGGATCAAAATATAAATAAAGTCAGAAGTATCAACCGCCACGAGGAAACTCCAAAGGGACGAAAACGTAAATAAAGTCAGAAATACGGTTAATCGCCTCAAGGAAACTCCAAAGTGACAAAATATAAATAAAGTCAGATAAAGCGATCAACTCGCCACGTAAGTAAACTCTGTGCAGATTTAAACGTAAAGAAAGTCAGAAGCGATCAACCACCACGTAAGTAAATTCGGTGTGGGACGAAAATATATATATATATATATATATATATATATATATAGCAATAAACGCACTGGATGCAAAATCTAGGCTCATCGAATGAGTTCGACAACAATTCATATATATATATATATATATATATATATATATATATATATATATATATATATATATATATATATATAAAAGCGAATTAACGCACTTGATATAAAATCTGTGCTCATCGAATGTAGTTCGATCACAGCTTCATATATATAAATATATAAATATATATAAAAGCGAGTAAACGTATTTTATGTAAAATCTAGGCTCATCGTAATGTAGTCCCACCACAGTTCATATATATATATATATATATATATATATATATATATATATAAAAGCGAGTAAATGCTCCAGATCGAAGTCTAGGCTCATCGAACAAAGTTTGACACATAGTTAATATATATAAATGTATATATATATATATATTAAAGCAGTAAACGCTCCAGACCGAAGTCTAGGCTCAATCGAGGCATAACTCGATAATATTAGTCAATATATATATAAATATATATATAATATATGTATATATACAGACTGAAATAAAACCACGGATCGAAGCCCGGGGAAAAGCAAGCAACACGACTCTCAATGTGTAGAAGGGTGTGTGCAGAGATGAAGAGAAAGACTCTAAAGTGTGTTAAAAGGTTTCTAAAGAGGCTTCTATATGAGCTCTATATCTTTAGAGTGGGTAAACACTGTCTTTTGTAGGTACTTAAGAGGCTATATATGAGCTCACAGGTATTTAAAAGGGGAAAGTACACTGCATGCGGTGAGTGCAGAGCAAATTGGACAGGGCTTCCTCACCTTTTTCTCTTACAAAATGGCCACCCCAAGCCCTCTATTTATAGAGGGGGGAGCCACAGGTCTACCTGCGAAACCTAGTAGCAGGTGTACCTGCGGCTTCCCGGGGTGCCCCGACAGTGTGGGTCCCGCCGTATCGAAGTACGTACATTCGGACAACGCGTTGTTCGCTCGGTCGTTCATAACTTTCAATCCGGGAGTCCGATGGAAGCATGCCATATCATTCCAAAAAGAAATTTTCGAGAGCTACACAATGACATAGGATTTGCCCTTTTTTGATTCTAGGAAGATGGGTCCATGACCGAAATGGCATTCCCGGTTTCCGCCAGTAATGGTCCGAGCCGCTTTTGCATAGTTTGCACTCGAAAGTTAAGATATGGTTCTTGTGGGACTTCTATTGAAGTAATTTGAGTTGAAATGAGTTGGTTTGATGTGAGTTGAAGTTGAGTTGGCAAAATGACCATTTTGCCCCTCTCGGGGTTATCTCCGGTTTTTGCGCATTTGTAGCAGTCTTTTCACAGGGTTATCTCTGAGGTTGACCTGATGTTGACTCTGAGTGTCCTCAAGGTTATCTCTGAGGTTGGCTTGACCTCCTGGGGCTATCTCCAGGGTTTGATCTTGATCCCTCGAGGCTATCTCCGGGGTCGAAATTATTTTTCCCGGGGTTATCTCCGGGGTTGGAAATTGGATCTCGTGTGACTATCTCCGAGGTTAAAATTGATGTTGTGATCCTCAAGGGTTATCTCCAGAGTGTGAAAAAGATGCTTTTGCCCTCCTGCATGGTTAGTAACAGGCAAAGAAAATTTTGAGTGTCTACAGATGCCCCTCTTTATCATGTTCATGCAATGCAATGAAATAGACATGATAAAGATTAGTAGACACTTGAAAATATGATAAGGTATTTTCAATGATGCAAATTGCAATGTAATGATTGTTAAAATGTTTTCGCAAATTGCAGTTCGCAAATCGCACATCGTATTTCGCACTTCGCACTTTGCTTTTCGTATTTGGCCAAATCGCACATTGAAACTCACACATCGCAACTCGCACATCGCATTTCGCATATCGCATCGCAAATCGCATATCACAAATCGCAATGTAATGAATGTTATGATGCATGTTAAAATGTTTTCGTAGATCGCTTTACCTTTACCGATCATTGTTGATGCCTATGCTGGTGTTGACTCCAACGGTTTAGCTTTTTGTCGGTGTCGCCGATGCTTGTTTGATGAATAGAAATCGAGATGATGTTCTGAAATCACCGGACCTTCTCGATGTATACGCTGGTAGGTTACAATGGTGCCTATCCTGAGGGTATTTTGACAACAGATCCTACCTTGCTGGAAGTTGAATGTGCTGTCATCGCCAAACTATTTCGGTTCCCACTCGAACATTGGTATATAAAGCTTTCATTGCTGAACTGTCTTGATGTTGCGCTGAATTGATGCCAATGGATTAGAATACCGGATCCTCCGATACCTTCGCTGCAGTAATATTCAAAGGTCTGCTTCACCAGACTCTTCCTTGATAGAGATGTACATTGATGTAGCGCTCACCCTTTTTGAGGTGATTTGGAGTCTCCTTTCGATGTTGGGCACTTGTTCCCCATTTCCTTGAGCGTTTGATTCGTAACCCAGCTGAACTACTGACATGAATGCCGCTAACATCCTTGGAGGGTGCAGCTCGTGTTTTTGCTGCCAATATTTGAACTTCGGTGTAGAGGTCTCGATTTGTGAGAATTTGGCGCCAGTTGACAATTTGATGATGAGGATTTCATTCGCTAGACCTTTTGTTATTGGGCTCCTACTTTTGCTAAGAGGATTGATCCCGCCTTAAGATCCTTCCATTTCTTGGAATTGGACAATGCCCCAGTCCTTTCGCATGTTGATGCCGAGGGTTCGTATGAAAAAATCTCTGTGTTAATGAAGTCGCAATTGAGTAATATCCGAATCGTCAATGAGATGATGTGAGGGAAGCTCTGATGATGATGTACCATGCTGATGATGCTGACTGGCGCATTTTCCTCTTTAGGATGGTTGATAAATGCCCCAGTGTTGAGTTATCGCTGTTCCTAAGATTGCCTCAGTCTTGTTATATGCGTTCCAATATCGGGTTGTTGCCAATTTTGAAATTGCCCCAGCTTTGCTTGTTGTCTGGGATAGTTACTTTGATAGATGAGCTGATAAGACGCCGAGATCGCAAGAGGCTTTTACTTTTGTACCAGATGGTGAACATGTAGTGGATTTGGGCTTTGATGCCCTCAATCATTGTTACTGACTTGTTCTCGCAATCGGCGTTTGATGATTTTCTTCTAATTTGATGAAGCCTTGTGATTGAGGGTGTCGGATCTTTGAAGGTCCTTATTGCTGGTTGTCTTAGTGTATCACTGTTTCTTATTTTTTGGGATTTGTGCCAGATTCAATGGAATGACATTGAAGTGTTGTTGGGTCTTCTGGACATGGGTCGCTGCCTTAGAGGGTTGTTCTTGAGCGTAGATTTGGTGATTGATGTTTGGGTTTGGATGTTTCTTTTGATGGTCGAACCGCACTACAATGATGGTCGCCACGCATTTCGTGTATATGTGGAGATCGTGTCGACGTAGTTCCTACTTGATAAGATAAACGGTTTGAGAAGTGTCTGCTTGGGTTTTTATTTGGTTTGACCGCACCATAAATGGATGCCTACGTACTCCTGTGTATGTGGGGAGATCAGGTCTTTCATAGTTCCAACTTTGGTTTGAAAAGGGTCAAAGTGGTGAGTGGTGAGAAGGGTGTACAGATGCTTTTGTTTTTGTTATTGTTTTGTTTTTGTTTTTTTATGTTTTTTTTTGTTTTTGTTTTTTTTTTTTTTTTTTTTTTTTTTTTTTCTTTACATGCATGAAAAATAAAAGGCACACTACGAAGAAAGTGATATCGTCCCATCATAACCCAGAACTCACAACTTTATCCTCTAGATCTACATCTTCTTGGCTAGTTGAGGCTTGATAGTCCAGTTGTCAGTGGTTATGTTGCCTTCAAGGCTAGCGATAAGAGTTACAACTTGGTTCTGAATGTCTTCACTTATGGCCATAACTTGATCGCTTCCCGATTCAGTACATTCCTCAAGGACGCTTGAACTGGACGCATCACAAAAAGGTATGAACTCCTGATTCTTTAATGAGTTGGTTTCCCCGATAACCTCACCACCTTTTCCTTCATTTGTTCCTTCACCTTTTTCTTGGTTTTGAAGGGATTCAACCATGAAATCTCCCTCGATCTGTTGTCGTATTTCTTGTAGGGAACTTTCCTTTTAGGCTTTTTCTTCCTTGGAAAGTATTAGTATTTCCTCTGCATCATCCAAGGTGATAAAATCAAGAATGTGGTTGTTATCTTTGGACCACAGAATGTTTGATGTTGGCGGAGGAAACTCCTTTGGGGATTCCCTTGTCTCCTCTGACATTCATTGCATTGGGAGTAGTCCACCTTGTGTTCTGCCAGAATTCGTGCTCATAGCCTTTACCTTCTCTGAACTGCCTGTCTCGAGTGGACAACTTAGGCTTTTTATTTCCTTTTCGCCTTTTTTTGTCATGGGAAATTCTATCTCTAGTTCCCCATTTTCAATGAGATCCTGGATTTTATGTCGCAAAGGCCAGCATTCCTCAGTCGTATGCCCAAGTGAGTTAGAATGGTAGAGACATATCTTGGTGGAATCATAACTCTTCATCTTGGGATTTTTAGGAGGCAACAACTCAGTAATCCTTCCTTCGCTTATTAGAAAATATAGCATTTCTTCATTGGATTTGCTTAGAGGGGTGAATTTTCAGACTCTTGTGGAGGTTGTTTGATCTTTCTTCTTTGAGAATTTGCATTCCCCCGAGCGATTTATTCGTTGGCGAGATCTTCTAGCAATTTTATCATCCCCCTTTTCTTGGCCTTCAGATAGTTGAGTGAAAAACTGCCTCGTATCCTGATGTTGGCGCACTATCAGCTTAGCCAGCAGATTTACTTGATTCTGGATTGCCTCTAATTTTTGCATTACTAGCATACCCTCCTCCGAGTTTTCCCACTCTAGGACATTTGTTTTGTGCCTTTGGGGGTATTCCTCCATCTTTCGTATGTACTTACGAATTGGATACATTTCAGTAACTTCCTAACCCGATCATGTTTACTTCCTCAGTATCATGATGTACTGGGAAGGTTAGTGTTGACATTTTGTCGTCGGTTGTTTGACCACAATCATCGCCACTTTCGATCGATTTTGAATTTTATGCTTTAAGGACCAACAATCTTGTGTATCGTGTCCTGAGACCCCGAGTGGTAAGCACATCTTTGGCTTGGATTGTATCTTTTGCTCCCCGGTTCCGGAGGTGGGGCCAATTCGGTAATTTTCTTGTGATCCATTAATATCACCAATACATGTTCAAGGAATACATGTTCAAGGAATCGCTTTTCCGTTTGGCCTCTAGCTTGCCTCTGCACAACAAGGATACATCTTCATTTTCCTTTATCGGGCCTCCTTTCCCCCAGACAACAAGGGATCATCTTCATACTTTTATCATCTGCACTTTCAGATATGCTTGGTGTCACGATCGCTTCCAAGGCAAAGAAGTCTTTAATCTTGTATGCCTTTAGGCCCATCTCTGCCATTCCGCCGTTTTTGATCATTTTTTAGAATGGCTTCCCTATGCTTGCTAGGATCCTCTCGTAGTACGGAGCCTCTTGGATATTAATAAACGTCATTACCATCTCAGTTTCTGTCATTGATGGAATGACTTGCGCTGCTAGATGTCTCCACCTTTGGGCATATTCTCGGAAAGATTCAGTACTTTGCTTTTTGACTTTAGTCACTTGGTATCGATCCAGTGCTATTTGCGACTGAAAACTGTACTGATTTAGAAAGGCATGGGCCAATCCTTCCCAGTTATGGATTTTTGGCATTGTCAAGTCGGGCATACTAGGCTTTAGCTTCTCCAGTGAGACTCTTTTGAAAAAGTTGCATTCTGAGGCTTTCATCTTCAGCATAAGACCCTAGTTCGCCAATGTACACTTTTAGGTGTGTATAGGGATCACTTTGCCCATTGTACTTTTCAAACTCGGGACTTTGAATTTGGTAGGTATCGAGTCCCGTGAATATGCAGAGATCCTGAATAGGTGACACTCCCATAATTTCCATCCTTTAATTGAATTTGATGGTCTCCTCCATTTGTTGACTTTCTTTCTTATATCCCCGCCTCGATCATCCCTGAGATTTGTGATTTCTTTATTGGAATGAGGGTTAGGTATCTAGGTTTCCATCTTTTTACCAATACCGACCGCCTCCGTGAAGGACTCTGGTTGAGTAGACATTGTCTAGCCTTGCGTATTTTTACTTTGTTCTTTTATAAAGACAACCAATTCTGCTATTTGATTCCTTAATCCTTCAAACTCCTCTCGGGAAACAGGATTAGGATCATGCTGGGCACTTGTAACCATGTTTGACGGTGGGCTTAGTGCCTTCTTGAACTTTAAACGGGTAACGGGACCAATTGCTTCCCTACACAAAGACTTATGTAGTTTAGTCTTAGTAAATGTAGGAATATTACATGCTACTTAATGTGTCCGTTTAGGAGTATTATCCTGCGAAATGGATGTCAACTATTTGTAGCATGTTAATTTAAATATGTATGTGTACACATTTCTTCATATTTCTCATTACATGGAGATAGATATGGAAATAAAATTACAAGTAATTGAATTTACAAGTAATTGAAATGTGAAAGTATGAAGAGACTTTCCTCCGTTTTGGGTTTATCAGAGGCTGACCTATCTTAGGTTACTCTCGCGGCTTTTTGGCATGAAGGTTCCCAAATCATCGCAATCTACTTGACGAGAAGTTAATCCGGTCTTTCAACTGGAGCGAATTTGGGTGGTGCCTTTCCTGAGCCTCGGAGAATTAGTCTTCTCACGAGTCCAGTAATCAAACACCGACGGGATAGCCTCTTGGTGGAGGGACCACACAACATACATTCACATACATCGCGTCTCACCGTATGATAATGATGACATGTGCAAAGCATTAATATCACAAGAAGATATGGTGCGAAGCAAATATCATATGCAGTTATGGTGTGAAGCACTAAGTGAAATAAGGAAATGCATTCGTACACATTCATCAAATGTAAATGCAACATCCACACACAAGCAGATAACAGTTTTGAAAAGATTGTAATAGCGGCTTAAGTCCTCTTACTGAGTCCCCATCGTAGAGCCACCACCGCCGACGCCGGGATTTTTTGGATGTCCCTTTCCGTTACTTGTTCTTTGGTGTTCTCATTTTAGGTGAGATTTGTTTGAAAAAACAAGTGAAAAAGGTCCGACATGTATAATGTCAATGATGGACTGTTAAGAGTCGCTAGTTGGTTTTTTAAATGGTTGTACCAACACAACCGAGAAAAGGTTTGCACATTGACCCAAAGATGTGACATCATAAAAACCGGTTGGTGAAACCGAGATTCATTAGGGTCCGGGGACTTGGTTATGCGGAGGGAAGGTGTTAGGCACCCCCCGACATCCGTGTTACCATGGTGACCGCCTCTTTTCAAGAAACTATTATCTGAATGTGTGTGTGTGTGGGTCAATGTGCTGTTTATTTGGAAGTAGTGCGAGGCCTCGTTCGCACCTATATACACAGGGTTTGAATTTATGTAAAAATTTAATTTTAAGCAAGATATGGCAGTGATGTTTTAGAAAAGAGGTTTTTCAAACCCTGATGCTCAATAGTAATTGAGACCTTTTACACTCCCATTTTATTAAGTGCTCGGCTTGATTGATTTTATTTGACAGATACGAGGCATCCGTACGAAAATAATATACAAAATAATGCTGACTTCCTCGTGGGTATGGAAACCATATGAGGAAATTCAGACAACGCAGAATAATTTACAAGCTGCTTACAGCTGAAAATGTCCATCACGGGAACCGAATCAAGATCCAATCGGATGAATTTGTGATCACATGATTCCTAGGCGCACAGAATACTGCAATTTGTATGAAAGCGATGGCGGTATATATATATAAAAGTCAGAATATATATATATATACATGATCACCAACCACAAAAGCAACTCCATGGGGATCGAAATGTAAATAAAGTCAGTAAAAGCTATCAACCGCCACGGAGGATACTCCAAAGTGACAAAAACATAAATAAAGTCAGAATACGGCCAACCGCCACGAAGGAAACTCAAAGGGACAAAATGTAAATAAAGTCAGATAAAAAGCGATCAACTGTCACAAAGTAAACTCCAGGCGAGACAAAACGTAAAGAAAGTCAGAAGCGATCAACCACCACGTAAGTAAACTCCGTGGGACGAAATATATATATATATATATATATATATATATATATATATATATATATATATATAAAATAGCATATTGATGATGTAAAATCAGTGCTCATCGAATAGAGTCCGACCACAGTTCATATATATAAATATATAAAAGCGAGTAAATGCTCCAGACCAAAGTCTAGGCTCATCGAACAAAGTTCAACACACGGTTAATATATATAAATGTATATATATATATATATATATATATATATTAAAGCAGTAAACGCTCCAGGCCGAAGTCTAGGCTTAATCGAGGTATAACTCGATAATGTTAGTCAATATATATATATACTATGTATATATACAGACTGAAACAAAACCACGGACCGAAGCCCGGGCAAAAGCAAGCAACACGACTCTCAACGTGTAGAAGGGTGTGTGCAGAGATGAAGAAAAAGACTCTAAAGTGTGTGAGAAGGCTTACAGCTGACTGCTAAAGAAGACTTCTATATCTTTAGAGTGGGTAAACACTGGCTTTTGTAGGTACAAAAGAGGCTATATATGAGCTCACAGGTGTTTAAAAAGGGAAAGTACACTGCATGCGGTGAGTGCAGAGCAAATTGGGCAGGGCTTCCTCGCCTTTTTCTCTTACAAAATGGCCACCCCAAGCCCTTTATTTATAGAGGGGGGAGCCGCAGTCTACTCTGACACCTAGTAGCAGGTGTACTGCGGCCGCAGGGTGCCCCGGCAAAGTGGGTCCCGCTTGTCAAGTACGTATATTCTGCATAACATATTGTTCGCTCGGTCGTTCATAACTTTCAATCTGGGAGTCCGATGGAAGCATGCCATATCATTCCGAAAAGCCCTTTCCAAAAGCTACACAATGACATAGGATTTGCCCTTTTTTTATTCTAGGAAGATGGGTCCATGACCGAAATGGCATTCCCGGGTTTCCGTCAGGTAGTTCGTTGAGCTGTTTTGCGTAGTTTGCACTCGAAAGTTAAGATATGGTTCTTTTGGGACTTCTATTGAAGTAATTTGAGTTGAAATGAGTTGATTTGATGTGAGTTGAAGTTGAGTTGGAAAAATGACCATTTTGCCCCTCCCGGGGTTATCTCCGGTTTTCGCGCATTTGTACAGTCTTTTCTCAGGGTTATCTTTGAGGTTGTCCTGATTTTGACTCTGAGTGTCCTCAGGGTTATCTCTGAGGTTGGCTTGACCTCCTGGGGCTATCTCTAGGCTTTGATCTTGATCCCTCGGGGCTATCTCCGGGGTCGAAACTGTTTTTCCCGGGGTTATCTCCGGGGTTAGAAACTGGATCTCCTGTGACTATCTTCGAGGTTAAAATTGATGTTGTGATCCTCAAGGGTTATCTTCGGAGTGTGAAAAAGATGCTTTTGCCCTCCTGCACGGTTAGTAACATGCAAAGAAAATTTCGAGTGTCTACATCACTAACATCCATTTTCCAACATAACACTCAATTCTAGTTAAACTTGTTATTTCAGTACAAGTCTTATGCTACTATATATATTTCTGAAACTCCAAGTGTTGACTTCACAACACTTATCTAACATTAATTGTGTACACTTAGTTCTAATATAACACGTTCATAACTTATGATTCTTTTTACAACTTTGAATTTATCAATGACATATCACTGTTCTGTTTTACCCTTCTTACTACATGCTTGTTACTTTAACACACCATTAAACTAAGTTATAGTGGTATCCCAAGGTCTCATCAGTAGTAGCACTTCGTCTTGTCTCAGAGCGAAAGGTATGGCGCAGATTCTTGCCATACACAAGCTTCCCATCGGCTCTAAGTCCGTAAGTCCGGCATACAACAACCATATTCAGTAAAACATCAATTTCGGTCCAAGACCATGAGCATTTCATAAGTACTTTGAAAAGGACATCCCGGCACTAAGTCCGTAAGTCCGGTATAGCTTATGAGCACGTCTAGGTGATCAGCCTATAGTACTCTATATTGATCAACACTACATTCATTAAACGTGTATACGTTTAAGTTGTTGCAACCTCACGTGCCTGTCGTTTGACGACAAAACAATTTAGCATACTCAGTGTCCTTTTGAAAACCACAACAATATTAGTTTGGTAAATCCTTGTTTAATACTTGATAAATTATAAGAAATCCAACATAGCATAAGTCTAGCCAAAAAAATTGGCTTTGACTTCATCAGACATTAACTCATGCGAAGAATACATGAATCACAAAGCTTGTCCAGATTGAACTGGAACAAGGGTTAGAATATTTGCCTTTAGCGTCTGCTACTGATATAACACGTGCACTTTAAGTATTTAAGGTCTCTACAGTAAATGATAACATCACATAGCACATTAGGTCATGAATAATCATACATGGTTCTTAAAGAATCTTACCCTTCTTCTCAATCTAATTACGTATTTAGATTTGTTATTATTGGTTCCAGCTTTCCGTTACGTTGTCCTTACTTTCATATGAAATTGACTTTCTTTAACCCTAAGTGATCATACTTAAGGCTTAATTATGTCTTAACAATGTTACATTACAATCCTTAGTTAATTGCTAAACAATTTCAATTCATGCTCAACATAAAACCTTCTTCATTATCTAGACTCTAAGGATGGCGCTGTGGCACCGACTTTTCTTCTCTGTGCCGCGCTGCGGTGTCACATGCTAGGCTAAGAAATCAGAACCGATGTTGCGGCGCGAGTCCCTTCATTACGGTGCATACTACGCAGTAAGGCTTTTCCAATGGTCGAGGGCCATTTTAGTACTGCTGCAATAATTGTCCTTGAAATTTGGCGCCATGGCGAAGTGCCACTCTATGCACTGAAAAATTTTACAGACTTTTCAACTTGTGAGATTCCCAGACTCGTAACTTCTTCGTTATAAGTTCGAATTGGCTCGTTCAAGAGCCTACGGTTCACAAATCACATACTCTATGTGTTCATGCAAGAATTTTATCTATTTGACTCCGTTAGCTAAAAATTCACCTATTAGTTCATTTTCAACGAAAATGATAAACGTTCGTGAACGTTCAACGCTCGTTTCTTCGTTCTAAGTCAGAATACGGTCATTTTTGAGTTCGTAACTCTATAACGCCAAATACGACTTGTCTCCATCAAAAAACAATGTTTCCGAGTTCAAACACAAAATCCGACTTCCATTCCGAGAATTTCACAAATTCGACGATTATCGTCCAATCGTGTGAATTCCGGCAAAACTTCATTACTAATGATTTGATCATCATTCTAAATGGATTCATTTCATTAACTAGACATCTCAACCTACATATTACAACAACTTGTCTTTAAATTAGGTTATGGCTTATTCTTCATAAGTTCATAACTTAACAAATTCCACAATATAAGATTTTCATTTCCTTATGACTTTTTCTTGAATTAAGTTCTTTATACAACATTCTTGCATTTTATGAATCATACTAACTCTTTAAGGTAAACATATGACAAGTTCATCATTGTTCTTCATAAGTTCATAACTTATTTAGGTTTGAATTGTTTATTCCTTACTTATTCGGCTTAAGTCCATTAATCAACCATTTCTTAAGTGTTTTTAGCTTACAAGTTGATTAAGCTACACTTATCTTATCACCCTATAATGATAGAGATGGAAGATATATATGTGACAAGAGCCTTACCCTTGATGAACTAGTCCTTCTTCTTCTTGGAAAATCTAACAATGGAAGTTAAGCTTCAAAGTGCTTATTCTCTCTAACACTTAAGTTGTTTTGTTTTGGATGAAAACTAACAAGCAACAAATGAATTCAAAGGCTTGGTATTTATAGAGCCTTTAAAGCTAGGGTAAATGGGTTTTTAGAACATCCACCTTCTTAGTAACCTCCTTACTATTCACTCCTTGCTCACTAAGTTAACTTTCCCATTACACAAAGTTCTTGCCCATCACACAAAGTTCTTGGTCACCAATTAACCCACGGGTTGCCCCATGGATCAAGCCTTACCCATTGGATCAATACTTGGGCTTTAGTGTAATTAGTTTAGCTTAGTCTTTGGGCTTCATATTAACCAACTCTTGGGCTAAACATTTCTACCACTTGGGCTTGCCCCTTAATGCTATTGGACTTTACACTTCACACAAGATTAGACTAATTCATTTCATTAGACTTTAATTCTTAACGTTTTCGAATTAAGTCCGCATGCGAAAATATTACGTTTTCCATACTTAGATTATTACTACATAATCCATCTCACCTCGATATTATAACGTTACGTATTTCTCGAAAGTTCAAAAATAATTCCCGAGCGAAAAATGATGAATAGTGTTTTTCATAAAATATCTCGGAAAGCTTTTATTTTTCGTCTTGGAAATTCAAACAATTTAATTCCTTCACGTGGTTCAAATACTACAATGTTCCGATGTTTCTAGGTTATAGAACGACATTCATCTACTAACTCATAATAATAACAATTAATATTATTTTATTCATTATAATTGTATTTACAAAAGGTTCGAGTTTCTGGGGTGTTACACTCTCTCCCCCTTATAAGGATTCTGTCCTCAGAATCTCGTTAAAAAAAATTACACAAACAATTGAGGGTAATTTTTCTTCATCTTTTCTTCCAATTCCCACGTTTCTTCTTCGACATCGTGGTTCTTCTATAACACCTTTACAGACGGTATAACCTTGTTCCGAAGAACTTGCTCTTTCCGATCGATGATTTGAATCGACATTTCCTCATAGGTTAAGTCCGTCTCGATATGAATCAGCTCATACTCTATTACGTGTTTGTAATCAGGCTTATAGGGTTGTAATACAGATACGTGAAACACGTTATGTATTCGTTCTAGGTCTGGAGGTAACACTACCACGTAAGCTATCCCTCCCACTTTTTCTAATATCTCAAAAGGTACTATAAACCTGGGACTTAACTTTCCCTTCTTTCCAAAGCGTATCTTTCCCTTCCAGGGAGATACCTTTAGAAATACATACGAGCCTACTTCAAACTCCCTATTTACTCGATGCAAATCCGTAAACTTCCTTTGTCTGTCTTGAGCTGCCACCAAACGCATTCGTATTAGCTTCACTATATCCGCTGTTTGCTGCACCAATTTTGGTCCTAGCATTCGGCGTTGTCCCACTTCATCTCAATACAATGGTGTTCTGCATTTTCTTCCATATAAAGCTTTGTAAGGTAGCATACCTATGCTTGCATGATAACTGTTGTTATACGCAAGTTCTACTAATGGTAGATGATCATCCCAACTACCCTTGAAATTCGTGACGCAAGATCTTAACATATCTTCTAACGTCTGAATTGTCCTCTCGCTCTGTCCATCAGTTTATGGATGATATGCCATACTCAACTTCAACTGCGTCCCCAACTGCTTTTGCAGACTTCTCCAAAAGTTCGACGTGAATCGTGGATCACGATCTGACACAATCGAAACTGGTACTCCATGTCTGGAAATAATTTCCTTAACATAAAGTTTAGCTAATTGATCTAAGTTATACTTAACCCGAATTGGCAAAAAGTGAGCCGACTTCGTCAATCGGTCCACTATTACTCAAATCGCATCATACCCCTTCTGAGTAGTCGGAAGTCCCACCACAAAATTCATCTTGATATGCTCCCACTTCCACTCTGGAATCTCCAATGATTGCAATAAGCCACTTGGTCGTTGATGTTCCGCCTTAACTTTTTGACAATTCAAGCACCTACTCACATACTCAGCTATTTCTCTCTTCATGTTCGCCCACCAAAAACTCTGTCGAAGGTCTTGATACATCTTAGTGCTACCAGGATGAATCGAGTACCTTGAACTGTGAGCCTCTTATAAAACCTGCTCCTTTAATTCTGTCTCATTTGGAACCCAAATTCTTCCTTCAAATCTTAATAATCCCTCATTATCAAGACTGTATTTTAAATCTTTTTCATTCGTTAACCGCTTCTTCATTTGGTCATACTCATCAAATTTGAGCTGCACCTCTTTGACTCTCTCTACGATGGTATATTGCATCTCCGTCGCAAACAGTCTCTGTCCCGTTTCACTCGGCATCTTCACCTCTAGCTCCATCCTAGCCATCTCTGTTATTAACTCAGTTTGAGCCGTTAACATAGACAACTTTTCCCGACCCTTCCTACTTAAGGCATCAGCAACTACATTGGCTTTTCCAAGGTGATACAGGATTTCACAGTCGTAATCCTTTATCAACTCCAACCATCTCCTCTGCCTCATATTCAACTCCTTTTGTGTGAAGATATATTTTAGACTTTTGTGGTCCGTGCATATCTCACATTTTTTCCCGTAAAGATAATGTCGCCATATCTTTAAGGCAAACACTACCGTGGCCAGTTCCAGATCATAAGTAGGGTAAACTTTCTCATAATTCTTCAACTGCCTAGATGCATACGCAATGACTGTGACAAACGAGATTTTGTAATTTAATTTTAATATTTATTAAATTAAATAAATATTTCTGATAATTTAATTATTAGATTAAATAATTAATTAATGAAGTTATGGTAGATTAATTTAATTATATGTGTTATATTTATTAAATTAATTTTGAGAATGTTATTATTCAAATTATGTAATTATGTGAGCTTATTGAATTAAATTAAATATTTAAGAAGCATAATGTTATTTTAATTAATTTAACAATTAATTATTTGACATAATTAATAAATGAGAAATTTAATTTTTATGACTATGTGAATTAATAAGAAATTATTATATTTTAATTGAATTAAAGTAAATAAGATATTTGTTTTATTTAATAAAGGGGTGTGACACTGTTAAACTATAGTATAAAAGATCTATTAAATTAAATGGTTATAATTCTTTTAAGGTTAGCCAAACAAGGCATTAGGGGAGGTTGAGGGCAGTTAACCCATGATCGGTTAACTGACCACAACTGTAACATTCCAAAATTTTAAAGTGTAATATTAAATATTTATTGATTTATATAAGTATTTAATGGATATGTTTATTGTTGAATAAATAATTGTTCAATTTGAGTTGATGTGATTTTGTTAATTATTTGTTGAATAAATAATTGTTCAATTTGAGTTGATGTGGTTTAGTTAATTATTTGTTGAATAAATAATTATATAAGTATTTAATGGCAATTTGAGTTAATATGATTTAGTTAATTAATTGTTGAATAAATAATTAAGGAGCTAAGAAAAATTAATTGTTATGAGGTTATATACTAATTTAATTTAATAAGTAAGCTAGAGAGCTTATAAGGATTATAATATTTTAATTATAATTGTGATTAAAATAAAGTGTTAGTTGGTTGAATAAAATTATAAAGGAAATTATAATTATGTGATAATGATTTATGTGTGAAAGTAATTTAATAGATTAGTATTTGAATTGATTAAATTAATTATTTAATTTAATAGAAGTGTGACAAATAACTTTGTTATAAAGGAGTTATTAAAATAAATTAAAAGAGTTTAATTTAGTTTTTGCCAAACATGTCTTATTGCATAATAAGTCTTTAATCTAATGATGTTTTAGCAAACAAGGTATAAGGATTAATCCATTTGTTTTAGTTAGACTTACCAAACAAGGTGTAAGGATTAAAGAGTTATTTTATTAAGCTTAGCCAAACAAGCCTTATGGCTTTTGATTTTCAAAATAATATAACTGATGTCAGTTAAAATCCTATACTAAATATATCTATTATTACATACGTTATATTATAATACGTAAACTAGAGAAAGACTCAGTTGAAGAAAAAGAGAAGAAGAAGAAGAAAAGAGAAAAGGGAGAGAAAACTTGAGAGAAATCCTTGAAGGTTTTGAGAAAGAAAAGAAGTTTGATAATCAAAAGTAGCCATCATCTTCTTAATCAAAGGTAGGAGCTTAATCTTTTCTTTAAAAGTTAGTTTTCTTCTTCTTCCAAAAAGTTCTCTGTGAAATTTTATAAAAGATAATTGATGGTGTTTATGGTTATATGATAATTATTGATTATAAGATGATTACATGAGTTTATATATATGATTATAGAGAAACTAGTTCATGTATGTATGTGTTTTGTGAAAGAAAATATATTACAATGCTTATATGAAAATATATATGAATATGGCTTAATTTAAAATAGAAATTAAGGTTTAATTAGTTGTTAAATTGATAAATTGATTATGAAAATTGATAGAGTATGCATAATCATAACTATGATGTTTTGAAATTTCTGTTTTGATTGAAAAACAAATTCACAGTGTTGATTTTTATTAAAAATGTCAACAATGGAGTTTTTGCCAAAAACATTGAAATTAGGTGTTGTAAATTTGATGTTTATGTTATTTTATGAGTAGAAACATGTTAGAAGTCTTCACAATATGTTTATATGAAGTCTATATGTGTATTACATGTTAATCAGTCTATTAGATTCGAGCTTTTAGGCCAATTTGGTTTTTGTTCATCTTTGTTGCGAGCTTGGTCGCCGAGTTTTGGACTCAAGGCGTTGCAAATAGCCCAAGAAGATAAATCTCAAATACAATGACCATGATCATCATCGGTTCGTGACTTCATGTATGATGCCAACCACAATGTAAATCGTATGGCATGCATGATGCTGAGTTAAGTGAATGTTACGATAATTTTGTTTAAGTATACAAATTTTGAAAATAAATGTTACGTGTTAATATTATGAATATTAAATGATGATTTCAGTAGTATTAAACTATGAATGAGCATGTTATCAAGAGTTAATTAGTATTAACGTAGTTTGATTATGTGAATTGGTAATTTAACCTACGTGATGTATATATTTTGTTTATATAGATATAAAATATTGGTAATGACTAATTATGTTATGATGACATATGTATAGGGTATTGATTAAAGTTGTAAGGTTTAGCTTGTGCTAAAGGCAAGTTCTCTAACTCAAAACTTTATTGTGCGAGTTTAATTTCATTTGGTACATTATTGTTTTCAATTTCAATTACAATTGTTGTAAATTGCTACCTCTACACTTTCATAGAGCTAGATTGCCTATTATTGAGTAAGTCATTGTAGCTAGTTGCTCATGACGATACAAGTATCCCAAATCTTATAGTTTAATCTTGAGCAAGTTTTCTAATCTATTATCTTGTTAATTCAATTACTGTTTTCAATTCGATTACAATATAATGATGTAAGTTATTTGGAGCAAGTTATTCTTGTATTTAACTTGTTGTTTAGCATGCACAACTATATATGCTATGCATGCTTATTATTCAATTCTAATTAACCTTGGCTTAGTGTTGTTCAAGCAAGGTATGCTATAGTTATTCAAATTGTATGCTATTAGATTATTCCTAATGCATGACTTTAGTTTACTATGATTGATTCAACCACGATTATTCTATAATATAGTGTTATTGGTCTTATTTAACTACTCCTTAGTTGTTGTTCGTTGAATTCCAAAATATCTTGAAAGCTTATCCAAACCAAACTTCCTTTGGTGCCGACTTGTACTCTAAATACTGAGATGAACAACTCTTTTAATAGAGGTTTACGCTTAGCGTTGAAATGGTTGTGCATAATACATTGTATGCGAAGGGTTGATCCCCCAAGTGCACGGGAGTCCTTATAGTCTTATGACTGTTAAAGTTAAAGTTGAAAGATTACTTATAACTGTGGACATGATTCGTGGTCATTAGACCCTCAGTAATATATTTCAGAAAGTTAATAGAATATATTGTTCAGTTCTATTGAGCCTAATATTGGCAATTGATGTAAAGTTTAAAGATTTACTTATTGTTATTTCAAGTGAGCCTTGTTTGCTCACTCTTGCCTATAAAAATTTCTTACAGCTAAAGTTGAAACTGGTGACGTGCCTAGCACCAGTAAGGAAAAAGGAAAGATGAACAAGTACTGAAGACTTGTAATAGATTTGATAGTTTTATTATCAGACTTTGGTTTAAAGATTGTAATGAAGTTGATTTAATTTCCGCATTTGAATGATTGTTGTTAAAGGTTAGATAACCTGGGAGATTTTATTTAAGTTTAATCATGTATGGGCAGGTTTTTATTATTCAATTTTATTATAATTGGGTAGTTATAAATGAATGTTTTGATTAAGTGAACACCAAATCTTGAGGAAATGAAGTACCAGGATTTGGGGGTGTCACAAGTTGGTATCAAAGCCTTAGATTATGAACCTTAGGTGGGGGGAAAGCCTTAGGAAGTAACCTTTGAAAAGATAGTGGAGATAACTTTTATCGAGTTTTAAGAATGAAGTAATAAAATACTTATGTGCTTATGTGTTTATAATTTATGTACTCGTGGGTGTCGAGTAGTAATGATTAATAATTAAAACGCTAAAACATTGTTATCAGGATGACTAATGTCGGAGAATCCAGTCAGGATATGGAGGAGGGACCTCAAATGCCTATAGAGGAGGAGCCTTGCGACATTCAGGTAGTTTGGGAACAACTACTGCCACGGGAGTCAGCCCTGTTGGTCACAGTAGTTGAAGATGAGGATGATGACGTGGAAACAGATGAGGAGGATCCCATTGAGTTACCACAGGAGGATGAGGATGATGAGGACGAGGAGGAAAGGATTCCACATAACTCGATAGCTGGCCGTATATATGATGAGGTGCATGACCGTAACGTGGAACTTCAGGATACGGTTGAGGAGTTGTAGGAGATAGTAGATGAACAACAGACTGCAATGACACAAAATGACGGCGAGATCCAGGATCGTGAAGAACGACTGACAAATGTCGAGGAGAAACTAGTACAGACTGAAGGAGAGAAAGAGCAACTGATTGAAGTGGTCGCTGAACTGAAGAACAAGCTGAGAGAAGAAGCTGCTAAGAGGGTAAGAGCTGAAGATGCTTATGAAGAAGCTTTTCAACGAACTAGATTAACAGTAAGAGACACGCAAGCAAAGAGGATGAAGATGGAAGAGATGGATAAAGTATTTAACACTGTAATTAATCGAGCTCAAGATCGGGTCATGGGATATCCGATTCAATTTGTGACGCTGCCGTCATTCGTTTTAGATCGCAGAACAATGTTTCGAGTCATGGAGGAAGAACGTGATAGGGCTAAGAAGTATCTTAATAGAACATCGTAGCTGTTGTACGATGAGTGAAAGGTTAAATAAATTGTAAATCCCAAGTGTTATGCATCCTATGGGATATGACTATGATGTTGTCCTGAAACTTTTGTAGTCAAGAAAGTAATGTAGATAGCAGAGATGCTATTGTTTTATGTTTTCAAAAAGGTTATGAATAAATAAAAGTTGTTACTTTATTCAAAGTGTTACGTGTTATGTGGTTATTTCTTTTGGAGGTAAGTTAAGTAGAAATTTCTTAAAAGAGTTGAATAAAAATCTAATGAATGTATTTTAACAGAAAATGCCTCCCAGACGTGAACCACCCCGATAGAGAAACAGTGAGAGAACTACCAATAATGAAAATTTTGATGGTAACCCCGTTCAACAACTGGTGACGCTACTGATAGGAGCATTGCAGAATCAACCACAAAACCATGGTGCAACGTTTAAGGATTTCAAGGCGGTTGGTGTTGGGTAAAATCTAATTACGCACAACACGCAAGTATACGTGGCCAACAAGTAATAAAGTAAAAGTAGAGTATCGTTCCTACGAGGATTTGTTTAATAAAAATCACCAAGTACTAACCCGTAACCAACTCAATCTTATTTAAACGAATGAATTTCAATTTATAAGTAAACTAATTCTAATTACCACTAGTTAAATTAAGATAACAGAGATTTAAGATCACAACTTCACTTATTGATTCATTTAAGTTAACACACTCCTCATCAATTATTCTCTATCCGGAATTGTTAATCAAGAACACTAAAGCAGATAAAACCACCTCTCGATGCATAATACCCATATTAACGTCAATCCACAATTAAGATAGAAATCCGTTAAACACCTTAATCAACTAACCTACTACATCTCTATGCAAATTATAATTGAAGAAGGTTGAAGAATAAGTTCTCTATCCGATTACATGCGATGTCAAGCGTATCTCTACCTTAACAATAATAAAAAATCTGCTATTGACAAAATTCATGACACATGCTATCATAATAAGATCTAAATCAATACTTCATCTCTCGAGTTCATATAGATTATCACGGTAATTGATGGCCAATCAATTAAACAATTAAGTCCAAATCATAATAGACAATCCTCACAATAGAACATAATAATTGATAGCGAAGCATATTAAAATAAACTACACAATAAGATATATTGTAATCTCAAACAAAGAATTAGTTCATGATTATTGAATTAAAACTAAGAATCCACAATTGAATAATCATTAAAAGATAAAAATAAGAGTAGAGTAAAGAATAAATCTGTTGTCAGCAAATCTCCATCTTCCTCAAGCTCCTGCTCTTGATCTTTAATGGTCTTCAAGTTGCTTCAATCTCCAAAACTATTTAGAACTAGTGTTTTGATCTAATTTACTCTAATATAATCTAATTGAATCCTCTATCTAGTCTCTCATCTCCTCTAATCCTTGTGATTCTCCTCCTTTTATAATTCTCTTCATATGCCTTTAAGTCCTCTTGGAAGTTTTCTTGGAAGTCTTTGTGTCAATCGGATCGAAACAATCCTTTCCGGACTCAAATTGGACCAAAATTTGCATTTTTCGCGCATTTTCTGGGCTACCCCCGCCCCGAAGGGGGTCTATGCTTGTTTTGGGCCCGCCCCGGCAGGCTAGGGGCCTACTTTGTACCATGTATGCCCACCCCGACGGCAGTTTTGTGAAGGAAAATGTTTTACTCTAATGTCCTTTGGGAAAATGGCCATAACGTTTTATCTGGGAAGAGTTACGAGGCCTGCAACCTATCAAATCGAAGATATCGACGATATCTACAACTTTCTTTCTTTAAGAATTGAGAAATAACGAACAGATAAAGGCCTAAATTGGGCTGGAAGTGGCTGCTGTGCAAATGGCCATCCAAAACAGTGACGTTCGATGTCCGTTGGTACAAATGTCATAACTCTTGCATCCGAACTCCGATTGGAATGATTCAAGATGTTCTGGAAAGTTAAGAAGAAGCTCTACAATGTAATCCAAGTTCCAAACCAAGAACATGAAATAAAAATAAAAGCACAAACGATGTCCAAATTGCTTTTCTTTGTGTTTTCATACCAATTCTTTGAGATTTCAACTCCCAAGCATATAATCTACAAAATGAACACAAAATGCATGAAAAGTAACTAAGAAACATGAGATTAAGAAAATAATTGAAGTAACAGATACCAAATAAGTAGGTATAAAACCTACTTATCAGTTGGACCACCTAAATTCCGTGGGTCTATGAATCCAGTCGAAGAACAGACCTGGATTATGGAGATAGAAAAGGTATTCGATGTCGCTAGGGTAGGTGATGAACAGAAGACTGCTTTCACAACTTTCATGTTGAAAGCGTAAGCTAGTTATTATGGCGGCGTGCCAATAAAACTCGTGAAGGCCGTGGAGTGATGACCTAGGACAGGTTCAAGGAGTTGTTCTTCGAGACCTATTTTCCGGAGAGTTCGAAGAGTCAGCTAGAAGTGCAGTTTCTGGAATTAAAGTAGAGAACAATGACAATATCTAAGTATGCCGCAAAATTCAATGAATTGGCGAGGTTTTAAGGTCGTATCAAGTCGGAGATGACGACGACGTAAAGGCGAAGAGGTTTGAACAGGACTAAAGCCACAGGTCATGCAGTAGGGTTTCCTGTTCCAATTGAAGACGCTACACAGCAGATGATGGAGAAGGCGAAGACTCACCTGAAGGTGGAGGTGAGGCAGTGAAAAAGTTCAATCAGGAACAAAAGAAGAAGAAAAATGAGAATGAGATTAAGAATGGAGGTGGTAACAGTGGAAACAACAACAATAACAGAAACAACAGCTTGAAGAGGAAGTGGAATGGGATCATGGGTGCTGGAAACCATCAGGGTAACCAGCAAAACAAAAAGTTTGAAGCATGTGCGACATGCGGGAAATTCCGTAAGGGTGCGTGCTTGATGGGGGAAGCGAGTATGCTTCAATTTTGGCCAGGAGGGTCACATCGCCCCAAGTTGCACTCAACCGAAGAAGAATATATGCTTCACGTGCAGATCCAAGGATCACTTTGCTCGTGAATGCCCTAAGAAGAAGGACGGAGTGACAACCAGAAGCAATGGAGGTAACAATGGAGGTACATGGGCCATTGCAGGATCTGCAGCATCAAACAAACCCACAGCCAGAACCTTCAACATGACTGTGCAAGATGCTGTCCAATCAAAAGATGTGGTGTTAGGTATTATCCCAATCAATGATATAAATGCTTATGTATTATTTGATTCGGGTGCTACTTGTTCGTTTATATCTGATGAATTTGCTAAGAGGTTAGAATTGCCTAGAGAAGAACTGAATTTTCCTTTGAACATAGAAATTGTGAATAAGGAAGTAATCCCTGTTAGATTTGTATACAAGAACTGTAGAGTGAACATTAAGGAAAATATCTTGTTGGTAGATTTGATTCCGATTAGACTCGGGGAATTTGATGTAATTTTGGGGATGGATTGGGTACATTCAAATATGGAGCGAGAATTGATTGTCACAAGAATCGTAGTAAACCTTATGACTCAAATCAAAGGTAGTATTTTATGGTAGCAAGTCACCTAGACAAATGAAATGTCTGACGACTATTCAGGCCAAGAAATTGTCGAGTCAAGGTTGTGTGGGCTATTTAGCTTACATAGTCGATACTCAGAAGAAGGGTGTGAAACTAGAAGAAATATCAGTAGTGAGGGAATTCGAAGACGTGTTTCCAGAGGATTTTCCAGGACTTCCGCCTGACAGAGAAATAGAGTTCATGATCGACTTGGCGCCGGGAACAACACCGCTATCGAAGGCCCCGTACAGAATGGCTCCGGTAGAAATGAAGGAACCGATGGTACAGTTGCAAGAGTTGCTGGACAAGAAATATATTCAACCAAGTGTATCGCCGTGGGGAGCGCCAGTTTTATTCGTGAAGAAGAAGGATGGATCAATGCGTCTTTGCATTGATTATAGGGAGTTAAACAAGGTCACTATTAAGAATAGGTATCTGTTACCTAGAATAGATGACTTGTTTGATTAGTTGAAGGGTGCTAAATATTTCTCAAAAATTGATTTGAGAAGTGGGTATCACCAATTGAAGGTAAGGAAGGAGGATATACCTAGAACGGCATTCAGAACTCGGTATGGACATTACGAGTTTCTGGTGATGTCTTTTGGTTTAACAAATGCCCCTGCTGCGTTCATAGATTTGATGAACATGGTGTTTAAACCATTCTTAGACAAGTTTGTAGTGGTATTTATTGACGACATTCTAGTGTATTCCAAGACTCAAGAAGAACACGTGGAACACTTACGTTTGACATTGGAAACACTAAGAAAGGAAAAGTTGTATGCAAAATTCTCTAAGTGCGAATTTTGGCTCGACCGTGTACAATTTTTGGGTCATGTTATTGACAAGAATGGGAATTCAGTGGATCCATCAAAAGTGGAAGCTGTAATCAATTGGGAACAACCAAGAACACCATCAGAAGTGAGGAGTTTCTTGGGATTGGCTGGTTATTATAGAAGATTTATTCAAGATTTTTCTAAGATAGCCACTCCGCTAACAAATTTGACAAGGAAAGCTGTAAAATTCTTTTTGACGGAGAAGTGTGAAGAGAGTTTCCAAGATTTGAAGAAAAAGTTAAGTATGACACCTGTGTTGACATTACCAGATAATACAGAAAATTTTGTGGTGTATAGTGATGCCTCACATAAAGGGTTGGGTTGTGTTCTTATGCAGAACGACAAAGTTATTGCGTATGCATCAAGACAACTGAAGGATTATGAGAAAGGGTATCCGACTCATGATTTCGAATTGGCTGCAGTTGTATTTGCTCTGAAGATATGGAGACACTATCTATATGGAGAGAAATGTGAAATCTACACAGACCACAAAAGTCTGAAGTATATTTTCACTAAGAAGGATTTGAATATGTGTCAAAAAAGGTGGATGGAATTGATAAAAGATTATGATTGTGAAATCTTTTATCATCCGAGCAAAGCGAATGTGGTGGAAAATGCTTTAAGCAGGAAAGGTCGGGAGAAGTTGATGCTGATAACAACTCAGGAGGAGCTCATTTCAGCAATGACAAAACTAGATTTGGAAATCAAATTTCCAAAAGAATCTGACGAACAACTATTCTAGATAGAAGCTGGTCCAACTTTAGTGGACATAGTGAAGAATGCTCAACTACAAGATGAAGAGTGTGGGAAAATCAAAGAGAATCTGATTGAGAGTAGTGATGTAAAATACAAGATCGATCTTCAGAAGGACTACTACGGTTTGAGGGAAGAATCTGGGTCCAAAGACACCGAAAGGCGAAAAGAAGAAATTTTGACCGAAACTCATAGCTCAAAATATTCAATTCATCCAGGAAGCACGAAAATGTATCAAGATTTGCGCCGACATTTTTGGTGGCCGAATATGAAAAGGGATGTTGCAGAATGCATAGCAAAATGCTTGACATGTCAAAGAATTAAAGCCGAACATCAAAGACCCAGCGGATTACTTCAACCAATGGAAATACTAGAATGGAAGTGGGAACACATCACTATGGATTTTGTGGTGGGTCTTCCAACTACTCAGAGAGGATATGATGCGATTTGGGTGATAGTGGACAGACTGACGAAGTCAGCGCAGTTTTTACCAATAAAGATTAGATTCAATCTTGATCAGTTGGCAAGATTGTACATTAAAGAGATTGTTTTGAGGCACGGGGTGCCAGTATCAATTGTGTCCGATAGAGATCCGCGATTCACGTCAAATTTCTGGAAAAGACTAAAGGAATGCATGGGAACTCAATTGCGAATGAGTATGGCTTATCATCCACAAATAGATGGCCAAAGCGAACGAACAATTCAGACATCGGAAGATATGCTAAGAGCATGCGTCATGGACTTTAAAGGAAGCTAGGAAGAACAATTACCGTTGGTGGAATTTTCTTACAACAACAGTTATCACGCAAGCATCGGCATGCCACCTTACGAGGCATTATACGGCAGAAAGTGCAAAACTCCACTGTGCTGGGATGAAGTCGGTGAACACCAACTGCTAGGACTAGAACTAGTGCAACAAACTGCTGACGTTGTCAAACTCATCAGGACAAGATTAGTAGCAACCCAAGACAGATATAAAAAGTATGCTGATCAACACAGACAAGATCGTGCATTCGACGTAAGAACTTTTGTATTCCTAAAAGTTTCTCCCTGGAAGGGGAAAATTCGTTTCGGTAAAAAGGGAAAGCTAAGCCCTAGGTTTATTGGACCCTTTGAAGTGCTACGAAGAGTAGGAGAAGTGGCTTATGAGGTAGCTCTACCTCCAGAGTTGGAAAACATTCACAATGTTTTTCATATTTCGGTGTTACGACCATATAAACCCGACTACAAACACGTGATCGAGTACGAACCGTTGCAGTTCGAGAAAGATTTGTCTTATGAAGAGGTTCCTATCCAGATAGTCGACAGGAAAGAGCAAGTGCTCAGGAATAAAGTGATACCTTCTGTGAAGGTGATATGGAGGAATCACAATGCTGAAGAAGCTACGTGGGAACTCAAAGAGAAAATGTTGAAAGAGTACCCTGAGTTATTTGTTTAATCTGTGTCTTCGATTCTGGGGACAGGATCTTTGTAAGTAGGAAAGATTGTAACGAATGATTTGTTTGAGTTGTAATTCCGCGGACAGAATCCTTGTAAGGAGGGAATGATGTAACATTCCAAAATTTTAAAGTGTAATATTAAATATTTATTGATTTATATAAGTATTTAATGGATATGTTTATTGTTGAATAAATAATTGTTCAATTTGAGTTGATGTGATTTAGTTAATTATTTGTTGAATAAATAATTGTTCAATTTGAGTTGATGTGGTTTAGTTAATTATTTGTTGAATAAATAATTATATAAGTATTTAATGGCAATTTGAGTTAATATGATTTAGTTAATTAATTATTGAATAAATAATTAAGGAGCTAAAAAATTAATTGTTATGAGGTTATATACTAATTTAATTTAATAAGTAAGCTAGAGAGCTTATAAGGATTATAATATTTTAATTAGAAATTAGAATTGTGATTAAAATAAAGTGTTAGTTGGTTGAATAAAATTATAAAGGAAATTATAATTATGTGATAATGATTTATGTGTGAAAGTAATTTAATAGATTAGTATTTGAATTGATTAAATTGATTATTTAATTTAATAGAAGTGTGACAAATAACTTTGTTATAAAGGAGTTATTAAAATAAATTAAACGAGTTTAATTTAGTTTTTGCCAAACATGTCTTATTGCATAATAAGTCTTTAATCTAATGATGTTTTAGCAAACAATGTATAAGGATTAATCCATTTATTTTAGTTAGACTTACCAAACAAGGTGTAAGGATTAAAGATTTATTTTATTAAGCTTAGCCAAATAAGCCTTATGGCTTTTGATTTTCAAAATAATATAACTGATGTCAGTTAAAATCCTATACTAAATATATCTATTATTACATACATTATTTTATTATACGTAAACTAGAGAAAGACTCAGTTGAAGAAAAAGAGAAGAAGAAGAAAATAGAAAAGGGAGAGAAAACTTGAGAGAAATCCTTGAAGGTTTTGAGAAAGAAAAGAAGTTTGATAATCAAAAGTAGCCATCATCTTCTTAATCAAAGGTAAGAGCTTAATCTTTTCTTTAAAAGTTAGTTTTCTTCTTCTTCCAAAAAGTTCTCTGTGAAATTTTATAAAGGATAATTGATGGTGTTTATGGTTATATGATAATTATTGATTATAAGATGATTACATGAGTTTATGTATATGATTATAGAGAAACTAGTTCATGTATGTATGTGTTTTGTGGAAGAAAACATATTACAGTGCTTACATGAAAATATATATGAATAAGACTTAATTTAAAATAGAAATTAAGGTTTAATTAGTAGTTAAATTGATAAATCGATTATGGAAATTGATAGAGTATGTCTAATCATAACTATGATGTTTTGAAATTTTTGTTTTGATTGAAAAACAAAATCATAGTGTTGATTTTCATTAAAAATGTCAACAATGGAGTTTTTGCCAAAAACATTGAAATTGGGTGTTGTAAATTTGATGTTTATGTTATTTTATGAGTAGAAACATGTTAGAAGTCTTCACAATATGTTTATATGAAGTCTATATGTATTACATGCTAATCACCTATTAGATTCGAGCTTTTAGGCCAATTTGGCTTTTGTTCATGTTGTTGCTGAGCTTGGTCAAGTTCGAGTTACGGTCTCAAGGCGCTTGAATGCGCCCATGAATATCGTAAATCTCGTGCCAAGGCCATGGCAATCCAATCAATGCCGTGACTCATGCCATGGCTGTAACTCAATGTCCGCAACGCCAACCACAGTGTAAACTATGGCGCCTCAACGCGAGTTAGCAAAATGTTCTGACAGTTTTGTTTAAGTATACAAATTTTGAAAATAAATGTTATGTGTTAATAATATTAATGTTAAATGATGATTTCAGTAGTATTAAACTATGAATGAGCATGTTATCAAGAGTTAATTAGTATTAACGTAGTTTGATTATGTGAATTGGTAATTTAACCTACATGATGTATATATTTTGTTTATATAGATATAAAATATTGGTAATGACTAATTATGTCATGATGACATATGTATAGGGTATTGATTCAAGTTGTAAGGTTTAGCTTGTGGTAAAGGCAAGTTCTCTATCTCAAAACTTCATTGTGCGAGTTTAATTTCATTTGGTACATTATTGTTTTCAAATTCAATTACAATTGTTGTAAGTTGCTACCTCTACACTTTCATAGAGCTAGATTGCCTATTATTGAGTAAGTCATTGTAGCTAGTTGCTCATGATGATACAAGTATCCCAAATCTTATAGTTTAATCTTGAGCAAGTTTTCTAATCTATTATCTTGTTAATTCAATTACTGTTTTCAATTCGATTACAATATAATGATGTAAGTTATTTGGAGCAAGTTATTCTTGTATTTAACTTGTTGTTTAGCATGCACAACTATATATGCTATGCATGCTTATTATTCAATTCTAATTAACCTTGGCTTAGTGTTGTTCAAGCAAGGTATGCTATAGTTATTCAAATTATATGCTATTAGATTATTCCTAATGCATGAATTTAGTTTACTATGATTGATTCAACCACGATTATTCTATAGTATAGTGTTATTGGTCTTCTTCAACTACTCTTTAGTTGATGTTCGTTGAATTCCAAATTATCTTGAAAGCTTATCCAAAGCAAACTTCCTTTGGTGCGGACTTGTACTCTAAATACTGAGATGAACAACTCTTTTAATAGAGGTTTACGCTTAGCGTTGAAATGGTTGTGCACAATACATTGTACGAAGGGTTGATCCCCCTAAGTACGTGGAGTCCTTATAGTCTTATGACTGTTAAAGTTAAAGTTGAAAGATTACTTATAACTGTGGACATGATTCGTGGTCATTAGACCCTCAGTAATATATTTCAGAAAGTTAATAGAATATATTGTTCAGTTCTATTGAGCCTAATATTGGCAATTGATGTAAAAGTTTAAAGATTTACTTTTTGTTATTTCTTGTGGGCCTTGTTTGCTCACTCTTGCCTGTAAAAATTTCTTACAGCTAAAGTTGAAACTGGTGACGTACCTAGCACCAATAAGGGAAAAGGAAAGATGAACAAGTTCTGAAGACTTGTAATAGATTTGATAGTTTTATTATCAGACTTTGGTTTAAAGATTGTAATGAAGTTTATTTAATTTCCGCATTTGAATGATTGTTGTTAAAGGTTAGATAACCTGGGAGATTTTATTTAAGTTTAATCCTGTATGGGCAGGTTTTTATTATTCAATTTTGTTATAATTGGGTAGTTATAAATAAATGTTTTGATTAAGTGAACACCAAATCTTGAGGAAATGAAGTACTAGGATTTGGGGGTATCACAAGTTGGTATCAAAGCCTTAGGTTATGAACCTTAGGTGGGGGGAAAGCCTTAGGAAGTAACCTTTGAAAAGATAGTGGAGATAACTTTTATCGAGTTTTAAGAATGAAGTAATAAAATACTTATGTGCTTATGTGTTTATAATTTATGTACTCGTGGGTGTCGAGTAGTAATGATTAATAATTAAAACTTTAAAACATTGTTGTCAGGATGACTAATGTCGGAGAATCCAACAAAGTTAGGGAGGAGGGACCTCAAATGCCTATAGAGGAGGAGCCTCGCGACATTCGAGTGGTTTAGAACAACTACGCCACGAAGTCACCCCATTGGTCACGATAGTTGAAGATGAGGATGATGACGTGGAAACAGATGAGGAGGATCCCATTGAGTTACCACAGGAGGATGAGGATGACGAGGACGAGGAGGAAAGGATTCCACTTAACTCGATAGCTGGCCGTATATATGATGAGGCACATGACTGTAACGTGGAACTTCAGGATACGGTTGAGGAGTTGCAGGAGATAGTAGCTGAACAACAGACTGCAATGACACAAAAAGACGGCGAGATCCAGGATCGTGAAGAACGACTGACAAATGTCGAGGAGAAACTAGTACAGACTGAAGGAAAGAAAGAGCAACTGATCGAAGTGGTCGCTGAACTGAAGAACAAGCTGAGAGAAGAAGCTGCTAAGAGGGCAAGAGCTGAAGATGCTTATGAAGAAGCTTTTCAACGAACCAGATTAGCAGTAAGAGACACGAAAGAAAAGAGGATGAAGATGGAAGAGATGGATAAAGTATTTAACACCGTAATTAATCAAGCTCAAGATCGGGTCATGGGATATCCGATTCAGTTCGAGACGCTGCCATCATTCATTTCAGATCGCAGAACAATGTTTCGAGTCATGGAGGAAGAACGTGATAGGGCTAAGAAGTATCTTAATAGAACATCGTAGCTGTTGTACGATGAGTGTAAGGTTAAATAAATTGTAAATCCCAAGTGTTATGCAACCTATGGGATATGACTATGATGTTGTCCTGAAACTTTTGTAATCAGGAAAGTAATGTAGATAGCAGAGATGCTATTATTTTATGTTTTCAAAACGGTTATGAATAAATAAAAGTTGTTACTTTATTCAAAGTGTTATGTGTTATGTTGTTATTTCTTTTGGAGGTAAGTTAAGTAGAAATTTCTTAAAAGAGTTGAATAAAAATCTAATGAATGTATTTTAACAGAAAATGCCTCCCAGACGTGAACCACCCCGATAGAGAAACAGTGAGAGAACTACCAATAATGACAATGTTGATGGTAACCCCGTTCAACAACTGGTGATGCTACTGACAGGAGCATTGCAGAATCAACCACAAAACCATGGTACAACGTTTAAGGATTTCAAGTCGATTGGTGTTGGGTAAAATCTAATTACGCACGACACGCAATTATGCGTGGTCAACAAGTAATAAAGTGAAAGTAGAGTATCGTTCCCAGGAGGAATTGTTTAATAAAAATCACCAAGTACTAACCCGTAACCAACTCAATCTTATTTAAACGAATGAATTTCAATTTATAAGTAAACTAATTCTAATTACCACTAGTTAAATTAAGATAACAGAGATTTAAGATCACAACTTCACTTATTGTTTCATTTAAGTTAACACACTTCTCATCAATTATTCTCTATCCTGAATTGTTAATCAAGAACACTAAAGCAGATAAAACCACCTCTCGATGCATAATACCCATATTAGCGTCAATCCACAATTAAGATAGAAATCCGTTAAACACCTTAATCAACTAACCCACTATATCTCTATGCGAATTACAATTGAATAAGGTTGAAGAATAAGTTCTCTATTCGATTACATGCGATGTCAAGCGTATCTCTACCTTAACAATAATCAAAAATCTGCTATTGACAAAATTCATGACACATGCTATCATAATAAGATCTAAATCAATACTTCATCTCTCGAGTTCATATAGATTATCACGGTAATTGATGGCCAATCAATTAAAAAATTAAGTCCAAATCACAATAGACAATCCTCACAATAGAACATAATAATTGATAGCGAAGCATATTAAAATAAACTACACAATAAGATCCATTGTAATCTCAAACAAAGAATTAGTTCATGATTATTGAATTAAAACTAAGAATCCACAATTGAATAATCATTTAAAGATAAAAATAAGAGTAGAGTAAAGAATAAATCTGTTGTCAGCAAATCTCCATCTTCCTCAAGCTCCTGCTCTTGATCTTTAATGGTCTTCAAGTTGCTTCAATCTCCAAAACTATTTAGAACTAGTGTTTTGATCTAATTTACTCTAATCTAATCTAATTGAATCCTCTATCTAGTCTCTCATCTCCCCTAATCCTTGTGATTCTCCTCCTTTTATAAGTCTCTTCATATACCTTTAAGTCCTCTTGGAAATTCTCTTGGAAGTCCTTGTGTCAATCGGATCGAAACAATCATTTCTAGACTCAATATGGACCAAAATTTGCATTTTTCACAAGATTTTTGGGCTACCCCGCCCGGCGGGGTCTATGTTTGTTTTGGGCCTTGCCCCGCTAGCTAGGGCCCCTGCTTTGTACCATGTATGCCCACCCCGGCGGCAGTTTTGTGAAGGAAAATTTTCTACTCTGATGTCCTTTGGGAAAACGGCCATAACTTTTGATCTGGGAAGAGTTACGAGGCCTGCAACCTATCAAATCGAAGATATCGACGATATCTACAACTTTCATTCTTTGAGAATTAAGAAATAATGAAAGGATGAAGGTCTAAATTGGGCTGGAAGTGACTGATGTGCAAATGGCCATCCAAAACAGTGACGTTCGATGTCCGTTGGTACAAATGTCATAACTCTTGCATCCGAACTCCGATTGGAATGATTCAAGATGTTCCGAAAAGATAAGAAGAAGCTCTAAATTGTAATCCTAGTTCTAAACTAAGAACATGAAATAAACATAAAAGCACAAACGATGTCCGGATTGCTTTTCTTTACGTTTTCATACCAATTCTTTGCAATTTCAACTCCCAAGCATATAATCTACAAAATGAACACAAAATGCATGAAAAATAACTAAGAAACATGAGATTAAGAAAATAATTGAAGTAATAGATACTAGATAAGTAGGTATAAAACCTACTTATCAAATACCCCTAAACTTAAACCTTTGCTTGTCCTCAAGCAAAAACACAAAACAATAATGCAATGCAATGCAACTAATCTACATGCCTACGAATCCAACAGTATTGACAGAAACAAGTCTATTCAATCGGCCTTAGAAAAATCAAGTAAACATGATAATACATCATATCAAAACAAATCAACAATTTCCTAGTCAATCATCACGTCTTAAACTGTTATTACTGGTATAGTGTGTGTGTGCTCAACAACCACGCTAATTGATATAAAATCAAATTTAACACAAAACAAGTATCTTTGAAGGCATCATACAATGTCAACTCAAGAAATCCAAAAATAAGCTAGATCCAACTAAAATCAAACAATTACCAATATCGAGGGTCAACATGGGATACTTATGCTTTATTTTTCATCTACGGGGGCTTTGTGCTCTTATTTCCCGTTTTATTCATTTTTTTTCTTTTTTTTTTTGGTTTATATACACATAGCTATGCAATGTCTTATTCCCTTAGGCTTTTCAATGCTACCTTAACGAGCTTTCGACCAACGACTCCCAGACCATTAAGACCTTAGGGCGCTAGGTGTAAAGACAATCCCCTCGGGCTTACTTACTCAAGTAACAAAGGCCACAAAACTAGACAAGCACGCCACGGTGTTTATTCATACTTTTTCTTTTTTTCTTTTTCTATTTCTTTTTTCTCTTTTTTTATAGCTTATATACCCCAAATATTCCCCCAAACTTAGGTTCTTGTCTAACTTTCGCCATCACTACTTGTTCTTGTCATTCTTTCATCCAAACTAGCATTATCCTTTAGAATCCCATTATGTATCAATTTACTAAATCAATCAACAAGTTATTTTTACTGTGCTATCCTTATTATACCAGTTTCAAACAGAAAAAGACTCAACTCATAACAAGAAATCACATCAAAGCTCTAATAGTAAGTACTATACTTGTCTACCCAATTCCAATCTCATCATTGGCCAAAATAAACTGTAACTATCTAACAGCTGGAATCATGCAAGATGAACATAGTAACTAACTATTATTTTTGATTTTTTTTAGTTATAAATAAAAACTATTATGCAACTACTCTACTATGCAAACTATTATGCAATTACACTACATGAATGCAAACATAAATAAACCTAAATTATTTAAATCCCCCAAACTTAACAATTACAATGTCATCATTGTAAAATAAAGCATGAAGTGGACGAGGACTTCCTTGTAATCATTTAAGCTTGTGGTGATGGTGGCACTGGCGGCGACGATCATTTTCCTATCCATTGAACCTCCAATACCAGCAATGAAGAGAGACAACATGGATTAGAATAACACTTGGATTCCTATCTACTAAATAAACTAGGAAAGCATATAAATAAATAAATAAAATTTCTGGGTTGCCTCCCAGTTAACGCTTGAATTATAGTCTTTCAGCCTGACTTTGTCTGGTCAACGCAATCCAATTCCTCTTCGGTAATTGAGGAACCCTCCATCCATCGGCAATAATGTAGCTTTTGGTAGGTTCCCATTTGTGATAGCCATTGCATTAAAGTCACCTAGCATGCTCTGATTTGGTATAATCTCCATGAAGAAGGGCAAATAACTAGGTGCTATCTCCATTGTGTTTGTGATCATATTCGGGCATGGAAGTGTGTCAAACACAATGGGCTCTTCGTATATCTTCTCTTTCTCGTCCCACCACGGCTTCAGTTTTGCCCTAGCTCTTATGTCATAAAGAGCTTCGCCGACGACATGACTACCTAACAGGCATGGTTTTGCAAATCTAACTGGATCCTTGAACTTTGGTGGAGAAAGAAATTGGGGCACTAATAACATCGGCTCATCCTCGTTGGTACTCATAGTTAGTTCCTCACCGACCTTGTTGTCATTATCCCCATTTGTCTCTTTTTTTTCAACATCTCGTGTCTCATCCAGTTGTAGATTTGTCTCGGGCACTTCATCAATCTCGGAATCCTCATCATAACACCAATTGTTTTGAGGACAGTTGTTCAAGGCTTTGAGCATTTGATCTATCTGGTTCTGCAGGTTGTGACGTGATATCTCTTGATTCTGAATTGACCGCTCTTGATTTATCCTCCTCTCCTCATTCGATGCTATGAACTTGGACAACAATTCCTCCAACTTTGACTTTTCTTCTTTTAATGGAGGTTAATATGAGAAATCTGGCGTGTATGTTGGATCTGGAATAGAGTATTGGTCTTGATAGTTGTAGGTCCATGAAGAATCCGGGTGATACCCCTAAACATGATCATAATTATCATATGCATATTGATTGAGGTAGTTACCACCATACTGTACCGGCCCAAGATTGATGGTGCATTGATTACTCGGGTGATTGTCAGCACAATAGTCACAAATAACTTCAATCCTTCGACTCCTTTGGGCTGCAAAAACGTCCAACTTCTTCGAAAGTTCTTCAATCTATGCTGACATAGTGGAAAGTGTCGCGAGTCTGTCAATCTCCGCTCCCCTTGGCTGAGTCATTCTTGCCATTCTTCGACTCCGTTGGGCTGCGATAACCTCCAACGTCTTCGAAGTTGCCTCAATTTGTATTGGCTCTATAAAAGATGTATTAAATCCATCAACCCCTGTTTCCCTTGGTTGAATCATGTTCGTGTATGGCCATTGATACGCAAAGTCATCCATGGTACGTGAAAAGAGAGAAATATATGAAGAGAATTAAAAATAAAAATAAATATGTTTAAATTAAGACTAATGTGATTGAAATTAATATTGGCAAAGAGATATTAGACTAATTCCACGGCAACGACGCCAAAAACTTGTTGGGTAAAATCTAATTACGCACAACACACAAGTATACGTGGTCAACAAGTAATAAAGTGAAAGTAGAGTATCATTCCCACGAGGAATTGTTTAATAAAAATCACCAAGTACTAACCCGTAACCAACTCAATCTTATTTAAACGAATGAATTTCAATTTATAAGTAAACTAATTCTAATTACCACTAGTTAAATTAAGATAACAGAGATTTAAGATCACAACTTCACTTATTGCTTCATTTAAGTTAACACACTTCTCATCAATTATTCTCTATCCTGAATTGTTAATCAAGAATACTAAAGCAGATAAAACCACCTCTCGATGCATAATACCCATATTAACGTCAATCCACAATTAAGATAGAAATCCATTAAACACCTTAATCAACTAACCCACTATATCTCTATGCGAATTACAATTGAAGAAGGTTGAAGAATAAGTTCTCTATCCGATTACATGCGATGTCAAGCGTATCTCTACCTTAACAATAATAAAAAATCTGCTATTGACAAAATTCATGACACATGTTATCATAATAAGATCTAAATCAATACTTCATCTCTCGAGTTCATATACATTATCACGGTAATTGATGGCCAATCAATTAAAAAATTAAGTCCAAATCACAATAGACAATCCTCACAATAGAACATAATAATTGATAATAAGCATATTAAAATAAACTACACAATAAGATCCATTGTAATCTCAAACAAAGAATTAGTTCATGATTATTGAATTAAAACTAAGAATCCACAATTGAATAATCATTAAAAGATAAAAATAAGAGTAGAGTAAAGAATAAATTTGTTGTTAGCAAATCTCCATCTTCCTCAAGCTCATGCTCTTGATCTTTAATGGTCTTCAAGTTGCTTCAATCTCCAAAACTATTTAGAACTAGTGTTTTGATCTAATTTACTCTAATTTAATCTAATTGAATCCTCTATCTAGTCTCTCATCTCCTCTAATCCTTGTGATTCTCCTCCTTTTATAATTCTCTTCATATGCCTTTAAGTCCTCTTGGAAGTTTTCTTGAAGTCCTTGTGTCAATCGGATCAAAACAATCCTTTCCGGACTCAAATTGGACCAAAATTTGCATTTTTCGCGCATTTTCTGGGCTACCCCCGCCCCGAAGGGGGTCTATGCTTGTTTTGGGCCCGCCCCGGTGGGCTAGGGGCCTGCTTTGTACCATGTATACCCACCCCGGCGGTAGTTTTGTGAAGGAAAATTTTCTACTCTGACGTCCTTTGGGAAAACGGCCATAACCTTTGATCTAGGAAGAGTTACAAGGGCTTCAACCTATCAAATCGAAGATATCAACGATATCAACAACTTTCATTCTTTGAGAATTGAGAAATAACGAACGGATGAAGGTCGAAAGTGGGCTGGAAGTGACTGCTGTGCAAATGGCCATCCAAAACATTGACGTTCGATGTCCATTGGTTCAAATGTCATAACTCTTGCATCCGAACTTCGATTGGAATGATTCAAGATGTTCCAAAAAGCTAAGAAGAAGCTCTAAAATGTAATCCAAGTTTTAAACCAAGAACATGAAATAAACATAAAAGCACAAACGATGTCCGGATTGCTTTTCTTTGCATTTTCATACCAATTCTTTGCGATTTAACCTCCCAAGCATATAATCTACAAAACGAACACAAAATGCATGAAAAGTAACTAAGAAACATGAGATTAAGCAAATAATTTAAGTAACAAATACCGGATAAGTAGGTATAAAACCTACATATCAGTTGGACCACCTGAATTCCATGGGTTTATGAATCCAATCGAAGCACAGACCTGGATTATGAAGATAGAAAAGGTGTTCGATGTCGCTAGGGTAGGGGATGAACAGAAGACTGCTTTCACAACTTTCATGTTGAAAGCAAAATCTAGTTATTGGTGGCAGGCCAATAAAACTCGTGAAGGGCTAGGAGTGATGACCTGGGACAGGTTCAAGGAGTTGTTCTTCGAGACCTATTTTCCGGAGAGTTCGAAGAGTCAGCTAGAAGTGCAGTTTCTGGAATTAAAGCAGGGAACAATGACGGTATCTGAGTATGCCGCAAAATTCAATGAATTGGCGAGGTTTGCGTCGTATCAAGTCAACACAGACGAGCGTAAGGCGAAGAGATTTGAATAGGGACTGAAGCCCTGGCTGTACAGTAGGGTTTTCGTGTTCCAGTTGAAGATGTTTACAGAAGTGATGGAGAAGGCAGTACTCGCTGAAGGTGGAGGCGAGGTAGTGACAAAGTTTAATCAGGAACAAAAGAAGAAGAAAAATGAGAATGAGATTAAGAATGGAGGTGGTAACAGTGGAAATAACAACAACAACAGCAACAACAGCTTGAAGAGGAAGTGGAATGGGATCATGGGTGCTGGAAACCATCAGGGTAACCAGCAAAACAAAAAGCTTGAAGCATGTGCGACATGTGGGAAATTCCATAAGGGTGCGTGCTTGATGGGGAAGCGAGTATGCTTCAATTGTGGCCAGGAGGGTCACATCGCCCCAAGTTGCACTCAACCGAAGAAGAATGTATGCTTTACGTGCGGATCCAAGGATCACTTTGCTCGTGAATGCCCTAAGAAGAAGGACAGAGTGACAACCAGAAGCAATGGAGGTAACAATGGAGGTACATGGGCCATTGCAGGATCTGCAGCATCAAACAAACCCACAAATGAACCTTTAACACGATCGCAAGAGATGTCAGTGCAATCAAAAGATGTGGTGTCGTATTATCCCAATCAATGATATAAATGCTTATGTATTATTTGATTAAAGCTACTTGTTCGCTTATATCGATGAATTTGCTAAGAGGTTAGAATTGCCTAGAGAAGAATTGAATTTTCCTTTGAACATAGAAATTGTGAATAAGGAAGTAATCCCTGTTAGATTCGTATACAAGAACTGTAGAGTGAACATTAAGGAAAATATCTTGTTGGTAGATTTGATTCCGATTAGACTAGGGAATTTGATGTAATTTTGGGGATGGATTGGTGCTCAAATATGGAGCGAAGAATCGATTGTCACAAGAAGTGTAAAACCTTATGACTCACCAAAGGGAGTATTTTATGGTAGCAAGTCATGCTAGACAAATGAAATGTCCGACGACTATGCGAAGAAATTGTTGAGTCAAGGTTGTGTGAGCTATTTAGCTTACATAGTCGATACTCAGAAGAAGGGTGTGAAACTAGAAGAAATATCAGTAGTGAGCGAATTCGAAGACGTGTTTCTAGAGGATTTGCCAGGACTTTCGCCTGACAGAGAAATAGAGTTCGTGACCGACTTGGCGCCGGGAACAGCACCGCTATCGAAGGCCCCGTACAGAATGGCTCCGGTAGAAATGAAGGAACTGATGGTACAGTTGCAAGAGTTGCTGGACAAGAAATATATTCAACCAAGCGTATCGCCGTGGGGAGCGCCAGTTTTATTCGTGAAGAAGAAGGATGGATCAATGCGTCTTTGCATTGATTATAGGGAGTTAAACAAGGTCACTATTAAGAATAGGTATCCGTTACCTAGAATAGATGACTTGTTTGATCAGTTGAAGGGTGCTAAATATTTCTCAAAAATTGATTTGAGAAGTGGGTATCACCAATTGAAGGTAAGGAAGGAGGATATACCTAGAACGACATTCAGAACTCGGTATGGACATTACGAGTTTCTGGTGATGTCTTTCGGTTTAACAAATGCCCCTGCTGCGTTCATGGATTTGATGAACATGGTGTTTAAACCATTCTTAGACAAGTTTGTAGTGGTATTTATTGACGACATTCTAGTGTATTCCAAGACTCAAGAAGAACATGTGGAACACTTACATTTGACATTGGAAACACTAAGAAAAAAAAAGTTGTATGCAAAATTCTCTAAGTGCGAATTTTGGCTCGACCGTGTACAATTTTTGGGTCATGTTATTGACAAGACTGGGATTTCGGTGGATCCATCAAAAGTGGAAGTCAGAATCAATTGGGGAACAACCAAGAACACCATCGAAGTGAGGAGTTTCTTGGGATCAAGCTAGTTATTATAGAAGATTTATTCAAGATTTTTCTAAGATAGCCACTCCGCTAACAAATTTGACAAGGAAAGCTGTAAAATTCGTTTGGACGGAGAAGTGTGAAGAGTGTTTCCAAGATTTGAAGAAAAAGTTAAGTATGTCACCTGTGTTGACATTACCAGATAATACAGGAAATTTTGTGGTGTATAGTGATGCCTCACATAAAGGGTTGGGTTGTGTTCTTATGCAAAACGACAAAGTTATTGCGTATGCATCAAGACAACTGAAGGATTATGAGAAAGGGTATCCGACTCATGATTTCGAATTAATGCAGCTTGTATTTGCTCAAAGATATGGAGACATTATCTTTATGGAGAGAAATGTGAAATCTACACAGACCACAAAAGTCTGAAGTATATTTTCACTCAGAAGGATTTGAACATGCTTCAAAGAAGGTGGATGGAATTGATAAAAGATTATGATTGTGAAATCTTTTATCATCCGCAAAGCTAATGTGGTGGCGTATGCTTTAGCGGAAAGGTCGGGAGAAGTTGATGTCGATATAACAACTCGGGAGGAGCTCATTTCAAAGAATGACAAAACTGGAGTTGAAATTAAATTTCCAAAAGAATCGATGAACAACTATTCCGGATAGAAGTCGGTCCAACTTTAGTGGACAAAGTGAAGAATGCTCAACTACAAGATGAAGAGTATGGGAAAATCAAAGAGAATCTGATTGAGAGTAGTGATGTAAAATACAAGATCGATACCGAAGGACTACTACGGTTTGAGGGAAGAATCTGGGTTCCAGCAACACCAGAGATGACAGAAGAAATTTTGACCGAAGCTCATAGCTCAAAATATTCAATTCATCCAGGAAGCACGAAAATGTATCAAGATTTACGTCGACATTTTTGGTGGTCGAATATGAAAAGGGACGTTACAGAATGCATAGCGAAATGCTTGACATGTCAAAGAGTAAAAGCCGAACATCAAAGACCCAGCGGATTACTTCAACCATTGGAAATACCGGAATGGAAGTGGGAACACATCACGATGGATTTTGTGGTGGGTCTTCCAACTACTCAGAGAGGATGTGATGCGATTTGGGTGATAGTGGACAGACTGACGAAGTTAGCGCAGTTTTTACCAATAAAGATTAGATTCAATCTTGATCAGTTGGCAAGATTGTACATTAAAGAGATTGTTTCGAGGCACGGGGTGCCAGTATCAATTGTGTCCGATAGAGATCCGTGATTCACATCAAATTTCTGGAAAAGACTACAGGAATGCATGGGAACTCAATTACGAATGAGTACGGTTTATCATCCACAAATAGATGGCCAAAGAGAACGAACAATTCAGACATTGGAAGATATGTTAAGAGTATGCGTCATGGACTTTAAAGGAAGCTGGGAAGAACAATTACAATCGGTGGAATTTGCTTACAACAACAGTTATCACGCGAGCATCAGCATGCCACCTTATGAGGCATTATACGGATGAAAGTGCAGAACTCCACTGTGCTGGGATGAAGTCGGTGAAAGCCAACTGTTAGGACCAGAACTAGTGCAACAAACTGCTGACGTTGTCAAACTCATCAGGACAAGATTAGTAGCAGCCCAAGACAGACAGAAAAAGTATGCTGATCAACACAGATAAGATCGTGCATTCGACGTAGAAACTTTTGTATTCCTAAAAGTTTTTCCCTGGAAGGGGAAATATCATTTCGGTAAAAAGGGAAAGCTAAGCCCGAGGTTTATTGGACCCTTTGAAATGCTACGAAGAGTAGGATTGGATTATGAGGTAGCTCTACCTCCACATTTCGGTGTTACGACCGTATAAACCCGACTACAAACACGTGATCGAGTACGAACCATTGCAGTTCAAGAAAGATTTATCTTATAAAGAGGTTCCTATCCAGATAGTCGACATAAAAGAACAAGTGCTCAGGAATAAAGTGATACCTTCTGTGAAGGTGATATGAAGGAACCACAATGCTGAAGAAACTACGTGAGAACTCAAAGAGAAAATGTTGAAAGAGTACCCTGAGTAATTTGTTTAATCTGTGTCTTTGATTCTGGGGACAAAATCTTTGTAAGTAGGGAAGATTGTAACGAATGATTTTTTTTGAGTTGTGATTCTGCGGACAGAATCCTTGTAAGGAGGGAATGATGTAACATTCCGAAATTTTAAAGTGTAATATTAAATATTTATTGATTTATATAAGTATTTAATGGATATGTTTATTGTTGAATAAATAATTGTTCAATTTGAGTTGATGTGATTTAGTTAATTATTTGTTGAATAAATAATTGTTCAATTTGAGTTGATGTGGTTTAGTTAATTATTTGTTGAATAAATAATTATATAAGTATTTAATGGCAATTTGAGTTAATATGATTTAGTTAATTAATTGTTGAATAAATAATTAAGGAGCTAAGAAAAATTAATTGTTATGAGGTTATATACTAATTTAATTTAATAAGTAAGCTAGAGAGCTTATAAGGATTATAATATTTTAATTAGAATTGTGATTAAAATAAAGTGTTAGTTGGTTGAATAAAATTATAAAGGAAATTATAATTATGTGATAATGATTTATGTGTGAAAGTAATTTAATTGATTAGTATTTGAATTGATTAAATTGATTATTTAATTTAATAGAAGTGTGACAAATAACTTTGTTATAAAGGAGTTATTAAAATAAATTAAAAGAGTTTAATTTAGTTTTTGCCAAACATGTCTTATTGCATAATAAGTCTTTAATCTAATGATGTTTTAACAAACAAGGTATAAGGATTAATCCATTTGTTTTAGTTAGACTTACCTAACAAGGTGTAAGGATTAAAGAGTTATTTTATTAAGCTTAGCCAAACAAGCCTTATGGCTTTTGATTTTCAAAATAATATAACTGATGTCAGTTAAAATCCTATACTAAATATATCTATTATTACATACGTTATATTATTATACGTAAACTAGAGAAAGACTCAGTTGAAGAAAAAGAGAAGAAGAAGAAGAAGAAAAGAGAAAAGGGAGAGAAAACTTAAGACAAATCCTTGAAGGTTTTGAGAAAGAAAAGAAGTTTGATAATCAAAAGTAGCCATCATCTTCTTAATCAAAGGTAGGAGCTTAATCTTTTCTTTAAAAGTTACTTTTCTTCTTCTTCCAAAAAGTTCTTTGTGAAATTTTATAAAAGATAATTGATGGTGTTTATGGTTATATGATAATTATTGATTATAAGATGATTACATGAGTTTATATAAATGATTATAGAGAAACTAGTTCATGTATTATTATTTTGTGGAAGAAAATATATTACGGTGCTTTGCATGAAAATATAAATGAATATGACTTAATTTAAAATAGAAATTAAGGTTTAATTAGTTGTTAAATTGATAAATTGATTATTGAAATTGATAGAGTATGTATAATCATAACTATGATGTTTTGAAATTTCTGCTTTTGATTGAAAAACAAAATCACAAAGGTGTTGATTTTCATTAAAATGTCAACAATGGAGTTTTTGCCAAAAACATTGAAATTGGGTGTTGTAAATTTGATGTTTATGTTATTTTATGAGTAGAAACATGTTAGAAGTCTTCACAATATGTTTATATGAAGTATATATGTATTACATGTTAATCGATCTATTAGATTCGAGCTTTTAGGCCAATTTGGCTTTTGTTCATCTTTGTTGCCGAGCTTAGTCGCCGAAGTTTTGGACTCAAAGGCGCCACAAATATGACCAATGATCTAAATCTCGCGCCCTTGTGTCTTGATGTGCCACACCGCAAAGACCAATCAATGGCTCATGACTTCATGTATGGCAGCTTAACTCAATATGCATACTAACCAACATAGTGTAATCGTGGCGCGCAGCCATATAAGTTAGCAGAATGTTCTGATAGTTTTGTTTAAGTATATAAATTTTGAAAATAAATGTTATGTGTTAATAATATTAATGTTAAATGATGATTTCAGTAGTATTAAACTATGAATGAGCATGTTATCAAGAGTTAATTAGTATTAACGTAGTTTGATTATGTGAATTGGTAATTTAACCTACATGATGTATATATTTTGTTTATATAGATATAAAATATTGGTAATGACTAATTATGTCATGATGACATATGTATAGGGTATTGATTCAAGTTGTAAGGTTTAGCTTGTGCTAAAGGCAAGTTCTCTAACTCAAAACTTCATTGTGCGAGTTTAATTTCATTTGGTACATTATTGTTTTCAAATTCAATTACAATTGTTGTAAGTTGCTACCTCTACACTTTCGTAGAGCTAGATTGCCTATTATTGAGTAAGTCATTGTAGCTAGTTGCTCATGACGATACAAGTATCCCAAATCTTATAGTTTAATCTTGAGCAAGTTTTCTAATCTATTATCTTGTTAATTCAATTACTATTTTCAATTCGATTACAATATAATGATGTAAGTTATTTGAAGCAAGTTATTCTTGTATTTAACTTGTTGTTTAGCATTCACAACTATATATGCTATGCATGCTTATTATTCAATTCTAATTAACCTTGGCTTAGTGTTGTTCAAGCAAGGTATGCTATAGTTATTCAAATTGTATGCTATTAGATTATTCCTAATGCATGACTTTAGTTTACTATGATTGATTCAACCACGATTATTCTATAGTATAGTGTTATTGGTCTTCTTCAACTACTCCTTAGTTGATGTTCGTTGAATTCCAAATTATCTTGAAAGCTTATCCAAACCAAACTTCCTTTGGTGCGGACTTGTACTCTAAATACTGAGATGAAAAACTCTTTTAATAGAGGTTTACGCTTAACATTGAAATGGTTGTGCACAATACATTGTACGAAGGGTTGATCCCCCTAAGTACATGGAGTCCTTATAGTCTTATGACTCTTAAAGTTAAAGTTAAAAGATTACTTATAACTGTGGACATGATTCGTGGTCATTAGACCCTCAGTAATATATTTCAGAAAGTTAATAGAATATATTGTTCAGTTCTATTGAGCCTAATATTGGCAATTGATGTAAAAGTTTAAAGATTTACTGGTGACGTACCTAGCACCAGTAAGTGAAAAGGAAAGATGAACAAGTACTGAAGACTTGTAATAGATTTGATAGTTTTATTATCAGACTTTGGTTTAAAGATTGTAATGAAGTTTATTTAATTTCTGCATTTGAATGATTGTTGTTAAAGGTTAGATAACCTGGGAGATTTTATTTAAGTTTAATCCTGTATGGGCAGGTTTTTATTATAATTGGGTAGCTATAAATGAATGTTTTGATTAAGTGAACACCAAATCTTGAGGAAATGAAGTACCAGGATTTGGGGGTGTCACAACAACTGCGCTCAATTATTTTATACGTCGTCTTCTTCTTTCATTTGGCTAAGTCTGGAAAAATAGTTAGAGAGAGTTTGAGAATTTGTCAGAGAGAATTTGAGAATGTCTCCATATTTTTAAATAAAAGAATACAGCTGCCAATTCTAGGTCATGGATAGGATATACCTTCTCATAATCCTTTAACTAGCATGATGCATACACAATGACCTTGACATGCTGTATGAGCACGCAACCCAGTCCTCTATGCAAAGTATCGATATAAACTAAAAAATTCCCTGTATCATCTAGTAAGGATAATACATGTGCCTCACTTAACCTCCTTTTTAGTTCTTAAAAACTATTTTCACACTTTTCTATCCACTCATACTTCACCGACTTTTTCATCAGATTTGTCAACGGAGTATCTAATTTAGAAAAGTCCTTAATGAACCTTCTATAGTATCCCGCTAACCCCAGAAAACTCCGAACCTCGGTTGACATTTTTGGTTGCTCCCTCACATTTACTGCTTCCACCTTCACTGGATCTACGGATATGCCATCTTTATATATAACATGTCCTAGAAACTGCACTCGTTCAAGCCAAAATTCACACTTAGTGAATTTCGCATATAACTTCTCCCTCTGTAGTGTTTCCAACACTATTCTTAAATGTTCAGCATGATCTTCTGGAGTCTTAGAATAGACTAGAATATCATCAATGAACACTACAACAAACTTGTCTAAATACTGTTTGAACACTCTGTTCATCATATCTATGAATGCGGCTGGCGCATTCGTCAACCCAAATGAAATAACCAGAAACTCGTAATGCCCATAACAAGTTCTGAACGCCGTCTTAGGTATATCCCCCTTCCTTACTTTTAGTTGATGATACCCCGTACACAAATCTATCTTAGAAAAATACTTTGCCCCTTTCAACTGATCAAATAGATCATCGATCATTGGCAACGGGTATTTATTCTTAATCGTTAACTTGTTCAACTCCCGATAGTCGATACAAAGTCGTAACGACCCATCCTTATTCTTTACAAACAATACCGGTGCTCCCCACGAAGACACACTCGGTTGAATATACTTCATGTCTAATAGTTCATGTAATTGAACCATTAACTCTTTCATCTCTACTGGCGCCATTCTATATGGTGCCTTTGAAACTGGTGCCATATCCGGCAGCAAATCGATCACAAATTATACATCCCTATCTGGCGGAATACCGGGTAACTCCTCCAGAAATACATCTGCGAAATCTTGTACTACCGGTATCTATTCCAATGTTACTCCCACTCTTTGGGTATCCACAACATGACACAGGTAACCCTTACACCCCTTCTTCACATCCTCCTAGCTTATGTCATAGTTAGACAACAAGAGCGCCCAGGTGATTTATTACCATAAAACACCACCTCAGGTTTCTTAGAAAGCCTTAGGTTTACACTTTTCCTATGACAATCTATTATTGCTCTATGGTTAATTAACCAATCCATACCTAGAATTACATTGAATTCTCTTAACATTAACGGTAAAAGATCTACCGATAATCTATTACCCATAATATCTACGAAATAATTCCTATAAATGTGTTCAATGGGAATTATTTCCTCATTTGCTACTTTAACGTCTAAAGGTATTTCTAGCTTCTCAGGGTTTAATCCTAGTTGTTTAGCAAATCCACATGCTATAAAAGAACAAGTGGCACCCGACTAAAATAACACATAAGCATTTATTTCATTGACTGGAATGATACCTGCTACTACATCCGCTGATGCAACCGCATCTTGGACAGTCATATTAAAAGTTTGGGCTGAGGGTCTACCCAATGATGGTGTTGGTCCAGTAATGGCTAAATTTCCACTACCAGAACCCTTACTACTCTTCGCCCCCTTCTTCGGGCAATTTCTTGCCATGTGGTCCATCGACCCGCAAACAAAATAGCCACAACTTTTCTTAGGATTAGGACAGTTGGGTGATATGTGACCCTACTGCCCACAATTATAACAACCTGATTTCACTTTCAGACAGACTCCCAGATGAGTCTTCCCGCATGTCTTGCATGCCTCAATCCTACGTTGAGGATCCCCTTGTCTCACCCCAGTATTCCCGGAGTTAAAATTCTTTCTTTTTGGCATACTGCCACTACCACTGGCATCTTCTGCCTTGGTTCCTCCATCTCCCTTACTCTTATTCCTTCGTTCCTTGTGGTATTGGGTCAACGCCTCACTACCACCCTCTGCTATTATCGCCTTTTCCATAATGGTCCCATAGGAAGCACTCCGAAAAACCGAAATCCTACTATATAGCCAGGGTTTCAGGCCTGCTCAAACCTACGAGCCTTTCTCTCCTCCGTGTCCACTTGGTGTGAAGCAAACCTTGTCAATTCATTGAATTTGGCCGCATATTGGGGAACCGTCATGTCCCCTTGCTTAGGTTCTAGGAACTTAATCTCCATTCTCCCTTGCATACTAGTAGGGAAGTAGTTCTCAAAGAATACCTTCTTGAACTGTTCCCATATAACAGTATCAGTTCTAGCCCCACCCTGGTGAGCCTCCCACCAGTAGTTGGCTTCCCCTTCATCATGTAAGTCGAAAAAGAAGTCTTTTGCGCCTCAGCTACGTTTGTAATAACAAACACCTTTTCTATTTCCTTGACCTATGTCTGGGCCTCCATTGGGTTCATCATTCCCTTAAACTCAGGCGGACCTACACTTTTAAATTCCTTAAAGGTAGTCATTTGGGCTACCCTAGGTCTTGTGAGGGCCCCGAATCTGAGGTTCCGAATCACAGCGGATTCGGTTCGATCATTCTATACAACTATTACTATTTGCGGAAGATATAAACATAAGTTGTTTATACAATACATTTACACACTATTCCCCAAGGTCGAGTAACCTTCACTAATACACAAATTATAACTTGTCTAACTTATAATAACATAAGATACAACACAATTACAAATCTACTGCACACGTATACTAAAGCTGGAACTGTCTTTAACCTTTCCTTGTATCCGACGCGTTCGTCTTAATCTGCAATGTTTATCATGATATAGCAAGGGTGAGCATAAGATTGCCCAGCAAGTTTAAATTCAATAATATAACGATATATCATGATTGAAAGAGTCTGAATAATAAGCTGGCTATAATTCAACATTATAATTGTGAACTAGCAGGAACAAAATTTTGACTGAACAAGTATTGAACATGAACAAATATATCTGAACCAACTGGTAATGAAGGTGATCAGCCTTTCATACCTGACTTATACATGCAATATGTACAGAGTACAATTCATGGCAACCAGCAATGATTAAACATAAGCTTATCCAAATAAAATAACTCTTAGTAGAGTTAAGTAAAAATAAACTTGCCTGAACCGTTGATTACTGCTACGCAATTTATAACGCTTTATCCGAAGACCTAATATTAGTAATATAGATCTTCAATATTAGAATAATATCATCGCAATATAATATTATTATATATATATAGATATACATAGAATAACCTAAACAAATAACACATAACACATAACCCTATCAATCTATAACACATATAAGACTCGGTATCAAGTCAAACTATCACAAATCGAGTTGAACAAAACCTGAAATCCCGACATCCCGATTTGCCTAGTCGACTTTTATCGAGTCTAAGTTCAATTAAACTCTGATTTAACAGTTAACAATTGTTTTAGATAATTTTATTAACAGTCGAAATATTTTTCAAAAGCTTGTAATAATTTTTAAATAATTATTACTATTTATCATGAATTTTCAATCATTAATATCATATTTAAATGAATTAAATACCATATAATTCTTTTATCATTAATATTTATTTATTATCAAATATTAATGAAATACATATCATAATATTATAATATATTTATAATATCATTAAGTATTTTAATACTTTAAAATCACCTTTATAAGATTTTTAAACAATTAAATTCATTATCCTAGAATTGCTTTTAATATTAAAATATTAATATTTTCATGACAAAATATCAAAAGTTGTATTTTATAACTTCAAATATTTTTATAACACTTAAATCATTTTTATATGATTTATAAAACATTAATTTTATTTTTCCATAATTTATTTAATATATTTATTAAATAAACTAATTATCATTAATATTAATTAATTAATGAAATTCATCCTAAAATATTAAATGTCACTAAAAATAACTAAAAATATTTTATTATACCATAATATTATTTTTCATGATTTTTCATGTATTAAAATCATTTTTAAATAATTTATTTAATATTATAATTAAATAAATAAATTACCATTTATATTCTAAAAATATTAAATATTTATGAAATATACTCTAAATAATTAAAAACTATTTTTCAGAATTTAAAATAATTTTTTGGAATTTATTTAGTATTTTTAATAATTAAAAACCATTTTTATCTATTTTTAAATAATTTCCGGAAAATCAGATATTAAATAAATTCAAAACCATCGCTAATTGCTTATAGCGACACTAAGCGTCGATGTTGGTGTTCTTGGTGCTCAAGAACACAGACAGTCGGTGTTTAAGAGTCATTGTTTGACCGACTGTAATTCTCTGTACATTCATGTTCTAACTTAGACACGGATCATGTAGGGGAAACGTAACTCTAAAATATCCAACCAGAATTATGATCATACAACAAACTAACAAGTGGATTCATCCTATCAAAGTCACTGACAACGTGTTCCTGGGTTTTCATGTTACCCGAAACCAGGCGCTTCGATTACCCATCTTGATGCTCGATAATTTATAGGTTCTGTTCATTTTATTGGTGCTTTCTTGGTTCAAATATGTGGTCCACATGTCAAGGAACATGTTTAAAGCAACATCACTGTTTAACAATATCAGATCCACAAGATATGCCTCATTAAACCCCGCCGAAAATTTTGTTCATCAAATTTCGGGTTTTTCCAAACTAATTATCGTGCTCTTGGATGGCTACTTTGACCATATCATACATCCAACATATTTGTTGTTTAAGTGATTTTAAGACATGGGTCTATAGTACATAAAACACACTATAACCTGGTTACAACTAAATCAACAATACACATACAACCTGTCGGATCCATGCGTTACAAAGAGTTGTCGACGCGACGATATTTGATTTACGGGTTACCCGAAATTATTTGTCATGCCTTTATCAATCGGGTTTTGACCAAAGCTATAACTTGTAATCTGAAATCGAATAGCTTGGATTCCACTTCAGGTCACAGACCTCACATCAGACTACAGATCCAAAATATAAAACAACACAAAACACTAACACACAAAGATTTACAGCCCTTGACATTACGTTGTCAGACTACTTTTAGAGCTTAAGAACAGTTTTGAAAAACTTCAATTTTTACCAACTTTGATGCTATGGATCTATGATAGATCATCTAAAAACATCCTATAACACTAGATTAAACACTTAAACACAAAAACTTTCTTAGTATACAAAATCAAATTAGATTTTAGGGTTTATACCTTCTTGCTAGATCTTTGATCTTGATCTTCCTAATATGAACTTGATGTTTCTAGAGGTGATTTAGTGACTGATCTACCTTAGAATTTTGGAGCTTTGGATGGGAGAGAGAGTTGGTGAGAGCAAAAGAGCAAAATGGCTATTTTATGAACTTTCTCTCTCTAGATCTCTTATATAATTGATTCAATGAATGCTCCAATGCTAGCTGTCGATTTTGATCAGTAAATGGCTGAGATATAAGTCACAATGGTCAAGCAATTAGGTCACCAACTAAATGTATTACCAATTTTACAAGTTTGCTCATTAAAAGTGTAAAAAGGGTATTTTTGTCATTTGAATGTTATATTTAATGGCATTCTTATCAATTAGTCAAACCCTTAGGATTTAGGGTTTGGGTTAGGGTTAGTGTTTAGGGTTTGAACTATTTTAGGGTTTAGGTTTTAACCCTTAACTTGCAATTAAATTTTTAAGATTTTTGAATTTCGATTTTAAAACTAGAAAATTAATATTTCTAAATTATAATTAGAATTTTCTAATTATATTAAAATTTCTTAATCAATATTAAATCTTGCTAATTAGGATTAACATTTCCTAATTAAAATTACTAATTTAACAATTAGGGTTAAAATGGTCATTAGGGTTTATATCCCACAATTAGGGTTTTAATTAGAAAAATAATATTTCTAATTTCGAAATTATATTTCCTAATTAGATTAGGGTTTTCTAATTACTATAATATTGAAAATTAGGACTAAGGTTTCCTAATTAACATCAAAATTATTAAATTAACAATTAAGTTTTCCATAATTATAAATTAGGGTTTCAAATCCGAAATTAGGGTTTTCTAATTTAAAATTAGAGTTTGTTAATTAATTAAGCTATACCCTAATTAATATTATAATAATAACATTTAAACAATATTATTATCCGTTAAGTTCCCATATTAGGGTTTTAAACTTCCGAATTATGGTTTCGGATTCTCGGAACTAAAATTAGGGTTTCCAGAACCGATTTCTATGGTTTCTTGTTAATCGTTAGGGTTTTCTAACCGAACGTTGACGTTCTTAATATATACTTAGGGTTTGTCACAGATATCGTTTATCTGATCAACCCTTGACCCTTAACCACATATTGTACACATACATAACCATATTCACAAAAAATATTCCCTTATACTCTTAATCCTGAATAATTCACCTAAATCCTTCATAGAATTTTGAAATCCTCAAAATTCTATCTTAAAAATATCAAACGCATACACTAATTTTCTGTCTAGGTTCTAATTTTGAACCTTAAATCAATTAATTAAAATTTTTTAAATATTCAAAATTCTCGGATTGTCACAGGTCCTGCGGGTGCTCTACCCCCAACTTGGTTAAATGCAGCCGTTAATAAATTAATGAACTCTTGCATGAGGTTGTTTGGACCCCCTGATTATAGTTATGCGATTTCGCCTCTTGATTACGTTGTCTTCTTCTTGGCGACATTTCTGATTAAATAAATAAAGTTCCATTATTACTTATTTGCTTACTTATTTATTAGTCTCTGAACAACTGAACAATAACTCATACACAACAAATCACATTAAATAAAAACTTCATTATATTAATATGCTTCTTCATAGTTCAAGACTATTTACAATTTGCTTTCCATAGCTAAAAGCTATTACATTTATATCCTGCGATTGACTTTAACAAAAATTGAGATTTACAAAAAGACTACCCTTTAATTATACAAAAGAGGGTTTTGTACGTCACTACACAAAAATATTTACTGTTCTAACTTCTAATATTGCCTAACAGCATTCTTATGCTTCTCATTCGCTAGAATTGACACAATGTCCCGACTTATAGTATGTCGAGTCTGTCTCGACTCAATAGAGTAACAAGCTATTTTCAGCTTGAAAACCTCGTGCGCACTGTCATTTATATATGACATTCGTGATATCTTCTGGTCTTTCTCAAAAAGTTTCTTACGAAGTTCTATGACCTCGTTCTTATAATCCTTAGCCTTATCTATCATGAGCACCTTCTCATCATGCTCTATTTCAAAGTCTGATTCTGCAGACTCCTTGGCCCTATAGAGATCACTGATCTCCTCCTTCTGGTTCTGCACCATATTGTGCAGTTGCACATTACGGTCAAGCACCGAGAGATACATGGCCCTCGTCGTATCTGTGGGTGTTGACTCTAATGCAGGCATCCCCATACTAACCGATGTTACCTCCATATCATCCTCCACATCTATCATCATATTAAGATATGATGCTAATCCCATAGTCTCCTCAGAATAGTCCTCCTCTGAAAAATACTCCTCGGGCTTTGATTCTTCTAGAATCACTAAAGGTATCTCTGCTACAGGCATAGGTACTGGCTCTACTCTGCTCACAGACTCCTCGCATACCACGTGTATATCTCTATACATCAAGCTATCGATCGACATCTAAAATAACACATAACTAGTTGATTAGTACACAATACACAATATTATAAGGACAAATCACATTTAATTTATTTATGGTTAATTTTCGTCTTTTAAATCTTTCGATACTGAGTTTCTTCAATACCTTATTAACTCATTTGACTCGAGTTAACTTTCTTCGGACTTTTCCTTTCCTAACGAGGTTATTAGCCTAAGGTTCTTCCCCCCCTTAAGTTTTATAACCTAATGCTTTCATACCAACCTGTGACGCCCCCAAATCCGGGTATCTTCCAACCCGACAGATGGTGCTACACGATACTACGATTCATAAAGTCATTCTATTGAGATAACAACAAAATGATTGTAATCACTATATTCTTATTACAATATTAATAAATCCTTTCCCATGTTCAGAAACCGAATACATTCTTCATTACTCATAAGTATATTACATACAATACACTAGTCTATTACAAGATAATTAACTATCCATCTTAGCTTTGCCTTTATCTCTCTTAGAATTCTCAGTTCGTTCGGCCTTAGCTGCAATCATATAATTCAAGCAAGAAGTGAGCATAACTAGCTCATCAAGTCTAACAAAGGATAATATAAATACCACATCGAGAATTATATGATTATCTTTCATAACTGAATGAGTAGCTATGAATCACCATGAAGTATTGACTCGTACTTCTCATTTCATAACAATGATTTCAAAGTATATATAATAGCTTAGGAATTCTGAACCGGTCAAAAGACCATGAACATACTCTTTTCGTTTTCATACTTGAGAAGGACTTCAGGCACTAAGGCCATCCATTCGGCATTACTTATGAGCACTTCTAGGTGATCAACCTATAGTACTCTATGTTGATCAACACTCTTCCGATAAACGTATTTACGTTTAACTTTTGGCAACCTCGCGTGCCCATCGAATAATCGATGAAAATACTTTTGTTTATTCTTAGACAAACTTACCTTTACATCCGTACCAAATACTTGGCATAGGATAGCGTTAACAATTCTATATATCGAAAGACTTGCAAACAAATCAATCTAACTCTTAAGATTAGTCTAGCCGAGTTAAAATAGGCATCGACTCTTTCTTTAAAACCATTCATGCATTTATTATCATGAATCACAGAAAACTTGGCTAACACGGAGGTTAGACAAGCGTTAAGAAAACTTGCATTCAAGCGTCTTCGAATACACTATCCAACAATTCCCAACCTTTATAGGATCTACATGATATATTAACATAGCACACTGTAATTAGCTACCAAACAAACTTACTTTATAGTTTTAACCAACGTCTTTCCCTTCTATCCCTCATTTGAATTTATTCCATTTAATAATGTCAATTCGACTAACTATAATTCATCATGACTTGTTTAACGTTCTTGGTGAAGTACTAACGTTGAACATCATTCACGGTTTACTTACTTATACTTTTGCGTTCTTCGTTTAATTCTTATTAAACTATACTAAATTTTCTAACGTTATCACTTATAAGTGATTTAAAGTCAGCCTTATTATGTACATTATGTACATTCATGTCTTACTATTGGTTTACCTTCATTTAGAATTAAAAACCTAACTTGGTCAACTATTTCACCGCCAACATTTATGCTGCATGGCATCTCATTTGTATAGTGGCAATGCATGACGTCATTCTCCGTGGTTTTGCTTGACTTCATTATTGCGTGCGAGTCCTAGCACTAACTCTCGCGTTGCGGCGTGAGTCTCTAGACGATTTTGGTTTCTCTCGGCCATGCTTGGCGCCGCGGTGTGACAAATAACATCTTTTGGTTAGTTGGCTGCCCCATACAATGCATCGATTAGTTTTGACAGTTGGTTTTTCCAACGAAATTCCCGGATTCATAACTTATTCGTTTTTCATCCGAATTAACTCATTCAAAAGCCCACACCTCAAAAATTACATACTCTAGGTGTTCATATAAGAATTTTACATTTTCGAATCTGTGAACTCGGAATTCACCTTTTGGTTCATTTTGAGAGTTCGTTTATCGTTTTCGAGAGTTCAATACTCATTTTTTTCATTATAAGTCGGAATTCGACGATTCTTGCGTCCAAGACTCTTGAATACCCTATCTCACGTGTTGACATTGAAAACTGAGGTTTCCAAGTCACACGACAACCTTTGACCCTTAATTCGAGATTTTTACGTTTTCGACGTTTAACGTCTATTTTCGCAAAATTCGCCATAACTTCGTTACTCGTGTTCTATAAGCCAAATCAAATGGACCACTCAATTGATTCATCATCTACATCCTAACCAAACAATATGCACATACCCTAGCTATGATGGTTTTCAATTTGTCCATCAACAATCAAGTTCACGTTCATAACTTTTTATGGTTTTAACTTACGTGCACACTTACGATTTCTATGTGATTATGACTTATCAATGTGTTCATTATTAAAAGTCATCCTTATCCCTCCTTAATAAACATGCTCCACCAATTCACGATTCTCTATGAAAAATAAATCGAAAAAGATGAGGACTAATGTTTACGAAAATATTACCTTTGTCGTTCTTCGCGTTCTTGGTAAACTTCTTATGTTTTGCTTGGAAGTAAGTTGATTACTTGTTTCTAGCTTCTCTCTCTCTCAATATGTATTGGACAAGGTTTAAAAAATTCTAATTGACCAACACAAGCTTTGTATTTATAGGAAATCAAAAGGAGGGAAAAATGGTCCAAAGAGCCACCTCCTTACTATTCCCACCTCCACAACAACTTAGCCACCAAGTAATCACTTTACTTGGCGGCCAAGTGGCTGGCCCACTCCTCCTTGGGTCTTCCCATGGGTTGGCCCATGGGTTTTACCCACCTTATGACCCGCCTTCGATCCGCGGTTCGTTTTCTTGGATTGGGCTTGTCTTAACTTAACATTAGGCCTTGACTTGGGCTTAAGTCCATAGTTCATTGGGCTTACTATTAGTCCATGTACAATTAGATTATCTAAAGTCCTTAACTCATAATCCAATTAGAACTTCTCGTATTCTACGTGTTTAACTCATGTATTCTAATCGTTTAGTATTCATACGATATTCGTATTATACGTCGTACCATTATTCATACTATACTCATACATCATACGTATAATAACCGAAATGGCTATACACATTACATTTCCCTTTCGGAAATCATTTTTATCAACCCTTAGGTTTTAAGTCCGCAGGCGAAAACTTCGTTTGCCATAACTGAAATATTATTGGATATTCCATTATATCTTCATATTCTATCATTACGCGTTTCTTGGAATTTCAAACCTAAGCTCCGAGAGAAATCGGATGAATAAAGTTTTTACGGGAAAATTCTCGGAAAACATTCATTTTCGTCTTGATAATTCCAAACAATTAATCCTAGCACTTAGCCAGAATACTAATCATATCCACACATTCTAGGTCATAAAACGACCTTCAAATATCTTATTAACATAATTAATCAATTAAATTCATTTAATCCACATAATCAAATAGAAATTTAATTCATTAAAAATTCAAAATTCTCGGGCGTTACATATGTAGACCCGCAATTTGGTCTTTGAAAACCAAGATTTCAGGCTTTTCCGCTCAATTGCGTAGTGTCTTTTTTCCTGTTTTTACTTTTTCAACATGGGAAACCTCCTTTGCAACTCAAATTGGACCAAACCGGAGGGGTGGGACCCACATAGGGTAGCCGCAGGTACTCATGCGGCCATCTATGGGTGTACTTGTAGGCTGCTTGCCTTTCACAAGTTATTTTCAAGTTGTGCCACACAGAGAATCTGAGAGTTCTTCATCAGATATATTGAGTTCGGGTTGCTTTCTGCAAAATCTGTCACCGTACAATATTTCTACACTATCCTTGTGACGGCCCCAAAATTAGGTATACATCACCCATCTTGAGTCGCCAGATACATGGAACAGAATTCAAATACAACTTGATAATACAACTGTCGTGTACAATACGACAAAACATAAACTGTGAGTTTGAATACAAACTCAAAAGGAGTCCTTATTACAATTATTATCACACTATTTCATAGAATAGTGAGGACTACTAATGCACCATCTAGGAACATCACTCCGTTCCCCGACTCGTCCCAGCTATATTCTCATTTCCTGAAGAGAACAATGAAAGAAAGGGTGAGCTCAACTATCCCAGTAAGAAATATTATGACTAAGATAATGCAGAATAAATTATCATTAGTCTCCAAAAATGTTAAACTGATAAAATATAATAGACATCATGTTTAATCTGCAGTGAACAAGCAATCCATTAAAAGAGTCAAGAAAAAATAAAATCTACTATCTTTTATGATTAAAAGGTTTTTCATCATCATATCGCCGAGACTCGACTTAATAAATATTCCACATCATCGAATCACCCCTGCACTACGGCCAAGGATATTCTTTAGTATCACAACCACAATTATCCATGCACTACGGGCCAAGAATATTTGTGTATTCATTAATGGTCATGATCATGCCAACAACTGTCCATCAATGCACTACGAGCCAATGAGAACTTTTACCACATCATTTGTAACATTACGGTCATGATTACACCGAATAATCCCTGGTCATAATCATACCAAGTCCATCTATGCACTACAGGCCATAGATGACTTTCAACAAAATATAAACATGAGGATGATGATAATGATATAAGAATTAAATAAAACAAGTTCAAGAATTATTTTATCTAGGAATTATTAACGTCCAAATTGTCAACATGATACTGTTTTGTAGAGTAAAATTTAAGAATGATCATAAGAATATTTCCATGAAAAGATACTGGATGAAGTGCAAATATCAAGGATATTCTACTAATTTCATGGAGTATAGAAGTCAAAAATTTAACCAACTGAGTATAATAAAGAATGGAATAACAAAAGGAATCACCATGTATGCGGTACTTCACATAGACAGGTTATTCCAACAGAATAATAATAACAGAACCAGGTCAGGAAAAATTTGCACCAACAGGATGTTCCAACAGAGAATAATAAAAGATTTTACCCAGTCCTGTAAAACACACGCATGTGATGTTCCAATGTAATAATAATAAGATCGAACCTGTCCTGTAAAACACACGCATACGATGTTCCAAATGTAATAATAGAAGAATGTCACCAAGTATAGGGTAGACCGCGTATACAGGTTATTCCAACAGGATAATAAGAAATGGAATAACAACAGTTCTCTTCATGAATAAGAAAGAATAAAACCCCTTACCGTAAAAGAAACTTGATATAGAAAAGGGTAAAGTAGCAGAACACTTTTCTTCTTTCTCTTTATAGTTTTTCTCTCTGGAGTTTCAATGAATTCGTAAGAAATAATGAAGGAATGAGCTTCTATTTATAGAAGAATGGAATGCATAGTAACTAATTCATGAATGGTCCAGATTGATTTACTTTAATCGGACGGTCCATATTTAAAGCAAAGTCTTTTAAATAAAATATAATATATATTATATATATATTATATATATATATATATAACACATGGTTTTAATAAACCACCCTAATTCATCCACCCATCACTATCATCATACTACTTTCCCACCATTAATTCAACTTACACACATACACACATCACTATCACTCTTTCTTTTCTCCCACCATAACCCACTCACACATATTATATTATATATATACACCCACATCACAATCTTATATATATAAACTCCCTCCATATACGTAACTCTCTCCCACTCCCATTTCCAAAATCAGTTTTTCAACACATATGGGCCCCACATGTGGCCCCCCACATGTGGGCCCCACCATTAAATAATTTTCTACTGATTATTTTGAAAAATGGGTAAATGGGGTTCATAAAATAAGCAAACTTTATAAAAATCACCTTAATAATTTTAACAACATTTATCATCTTTATTATAATTCACAATATTAATCGACTGTCGTTCCTGTGAAAGAGGGGCTTTCAATAAGGATTTCTCACTATTAGCGCGCAATTAGGTGACCAAACCTCTCCTTGACAGAACTTCTAGACATCATTAATATTGCAAATAATAATATTAATAATTTTGTCATCTCAATTATTGATTTTAACAATATAATAAATATCGACAATAATTGAATCAAATAATGTGAGACACTATGCAACAATTACTATAGCAATAATTGAACAAAACTGAATGACTTCTTACGTAAGCATCAATTATCAATAACGTGTGCTACTATGCAACCATGCGTATTACTGTACGTTTACTACCGAGTAGTTCAACAGTATCAACGGTAAAACTTCTGCCGTTATTTTCATAAAAATATTTTTGTGCGTTTTCTCAATTCGACAATAATTACATTGTAGGGTCCACCAATGATTATACCAGTTGTACAAATATTCCTCGCTAAAACGAATATTCCCCAATTAATCGAATATAATATAACAACTTGCATACTATGCAAAATTTATAAATATTACCCACAACTATAACATTATATCAATTTCACTCCATAATATTCAAAAATAATATTTATAAAAAATTCATCTTTATTCAAAAAGTTGGGGTTTTACAATCTCCCATTCTTATGAAATTTCGCCCTCGAAATTAGGGTACGTACCTGGTATGTCGAAGAGGTAAGGATATCTTGATTTCATTTCAGATTCTAACTCCCAAGTCATTTTCTCAACATCGTGGTTTCTCCACAAAACTTTAACTTGAGGTATTAACCTTAGTGCGTAGAATATGTTCCTTCTTATCCAAGATTTGAACATGAACCTCTTCATACGTCAAATCTTCCGCTATTTCATTCGGTTCTAACTCAATAATGTGGTTCGGATCTTTCACATATTTACGTAACATCGATACGTTAAAAACGTTATGAACACGCGACATACTTGACGGTAAAACGAGTCTATAAGCCACAGTTCCTACTTTATCAAGGATTAAAAATGGGCCGATGAATCGAGGATTGAGCTTTCCTCTCTTTCCAAATCTCATAACTCCTTTCCATGGAGCAACACGTAACAACACATGATCTCCTATATCAAATTCCACGTCCTTTCGATGAAGATCAGCATAACTCTTTTGTCGATCTTGTGAGGTTTTTATACGTTGCCGGATCGTTTGAATCTTTTCCGTAGTCATACGTACCAACTCCGGTCCCAATAACGTTGCTTCACCCACCTCATCCCAATATACTGGAGTACGACATTTTTTTCCATACAACGCTTCGAATGGAGCCATGCCAATACTTGCTTGATAACTGTTGTTGTAGGAAAACTCCACCAATGGTAAGAACTTGTCCCAACTTCCCTTGAAATCAAGGACACAGAGTCTTAATAGATCTTCAAGAGTTTGAATAGTCCTCTCCGACTGTCCGTTCGTCTGCTTTAAATGCGAGGATGATATGCCGAGCTAAATCGTAAATCTGTGCCCATAGCTTTCTGCAAACCAACCCAAAATCGTGAAGTGAATCTTGGGCCTCGATCAAAAACAATGGATACTGGCATACCATGCAGTCTTACAATCTCATTTATGTACATACGAACAAGACGTTCAACTGTATAAGTTTCTCGTATCGGTAAGAAATGAGCAGACTTGGTCAATCTATCAACAATGACCCAAATCGCATTTATACCTTGAGAAACCTTAGGAAGACCGGTAACGAAATCCATGGTAATGTGCTCCCACTTCCATTCTGAAATTTCAAGTGGTTGCAATGGACCTTTTGGTACTTGATGCTCCGCCTTGACTCGTTGACACGTTAGACACCTTGAGATAAACAGCGCTATTTCTTTCTTCATATTGCCCCACTAAAATGTATGTCGAAGATAAAGTATACATTTTGGTACTCCCAGGATGGATTGCAAACGGTGTGTTGTGCGCCTCCATCATGATTTTATACTTTAAATCAGGGTCGTTAGGAACACAAAGTCTGGAGTTGACTCGAAGTATTCCTTCTTCATCGATTCTTGCTTCTAGAATAACGCCCTCTTGAACCTTCTTCTTCACATTCACCAGCTCTGAGTATGTAGCTTGAGCGGCTTTAACTTTATCAATTAAAGTCGATTCTAATCGTATATTCGTTATCTTCACATGGGTTCGTATATTCGCACTTGTAACCGCATACGATCTTCTACTCAACGCGTCAGCTACCACGTTTGCACTTTCACGATGATATTGAGTGGTACGATCGTAATCTTCAACAGCTCGAGCCAACGTCTTTGGCGCATTATACGTTTGTTTTGGTTGAAGAATTATTTGAGGGTTTAAGAAATGGGTTTTGTACTGGGGTCAATACAAAATTCTATTTCACGCTCTAGGGGTAAGAAGTCTTCAAGAATACGTCAAGAAATTTATTAATAATAGAAATATCATTAAAAACTGTGACTCTCATCCAAGACTTGGATAACACGTCACATTGATACCTATCAACTTGCCATCGCGTCGATTCTGACGTTGCCTCTGAAAAGTCTAGCTTGATTGCATTCCACACAAGAAAGTCAACAACGAAAGGATCGGGGCTATTTATTTATGGCTTGATATGACAATAATTGACTTTAGTGGTTTGGTTGCTTGAATTCGCATAACAGGTTGGTTAGGAATATGAAAGCTAACAACCTTACGAAAAGAATAATGAGTAGTTAACCAATCGTTTACAAAAATCACATCAAAGGAAAGTATTTTCAAAGAGATAAGATCAACAGGTAACGTGAAAGTGTCGATTTGAATCAAACAAGATTTATAAATAGTGGAGTTAACGAAGGTTCCTCCTAACAGAGTTTCAACAGATAAGTCAAAGTTAAATTTTTTTTTAAGAGCCAAGTTTAAACGTTGAACACAACTAAGTGAGATAAAAGAGTGGGTAGAATCAGTATCGAATAAGGTACAAACTTCGCAAGGGTTTATGATTAGCTTACCCGCGATAACTTCATTTGAGTTCCTCACTTGTTGGGAAGTCATGACAACCGCTCTCCCTTGAACTACCCGGCTTTGACTTGTCTGGGGTAGCATTTGGTGTCATCACTATCGTTGGAATTGACTTTAATATAGGGCATATTCCACCCTCAACTACTTCATCGTACTCCTGATTCATAATCTGAATCATTAATCCTCGATCCATATCGAGTTCAGATTGACCGCTCTGTACAGGGTAATTCAATACTCGATGTTGGGTTCTCCCAATTGCTATCCAAAAAGAGAAATGTATATCATCTATTTTAGCCTTTTTGGATCGGACGTCTCTTTCTACAATATCAACACGTCGTGCGGCTTTTACCCACGCATCCTTCATTCTCACTCGTTCAGTTGTTTCTTCTTTCAGCTGATCCTTGATATTTGAATTCTCAGATTCCAACTTTAATATCTTACACTGTGCCAAAGCGTGATTTTGTTCGAGCATCACATATTGGGTAACACAATTTTGAATTGTTACATCTCTTTGCTCCACGACCGCCTGCCGTTCTTCAGCCTGCTCTTCTAACTCATGAACACGATTTTTTAATTCTAAGTTTTGATCATAAACTTCTTCTAACTAATTCTCCTCAGGTTCCTCTTCTTCCTCTTCTTCCTCACTCTCAGCTGCTACCTCTGCCACTAGCTCGGGTGCAACTATTAGTTCTTCACTTACCACGTAGATATCTCTAATTTCTTCTTCGCTTGATATTACATTATCCTGGTTGGTGATTAGAGGTGCCACGGTCTCATTCACTCTATCGTTGACATTTTCAGCTGCCATTTTCAAATACTGCCACAAAACAAAGGTTAATTAACATGTCACATATTATCAATATACTCTGACCAACCAATTAAATAACAAATAAACTTAGGTAGGTCATACTAGTGAAAGAATTCCCCGTCTCTCCCCTCCTAGTTCTTGTCTCACGCCTTAGCCAGGGATCATATCCCTAAGCTCTAATACCAACTATGACGCCCCCAAAATTAGGTATACATCACCCATCTTGAGTCGCAAGATACATGGTACAGAATTCAAATACAACTGTCGTGTACAATACGATAAAACATAAACTGTGAGTTTGAATACAAATATTGTCTACTAGAGAGTATACAAACTCAAAAGGAGTCCTTATTACAATTATTATCACACTATTTAACAGAATAGTGAGGACTACTAATTCACCATCTAGGACCATCACTCCGTTCCCCGACTCGTCTCAGATATTCTCATTTCCTGAAGAGAACAGTGAAAGAAAGGATGAGCTCAACTAGCCCAATAAGAAATATTATGACTAAGATAATGCAGAATAAATTATCATTAGTCTCCAACAATGTTAAACTGATAAAATATAATTGACATCAAGTTTAATCTGCGGTAATGAACAAGCAATCCATTAAAAGAGTCAAGTAGAAAATAAAATCTACTATCTTTTATGATTAAAAAGGTTTTTCATCACTGTTATCGCTGAGACTCAGCTTAATAAATATTCCACATCATCGAATCACCCCTACACTACGGCCAAGGATATTCTTTAGTATCACGACCACAATTATCCATGCACTACGGGCCAAGAATATTTGTGTATTCATTAATGGTCATGATCATGCCAACAACTGTCCATCAATGCACTAAGAGCCAATGAGAACTTTTACCACATCATTTGTAACATTACGGTCATGATTACAATCAATAATCCTCAGTCATAATCATACCAAGTCCATCTATGCACTACAGGCCACAGATGACTTTCAACAAAATATAAACATGAGGATGATGATAATGATATAAGAATTAAATAAAACAAGTTCAAGAATTATTTTATCTAGGAATTATTAACGTCCAAATTGTCAACATGATACTATTTTGTAGAGTAAAATTTAAGAATGATCAGAAGAATATTTCCATGAAAAGATACTGGATGAAGCGCAAATATCAAGGATATTCTACTAATTTCATGGAGTATATAGAAGTCAAAACTTTAACCAACTGAGTATAATAAAGAATGGAATAACAAAAGAAATCACCATGCATGCGGTACTTCGCATAGACAGGTTATTCCAACAGAATAATAATAACGGAACGGTCGTGCAAAATTTGCACCGACGGATTTTCCAATGAGATAATAAAGATTTTAACTAGGTCCTGTAAAACACACGACATGTGATGTTCCAATGAATAATAATAAGATTTAAACTAGGTCCTAAGTAAAACACACGTACATAATGTTCCAATGTAATAATAGAAGAATGTCACCAAGTATAGGGTAGATCTGCGTATAAAAAGTTATTCAAACAGGATAATAAGAAATGGAATAACAACAGTTCTCTTCATGAATAAGAAAGAATAAAACCCCTTACCGTAAAAGAAACTTGATATAGAAAAGGGTAAAGTAGCAGAACACTTTTCTTCTTTCTTTCTATAGTTTTTCTCTCAGGAGTTTCAATGAATTCGTAATAAATAATGAAGGAATGAGCTTCTATTTATAGAAGAATGGAATGCATAGTAACTAATTCATGAACGGTCCAGATTGATTTACTTTAATCAGACGATCCATATTTAAAGAAAAATCTTTTAAATAAAATATAATATATATTATATATATATATATATATATTATATATATATAACACATGGTTTTAATAAACCACCCTAATTCATCCACCCATCACTATCATCATACTAGTTTCCCACCATTAATTCAACTTACACACATACACACATCACTATCACTCTTTCTTTTCTCCCACCACAATCCACTCACACATATTACATTATATATATACACCCACATCACAATCTTATATATATAAACTCCCTCCATATACGTAACTCTCTCCCACTCCCATTTCCAAAATCAGTTTTTAACACATATGGGCCCCACATGTGGCCCCCACCTTTAAAAAATTTTCTACCGATTATTTTGAAAAATGGGTAAATGGGGTTCATAAAATAAGCAAACTTTATAAAAATCACCTTAATAATTTTAACAACATTTATCATCTTTATTATAATTCACAATATTAATCGACTGTGTCATTCTCTCGTGAAAGAGGGGGCTTTCCAATAAGGATTTGTCCTATCAAGCGAGCAATTAGGTGACCAAACCTCTCCTTGACAGAACATCTAGACATCGTTAATATTGCAAATAATAATATTAATAATTTTGTCGCTCCATTATTGATTTTAACAATATAATAAATATCGACAATAATTGAGTCAAATAACGTGAGATCTTATGCAATAATTACTATAGCGATAATTGAACAAAAGCGAATGACTTCTCACGTAAGCATCGATAATCAATCTGGTAATGCTTCTTATGCGACCCGCAGCATTCTTGTACTTTTACTCTTGAGTAGTTCAACGATATCAACGGTAAAAACTTCTGCCGTTATTTTCATAAAAATATTTTTATCGTTTTCTCGATCAAATGATAATTACATTAATGGGGTCCACCAATGATTTAATTTATGCGAATATTCCTCTTTCTAAAGCGAATATTCCCCGACCAATCGAATATAATATAACAACTTGCATACTATGCAAAATTTATAAATATTACCTACAACTATAACATTATATCAATTTCACTCCATTATATTCAAAAATAATATTTATAAAAAATTCATCTTTATTCAAAAAGTTGGGGTTTTACAATCCTGGTAACATATGCATGTCCTCTTTTCCAGTTTTTTCCGTTGGAAAATGAGTTATCACATGAAATGCTTGTAAACACATAGTACTGAATATGCATGCTCATATGACTTGATAAAAAATATTCAACATAGTAAATGTTAGTATTTAACCATGCTGAACATAATGATGTGAAAAAATGTGACTTTTGAAACAGTCAAATTAGCACCTTTTCTGCTATTTCTTATCCTATTTGAGGACAAATGAGTAAAGGTTGTAAAGCAAAGTAATCCTAGTAATTAGGCTACCCTTATGGATTGTGACTTTGATATTTTTATGCATATAGGATATTTATGACTGTTGTAAGACCCCAAGTTTTATAAATAAAGATGAATTTTCTATAAATATTATTTTTGAATATTATGGAGTAAATTTGATATAATGTTATAGTTGTGGGTAATATTTATAAATTTTGCAAAGTACGCAAGTTGTTATATAATATTAGATTGGCTGGGAATATTCGCTTTTAACATGGAATATTCGTATAACCAAGACAATCATTGGTGGACCCCACAATGTAATTATTGTTGGATCGAGAAAACGACAAAAAATATTTTATTGAAAAAACTACAAAGTTTTTACCGTTAATTACCGCTGAACTACTCCTTGAGTAAAGTACAAAGAATACGCTGGGTCGCATCAGAGCACACTCAGATTGATTATTGATGCTTACGTGAGAAGTCACTCAGTTTTGTTTATTTTATGGACCCCTATTTTGCCCATTTTTCAAAATATTCGGTAGAAAATTTATTTTATATTATAAAGGTGGGGCCCACATGTGGGGGCCACATGTGGGGCCCATATGTGTTGAAAATAAGAATTTAGAAATGGGAGGGGGGTGTTGTTACGTAAGATGGGGGGAATGTATAATATATATATATATATATATATATATATATATATATATATATGATAATGACAAGCGGGGCCCACAAGGGAAGAAATGAGTTTGGTGGGGATGAAAGTCTGATGTTTTTGTCACGGAGGGTTTTCTTTTTCAAACCAACGTGTGTAATATATATATATATATATAAAGTTTTTTTTTTTATATTTTATTGATTATAAAATTATTAATTTGAAAAAGAAGAGGAAAAAAAATTGTCTGAAGCCGGGAGTTTGCAAATTATCCGTCTACAATTCTGTTTCGTCCGTGAATTTTCATTGCACAGTGCCCCTTCAATTCTCCTATAAATAGAAGCTCATTCCATCATTGTTTTCTTACAAATTCACTGAAACTCTAGATAGAGAAAATTATAGAGAGAAAGAAGAAAAGTATTCTACTACTTCCCTACTCTTATATCCAGTTTCTTTTACGGTAAGGGGTATTATTTCTTTTGTATTCATGAAGAGAACTTCTGTTATTCCATTATTTATTATTCTGTTGGAATAACTCAGAGACGCCTTGAGCTACCCTATACTTGGTGAAATTCTTACATTATTCCATTCTTTATTATTCTGCTTGAATATCCTGTCTCATGCGTTTTACTTAACCGATTCCTTCTTTATTATTCATTGAATATCCTGTCATGCGTTTTTACACCTTACTGATTCCGCCTTTTTTATTATTCTCGTTGGAATATCTTGTGCATGCGTTATGCCGTGACTGATTTCGCCTCTTTATTATTCTGCTGGAATATCCCGTGCATGGCGCTTTTACTACGACCGGTTCCGTTAATTATTATTCTGTTGGAATAACCTGTCTATGCGGTCTATCGAATGCCTGGTGATTTCTTTTGTTATTCTAGTCCTTATTATACTCATTTGGTTAAAGTTTTAACTTCTATACTCCATGAAATTAGTGGAATATTCTTGATATTTGCGCTTCATCCAGTATCTTTTCAGGAAAATATTCTTCTGAGCATTCTTGAATTTTACTCTACAAAGAAGTATCATGTTGACAATTTGGAAGTTATTAGTTCCTGAATAAATTAATTCTTGAACTTGTTTTATTGAATTCTTATATCATTGTCATCATCCTCATGTTTATATTTTTGAAAGTCATATGTGGCCCAGAGTGCATAGATGGACTTGGTATGATTATGACAAGGGATTATCATGCAAAGGTAATCATGAATCGTAATGTTATAAATGATGTGGTAAAAGTCCTCATCAAATCAGTAGTGCATTGATGGACCGTTGTTGGCATGATCACGACCATCGATGAATACACGAATGTCCTCGGCCCGTAGTGTATGGATAATTTGTGGTCGTGATACTAAAGAATATCCTCGGCCAGTAGTGTGGGGTGATTCTATGATGTGGATTATTTATTAAGTCGAGTCTCAAATGATAAAAGTGATGAAAAACCTTTTAAACCATGAAAGATAGTAGATTTTATTCTGAACATGACTCTTTTAATGGATTTCTTGTTCCGCTGCAGTTAAACTTGATGTTTGTTATATTGTATCAGTTTAATACTGTTTAAGGCTAAAGATAATTTATTCTACATTATCTTAGTCAAAATATTTCTTACTGGGCTAGTTGAGCTCACCCTTTCTTTCACTGTTCTCTTCAGGAAATGAGAACGTAGCTGGGACGAGTCGGGGAACGGAGTGATGGTCCGGATGATAGTATTAGCTAGTAGTCCTCACTATTCTGTTAAATAGTGTGACAATAAATGTAATGAGGACTCATTCTGAGAGTGGATATTGTCTAAAAAACAGTATTTATATTTAAACTCACAGCTCTCTTGTTGTATAATTAAGATTGTATTTATATTCTGTACCATGTATTTGGCGACTCAGAATAGGTGATGTATACCTATTTTGGGGGCGTCACAATTGGTATCAAAGCTTAGGGATATGATCCCTGGCTGAGATGTGATATAAAAACTAGGAGGGGAGAGACGGGGAATTTTTTCGCTAGTATGACCTACCTAAGTTTATTTGGAATTTAATTGGTCGGTCAGAGTATAGGGATAATATGTGATATGTTATTTAACTCTTGTTTTGTGGCAGTATTTGAAAATGACATCCGAGAATGTTGAGAATATCAATGGAGCACGTGAGACCGCTGAGTCTCCACAGATCAATAATCGTGATAATGTGCATCGTGAAGGCGCATAAATCCTCGCACAAACAACAACAACGACCAAATGATGAACGATGGAATGTTCGTGAGGCTTTATGCAATTCATGCAACAAAGAAAAGAAGAGCGGCTCCTCGTCCAAAATGTAGGTGGAAACTCGAAACTCTCTGACGGTCAACGTTAAGCAGCTTCAAGGAGCTGGGACCACCAGAGTTTATTGGAAAGCCAAAACCACTTAAGGCGGAAGCATGGATAAAGCAGATCACCAAGATATTTGATGTCTTGGGATGCTCCGAGGAGCAAAAGGTTCCCTTTAACACCTTTATGTTACGAGGAGAGGCAGATTACTGGTGGAAATCGGTAAAGCGTACTCAACCTGCCGCACTGAAGATGACTTGGGAGAAGTTCCAAGAATTGTTCAACGACAAGTACTTTCTCGAAAGTATTCGTCACAAGAAAGAAGTAGAATTCATCAAGCTGGAGCAAAACAACATGACCGTATCGCAGTACAAAGCCAAGTTTGCCGAGTTGTCACGGTTTGCGTCCCATTTGGTTGATAATGAGGAGAGAATGACGTGAATGTTTTTAAGAGGTTTGAAACCGGAGATACGTCAATATCTTATTTCTCATAAACTGTGTTTGTATTCAGATGTTGTAAATAGGGCTCAGTTATTGGAGCGCGATAACGAGTCAACGCAATTAAAAGAGAGCAGCCGGCAAAATGATAATACAAGTGAGAGCAGTCATCGAAGTGGTGACAACAAGTGTGGAGGGAATCAACAAGCCAGAAATGGTAATCCCTTCGGTGGTAATCAGGGCCAAAACAATAAGAATGGACATTTCAAGAAGAGGAGATTCAACAATGATGGAAAGACTTCAGCACCAGCACCCATTGTTAAGGAAGGAGAACGACCACCTATCATATGCTTTAAATACGGAGGGGAGGGACACATCAGTCCAAACTGCGCGATGCCATCCAAAGCATGTTATAATTGTGGAAGAGAAGGTCACCTAGCCCGATTTTGTCGTTCACCGAAGACAAGTTCAGCTAGGATAGAGGCACCAAAGGCCGTCCCAGAAAAGTCAAAGCTAGTGGTGCAAGGGAGAGCGTTTGTAGTGACCTCCCAGAAAGCAAGGAACCCGAACGAAGTCATCACGGGCAAGCTTATCATAAACTCTAGCGAAGTCTATACCTTATTTGATACCGGTTCTACCCATTCTTTTATTTCTCCTACTTGCATACCAACGATTAAATTTGACTCGGAGAAATTAGACTTTGACTTATCTGTGGAAACTCCGTTGGGAGAAACCTTCATTACATCCACCGCTTATAAGTCTTGTTTGGTTCAAATCGGTACCCTCACATTACCCCGTCGATCTTATTTCATTAAAAATACTTGCATTTGATGTGATTCTTGGGATTGATTGGTTAACTACTCATCATGCAAAATTGATTATTTTCGTAAGGGTTGTTAGCTTTCATATTCCTAACCAACCTATTATGTGAATTCAAGCAACTAAACCATTAAAATCAATCATCGTCATTTCAAGCCATAAAGCTATTCGCTTATTGAAAAAATGATGTCAAGCTTTCTTAGCTCATGTCACGGATCTAAACAAAAATACGCCGATTTTGAATGATATTTCTATTGTTAATAAATTTCCGACGTATTCCCGAAGAACTTCCCGCCTACCCTCAGAAAGCGTGAAATTAAATTTTGTATCGACCTTGAACTCGGTACAAACCCATTTCAAAGCCCCATATCGAATGGCTCCTATTGAACTTCGTGAGTTAAAGACCCAACTGCGCAGGAATTGTTAGATATTGGCTTTATTCGTCCCTAGTACTTCTCTTTGGGGTGCTCTGCTCTATTCGTGAAGAAGAAAGATGGGAGTATCGCGATTGTATATTGATTATCGGGAGTTGAATCATGTCACCATCAAAAATAGGTACCCATTGCCACGTATTGATGACCTATTTGACCAGTTGTAAGGCGCCAATTTTTTTTCAAAGATCGATCTTCGTTCTGGATATCATCAGCTGAAGGTTAAAACTGAGGATATTCCAAAGACGGATTTTAGAACTCGGTACGGGCATTATGAATTCCTAGTCATGTCCTTTGGATTGACTAATCCTCCTGCTGCCTTCATGGATATGATGAACCGAGTATTCAAAGAATATTTGGATCACTTTGTGGTCGTCTTTATTGATGACATCCTTATTTATTCCAAAAGCCGTGAAGATCATGAGCAACACTTGAGGCTGATACTTCAAAAGCTTCGTGAATACAAGCTTTATGCCAAGTTGAAGAAATGCGAGTTCTGGCTTGAGGAAGTAGCATTCCTTGGGCACGTAGTATCAAGTTATGGAATATCAGTTGACCCGACAAAGATTGAAGCTATTCAAAGCTGGGAGCAACCCAAATCAGTGGCTAAAGTACGTAGCTTTCTCGGCTTAGCTGGTTCTTATCGGAGATTCGTGGAAGGATTTTCTCGAATCGCTACTCCATTAACTCAGCTGACTCGGAAAGATACAAAATCTCGTTGGAGTGAGGAATGTGAGAAGAGTTTTCAAGAACTCAAGAGGAGACTCATTTCAACACCTGTTCTGACAATACCATCTGGCTCGAAGGGATTTGTCATCTACAGTGATGCTTCGGGCAAAGGGTTAGGATGTGTTCTCATGCAACATGGGAAAGTCATAGCTTATGCCTCAAGACAACTCAAAGAATATGAGAGGAATTATCCTACTCATGATCTAGAGTTGGCAGCTGTTGTCTTCGCACTTAAAATTTGGAGGCATTACTTGTATAGAGAGAAAGTGGAGATCTTTACGGATCGTAAAAGCCTCAAATATTTCTTCACTCAAAAGGAACTCAACATGCGACAACGACGTTGGCTTGAATTTTTGAAAGATTATGATCCTACCATCCAATACCATCATGGAAAAGCGAACGTGGTAGCTGACGCATTGAGTAGAAGATCATATGCGGGTACGAGTGCGATATTGTTAATGCAAAGGCCCATTTTGTATGACTTGCAAAGGATGGAGATAGAGATAAAGACTCCAGGGACCCACGTGATGATGGCGAATATACGACAGAGTAGAAACAGGACTTTAATTGATACATTAAAGTCGCTTAAGTTACTGATCCCCGAGGTGATGCGTATTAGGAAGAAAGTGCAAGAAGGTGCTATCTAAGAAGCAAGAATCGATGAAGAAGGAATACTTCGAGTTAACTCCAGACTTTGTGTTCCTAACCACCCTGATTTAAAGTATAAAATCATGATGGAGGCGCATAACACACCGTTTGCAATCCATCCTAGGAGTACCAAAATGTATCGTGATCTTCGTCATACATTTTGGTGGAGCAATATGAAGAGAGAGATAGCGTTGTTTATCTCAAGGTGTCTAACTTGTCAACGAGTTAAGGCGGAGCACCAAGTACCAAAAGGTCCATTGCAACCACTTAAAATTCCAGAATAGAAGTGGGAGCACATTACCATGGATTTCGTTACTGGTCTTCCCAAGGTTTCTCAAGGCATTGATGCAATTTGAGTCATTTTTGATAGATTAACCAAGTATGCTCATTTCTTACCAATACGAGAAACTTATACACTTGAACGTCTTGCTCGTATATACATAAACGAGATTGTAAGACTTCATGGTATACCAGTATCCATAGTTTCTGATCGAGACCCAAGATTCACTTCACGATTTTGGGTTAGTTTGCAAAAAGCTATGGGCACGGATTTACGATTTAGTTCGGCATATCATCCTCAGACGGACGGATAAGTAGAGAGGACTATTCAAACTCTGGAAGATTTATTAAGACTATGTGTCCTTGACTTCAAGGGAAGTTGGGACAAGTTCTTACCATTGGTGGAGTTTTCCTACAACAACAGTTATCAAGCAAGCATTGGCATGGCTCCATTCGAGGCGTTGTATGGAAGAAAGTGTCGTTTCTCGATATCTTTGGGATGAGGTGGGTGAAGCAACATTGTTGGGACCGGAGTTGGTATGTATGACTACGTAAAAGATTCAAACGATCCGACAACGTATAAAAACCTCACAAGATCGACAAAAGAGTTATGCTGATCTTCATCAAAAGGACGTGGAATTTGATATAGGAGATCATGTGTTATTACGAGTTGCTCCATGGAAAGGAGTTACGAGATTTGGAAAGAGAGGAAAGCTCAATCCTTGATTCATCGGCCCATTTTTAATCCTCGATCGAGTAGGAACTGTGGCCTATAGACTCGCTTTACCGCCAAGTATGTCTCGTGTTCATAACGTTTTTCACATATCCATGTTACGTAAATATGTGGAAGACCCGAACCACATTATTGAGTTAGAACCGCATTTAAATAGTGAAGATTTAACGTATGAAGAGGTTCCTGTTCGAATCTTTGATAAGAAGGAACATATTCTACGCTCCAAGGTTATACCTCAAGTCAAAGTTTTGTGGAGAAACCACGATGTTGAGGAAATGACTTGGAAGTTAGAATTTGAAATGAAATACCAAGTACGTACTCTAATTTCGAGGGTGAAATTTCATAAGAAGGGGAGGTTGTAAGACCCCAACTTTTATAAATAAAGATGAATTTTCTATAAATATTATTTTTGAATATTATGGAGTAAATTTGATATAATGTTATAGTTGTGGGTAATATTTATAAATTTTGCAAAGCACGCAAGTTGTTATATAATATTCGATAGGCTCCGGGAATATTCGCTTTTAACAGGAATATTCGCATAACAAAGACAATCATTGGTGGACCCCACAACATAATTATTGTCAGATTGAGAAAACAACAAAAATATTTTATTGAAAATAACGGCGAAAATTATTTTATATTATAAAGGTGGGGCCCACATGTGGGGGACACATGTGGGGCCCATATGTGATGAAAATTAGAATTTAGAAATGGGAGGGGGTGTTATTACGTAAGATGGGGGAATGTATATAATATATATATATATATATATATATATATATATATATATATATATATATATATACGATAATGATGTTGGGGCCTGAGGAAGAAGTGAGTTTGGAGGGGGATGAAAGTCTGATGTTTTTGTCACGGAGGGTTTTCTTTTTCAAACCAACGTGTGTAATATATATATATATATATATATATAAAAAATTTTATTTTTTTTTATATTTTATTGATTATAAAATTATTAATTTGAAAAAGAAGAGGAAAAAAAATGTCTGAAGCCGGGAGTTTGCAAATTATCCGTCTACAATTCTGTTCCGTCCGTGAATTTTCATTGCACAGTGCCCCTTCAATTCTCCTATAAATAGAAGCTCATTCCTTCATTATTTTCTTACGAATTCACTAAAACTCTAGAGAGAGAAAATTATAGAGAGAAAGAAGAAAAGTATTCTGCTACTTCCCTACTCTTATATCCAGTTTTTTTACGGTAAGGGGTATTATTTCTTTTGTATTCCTGAAGAGAACTTTTGTTATTCCATTATTTATTATTACATTGGAATAACTCAGATATCGCTGAGCTACCCTATACTTGGTGAAATTCTTTTATTATTCCATTCTTTATTATTCTGTTGGAATATCATGTCTGTGTGTTTTACGTCGGACCTGATTCCGTTTTTATTATTCTGTTGGAATATCCGTGCATGCGTTTTTCACGGAATTCGATTCCGCTTTATTATTCTCGTTGAAATATCCTCATCTCAAGCGTTGTACTCCTGGACCGATCCCGCCTTTATTATTACATTGGAATATCCCGTCATGCTCATGCGCTTTTACTGTGGGACCGGTTCCGTTAATTATTATTACATTGGAATAACCTATCTGTGCAGGCGGCCATCGAATGCCCGGTGATTTCTTTTGTTATTCTAGTCCTTATTATACTCATTTGGTTAAAGTTTTAACTTCTATACTCCATGAAATTAGTGGAATATTCTTGATATTTAAGCTTTCATTCAAAGATCTTTTCGTGAAAATATTCTTCCGAGCATTCTTGAATTTTACTCTACAAAAAAGTATCATGTTGACAATTTGGACGTTATTAGTTCCCTGAATAAATTAATTCTTGAACTTGTTTTATTGAATTCTTATATCATTGTCATCATCCTCATGTTTATATTTTTGAAAGTCATATGTGGCATGTGGTGCATAGATGGACTTGGTATGATTACGATGAGGGATTATTCTTTGTAATCATGACCGTAATGTTATAAATGATGTGGTAAAAGTCCTCATTGGGCCGTAGTGCATTGATGGACCGTTGTTGGCATGATCATGACCATTGATGAATACACGAATGTCCTTGGCCCGTAGTTTATGGATAATTTATGGTCGTGATACTAAAGAATATCCTCGCCATAGTACGTAATGATTCGATGATGTGGATTATTTATTGTCGAGTCTCAAATGATAAAAGTGATGAAAAACCTTTTAAACCATGAAAGATAGTAGATTTTATTCTCTACTTGACTCTTTTAATGGATTGCTTGTTCACGTGCAGCTTAAACTTGATGTTTGTTATATTGTATCGGTTTATCTTTGTTTAAGGCTAATGATAATTTATTACGCATTATCTTAGTCATAATATTTCTTACTGGGCTAGTTGAGCTCACCCTTTCTTTCACTGTTCTCTTCAGGTAATGAGAACGTAGCTGGGACGAGTCGGGGAATGGAGTGATGGTCCGGATGATAATATTAGCTAGTAGTCCTCACTATTCTATTAAATAGTGTGACAATAAATGTAATGAGGACTCATTCTGAGAGTGGTTATTGTCTAGAAGATGATTTTGTATTTAAACTCACATGCTCTCTTGTTGTATAATTAAGATTGTATTTATATTTTGTACCATGTATTTGGCGACTCAAAATAGGTGATGTATACCTATTTTGGGGGCTTCACAACTGTAGGTAGGTGTGTTACTGAATGGCCACCTAGTCATGCCTATGTGCATATGGATAGTCCTTTTTACAAAGGAGACTCTAGCAAAAAAAATTCCATGAGCCTAGGCGTTAGGTAGACATGCATTTATAAATCTACTGTAGGCGTTTGTTAAAGTAATTCATGCATTCATATAGTCATAAAATGCATTTGAAAAGCTCCAGGTTAGAATTTACCACACCTTTTCTGAGGTGATTTGGAGACTTATGTCCAGATGTATGGATCCGAATCAGCTGAATAGTTCCCGCGGGACCACTTCAGGTGTGCGGAGGAGGGCTTCTGATGTGCCTCGACCCCAATCAGTCAGATAGCCTCGTCGTTTGGTGGAGGCGGTTATTCATTCTATTTGGGTTGAGGTACCAGATGTTGAGGACAAGGAGGAGGATGTACCAGTTACGGCTCTTGCTCCTCCTACTTATGCTCCCCGTAGGGATCTCCCAGGCATTAATGTGACGATTCCAGAGCTTCTAGATGATTTGAGTTGCCACCCCTCAGTCTACTTGCATGTAAACAAGGTAAAAGCTAGATTTGATCTTCTTTTTTCCTATTGATGAGGAGCAAGGATTCTGATGTTGATATGCTTTTGTGATGTAGGTTCCCGACTTAACACAGCCTCAAGGGAACTGGTTCAGCATACACTCTCTATATCAGGCTCTTCATCCCGATTATCGAGGTATTGTGCATGATTGGGGTTTTGAGGCGTTCTTTTCCATCCTCTCCCGTCGATGTCCCTGGGGTTATCTCAGGGCATTATCTGAGCGTTGGTTTCACCAAAATCAGTCTCTTCATTTGTTGGACTGTGAGGTGATGATTACGCCAATGGATTGGCGATTTATCATCGGTATGGAGTTAGGAGGGGCCCGAGTGCCTTGTACGTCGAATATTACCCCAACTGCCGTTAGATCCTTGCTAGGAATTCCAGCTGAGGCGCTCATGGGTAGGACCGTTCGTACAGGTCCTTTGAGCATAGATGCTATGAGTGGGCTATTGCGTGAGCCCATACCCGCTGATGTGAGAGTTGGGGATCGCATTCTTCGACGATTATTCCTGGTTATTATCAGGAGTTGCTTCATAGCAGATAACTCTTCTACGGTGTCATTCGATTTGGTTAGCGTATTGGAGAGTATGACTGGGGTTCCTATACCTTCGCCTATTTCCTCAAGGGAATGTGCATGCGTTCGCCGGGCTTGATGGAGGCTTGGCTAGGATTTTACCCATTTCTGATAGTGAGTATTTCTCTTTTAATTTCCCATGTACAGGTTAAGTGTGTTGACTGACCGCAGATGTTTGCCTTTGTGTTGGCAATTTTGGGCCTATGAGAGGCTCCCATGTCTGCGTCCCATTAGCGTGTTAGGTCCAGATACCTATCCACGGGGACGGCGATGGCATCACTCCACATTGGTGGAGGTTCCTATAGCTCAGGGTTTCACCCATTGTCGCCTACAGTTGGAGTTGTTGACAGTTGATGCCATCACTTGGGTTCCCTATTATGGGGAACATTTGGCCATTGGGTTTGAGGATGGGTTCCCGACTGGTGTCGAGTACGTGATATCCACCCGTCGGATTTCTCTCTTCACAGATGGAGGATGGGAGCTCTATTTGGGAGAACGTGTTATTAGGAGCACCATAGGAGAGATTCATGTACCGATCTTACCTCCTACCAGACGATATTGGCCTGTGTCGCAGTCGTCTGTCAGTGATATCCCGTTGATGGGAGTTGACGGCTTTACTTTGTCAGAGGGTCCGTTTACTCAGGATATATTTTATTGATGGTGATCCCCTTGTACCATCGGAGCCCAGACCCGTGCCACTCAGTTCATGGAGGATATGGTTCCTGGATTTGTGATGATGACGGATTGGATGGACTGCGATCGAGATTCGACTCATTTGACGCAGATTGATGACTTGACGTGAATTGACCGCACATTTTTTATCCCAAGACTTGGGCAGAGATCCTTCAGAGGAAGATACTTTTGATCCTTCCAGCTTTGGGGCTGGCCCTTCAGGTGACCCATATGGTTTTACCGGTTTAGATCCTCCATTGTATAGGCCTGACATCCCTATTGGCAGAGATCTAGCGACTCAGGAGTAGTTACATCAAATGTGACACCCCCAAATCCGGATACTTCAATTCCATAGATTTGGTGTTCACTGTCCAAATAAATTATAACTAACCTTTAATACACTTATCAGTGAAAATTAAAACATGATCATAATTAAATCTAGTACATAAGCTTCATAAATAAAAGATAACTTAAACGTTGTCGTCTAATTAAGCACTTTGTCCTTGCCCTTACTTGTAGAAAGCTCTTCAAACTTCTTAACTTCATCTGCATTATTTTGTGCAAGAGTGAGCAAACAATTGCCCACAAGAAGGATTATATACAATAACGGTTTATGAATGATAATTCACTGAGTTTTCAATGGTAAAGTATTCTTACCGGAACAATAAAATTTAATTCAACAACTATGAGTTCAAAGGAATAATGAACATTAAATTAACAATAGATATCAACATCAAAGAATACACTGAGGGTCACAAGACCACGAACTATACTCTAGGTTTCAAGTATTTCTACTTTAACCTTTAACAGTCTAAAAGACTATAATCACCATCTTCGTCCTAGGTTAACATGTGTTTCTACTGTAATCTTTAACAGTCTAAACGACTATATTAACCATTATTCTGTTCTCCAGGTGATCAGCCCTTTGTACAATGTATTGTGCAAACATTTTAACGCTATTGCGTATTTCTAAAATAATCCCCTAATAAAAGGGTTGTTCATCTCAGCTTAGATTATCAGGTTCCGAACCAAATGAAGTTTGGTTGGGACTTAGCTTCTAAGGAATTCTAGATCTTTAGAATGCTCATCAACCAAGTACTGGTTGAATCAGATAGAAACAAATAACTATTCAAGAGTTTGATTATAATATCTTCATGAACAAGGTATATCGATGAATCAATAAGAGCTAGAGTATTAACAATTTCTAAATTGAACAAATGTTATCATCGACAACATACTTTCAAAATTTGTGTGAATACATATGCAAACCAAAGTAAGTTTGGTTTGGGTTGACTTCAAGGGAAATTTAGAGTTTAGAACATTCATCAACTATGGATTAGTTGAAATGGTAAAGAATCGCTAGAAAACTTAAAGTTCGGTACAATAATATAAGATAATATAATGATATTGAAGAACAAAAAACAGTTAATAGTAACTAAATAAACAACATTACTGAATTTGAATAAACAAGGTAATCTCGTTTGAAATAAAGATTAACTAACTTGTTCAACAATTAAATGAGAGTTAAAGAATTCGCATGACAATAACTCGTTAAACAAGAGGTTAGAGTTAGAGAATTTGCATAAGTATAACGTAATAGTGAAAAGTAACCTTGCTAAATAATAAAGTAGCAAAGTTTAGGGAACTTGCCTCTTGTGTAAGCTATACAATTACAATTCACGTACTCTAATATCCGACACATACCATTAGGATCATCACCTCAATTAGCCACATACACATTAACCTCATAGATTCTGTGACAACCAGAGAATTTTGAATTTATTTTATAAATTTTATTAATTAATTTAAGGTTCAAAATTAGAACATCGACAGAAAATTAGTGTATGCGTTTAATATTTTTAAGGATGAATTTTGAGGATTTCAAAATTTCGTGAAGGATTTAGGTGAATTATTCAGGATTAAATGTATACGTGAATATGTTCTGTGTATATGTGTACAATATGTGATTAAGGGTCAAGGGTTGACCAGATAAACAATATCTGTAACAAACCCTAAGTATATATTAAGAACGTCAACGTTAGGTTAAAAAACCCTAGCGATTAACAAGAAACCCTAAAACCTGCTTACGAAACCCCAATTTCGGGGCCTGTGAATTGAAACCCTAATTCGATGTATGAAACACTAAATTGAGAACTTAATGACATAAGTGTAAATAATTATAATATTAATTAGGGTAAAACTTAATTAATTAGCAAACCTTAATTTCAAATTTAGAAAAAAACCTAATTTCAGGATTTGAAACCCTAATTTGTAATTAGGGAAAACCTAAGTGTTAATTTAATATTTTTAATGTTAATTAGGATATATTAATCCTAAATTTGAAATTATGAGTAATTAGAAAACCCTAATTACGAAATCTAATTTATAAATTAGAAATATTATTGTTATAATTAAAACCCTAATTTTGGGTTAAAAATCCTAATGACCAATTACGGCCCTAATTGCTAAATTAGTGATTTTAATTAGGAAATACTAATCCTAATTAGCAAGATTTAAGTTATGATTAAGAAATTTTAATATAATTAGAAAATTCTAATTATAATTTAGAAATATTAATTTTTTATTTTGAAAACCAAATTTGGAGATTCTAGATTTTATTTTTCTAAACCCTAAGGATTTTCAAAACCCTAAACCCTAAAGGTTTTCAAACCCTAAACCCTAAGGGTTTGGCTAATTGGCAAAAATGTCATTAAATATAAAATACAAATGACATTAGTGCCCTTATTGCATTCTTTAATTCGTTGCTTGTAGATATAGCCCTAAATTGAGTTGGTGAACCACTCCTAACCCTAGCCTTATGCTACAAACCACAGCAATCAGCCACTTGCCAACCCATTTCATTGCATATGTAGCAAATAAATAGATTAAGAGAGAGAATGGACCACTTTATTTCTCATTTCTCCCAAGACCCTCTCTCTCTCAAATTCGGGAATGGGGAGTGATAGATAGTGATATACAACGCCTATATCAATTCATTGCTAGCCTAGATCAGATCATGAAGTCAGAAAACCAAGATCAAAGCTAAAAGGTATAAGAACCCTAATTTCAAAAATCTTTTGATTTGATGTTAAAAGTTATAATTTGTTGGCTAGATATGTGTAATAGGATGTCTATAAGTGATCTGGGTTGTAAAATCCCAGATCCATAACATCAAAGTCCTCGAATCTAGCATTTTGTCAAATCTGGAAAACTGGAAAAATATCGACTGACAGCCAAATGTCAGAGGCCTTAAATCCTTCTCTGTTTTTGATATTTGTTTTTTTATGTTATAAATATGTTCTTTGTCATGAAGACTATGATCTAAAACAATAAACAAGGCCAGATCATTTGTATATTAAGAGATACGAGCGGTCAAACCTCGTTAACCGTTCACAGAAACTACTTTCTGGGCAACCCAGAAATCTAAGTAACCTCTGACAAGCTTTTGCAGGCGCTAGATCTTGTTATGTGTTAGTTTTTCGTCCAGGTTATTGTTTTGATCTTGTAGACTGGTATAATTACTACACGATCATGCCTTTATATTTCTCATATCATAAACAGAAACTAAAATAAGCATGGTCAAACATAGGTTGACCAACTGCCTGAAGAACAATCTGCCTGACCAACTGTGATGCTTATTGACTTAGATGATGGTATAGAATTGTAGTATTACATGAATACTACAAGGTTAATGACTTAGCCAACCCAGAAATCAAAATGAACACTGAAATAAACCCGGTCAAACCACCCAACCGGTTAACTAACATGATGGTCTCAAGAATATGCCAAGAACATCTATAGCGACGGGTCTGTCGCTATAGGGCCCTTTAACGACGGTTTTATTATTATTTATTTTCTGATTTTCCAGAAATTATTTAAAAATAGATAAAAATGGTTTTTAATTATTAAAAATACATAATAAATTTTGAAAAATTATTTTAAAGTATGAAAAATAGTTTTTAATTATTTAGAGTATATTTCATAAATATTTAATATTTTTGGAATATAATGGTATTTAATTTATTTAATTATAATATTAAATAAATGATTTAAAATGATTTTAATACATGAAAAATCATGAAAAATAATATTATGGTATAATAAAATATTTTAAGTTAATTTTAGTGACTTTAAATATTTTGTGATGAATTTCATTAATTAATTAATATTAATGATAATTAGTTTATTTTATAAATATATTAAATAAATTATGGAAAAATAGAATAAATGATTTAAAATCATATGAAAATGATTTAAGTGTTAGAAAAATATTTTAAGTTATAAAATATAACTTTTGATATTTTGTCATGAAAATATTAATTTTATAATATTATTAACAATTATCTGATAATGAATTTATTTGTTTAAAAATCATATAAAGGTGATTTTAAAGTATTAAAATACTTTGATATATTATAATTATATTATAATATTATGACATGTATTTCATTAATATTTGATAGTAAATAGATATTAATGATAAAAGAATTCTATGGTATTTAATTCATTTAAATATGTGTTTAATGATTGAAAAATCTTGATAAATAGTAATAATTATTTAAAAATTATAACGAACTTATGAAAATTATTTTGACCGTTAATAAATTATCTTAGATAATGGTTAAGTGTTTAAGCAACGTTTAATTGAACTTAAACTCGTGAATTGTCCGACTAGACCGTCGGGACATTAGAATTTCGTCGAACTCAAATCAGACTGAAATAGTTTGATCTGATACTAAGTTATATGTGTGTTATAGACTGATAGGGTTATGTGTTATGTGTTTAGGTTATTCTGTGTATATCTATATATATAATAGTATTATATTGTGATGATATTATTCTAATATTGGAGATCTATATTACTAATATTAGGTCTTCGGATAAAGTAATATAAATTGCGTAGCGATAATCAACGGTTCAGGCAAGTTTGTTTTTACTTAACTCTACTAAGAGTTGTTTCATTCGGATAAGTTTATGGTTAATCATTGCTGGTTGCCATGAATTGTACTCTATTCATATTGCATGTAAAAGTCAGGTATGAAAGGCTGATCACCTTCATTACAAGTTGGTTCAAATATATTTGTTCATGTATAATACTTGTTCAGTCATAAATTTGTTCCTGCTAGTTCACAATTATATTGTTGAATTATAGCCAGCTTATTATTCAGATTCTTTCAATCATGATATATCGTTATATTATTGAACTTAAACTTGCTGGGCAACTTTCATGCTCACCCTTGCTATATGATGATAAAACATTGCAGATTAAGACGAATGCGTCGGATACAAGGAAAGGTTAAAGACAGTTCCAGCTTTAGTTTACGTGTGCAGTTAGATTTGTAATAGTTGTATAATAATAATGTTATGTGTTAAATAAATTATGATTTGTGTATTAAGTGAAGGTTACTCGGCCTTGGGGAATAGTGTGTAAAGTTATTATATAAATAATTTATGTTTATATCTTCCGCAAATAGTAATAGTTGTATAGAATGATCAAACCGGATCCACGGTGATTCGGGACCTCAGATTCGGGGCCCTCACAGTTGGTATCAAAGTTGTAGGTTATGAACCTTAGGTAGGAATACCTGAGACTAATAACAATAGTGATTAGGATAAGAACTAACTCACATAGAGTTAGTCGGTCGGTAAGATTCAAAGACGAATCTCGGCGAGTTATAAAAGATACAGAGTTCCCTAACTCTGATAATAAAGTTGAACAATAGTGGTGAATAGATAGAGTCTAAAAGACTAAAAGTACAGTGATAGGGGATCGTAAAATAAAAATAAAACGATCAAGACATAGAAATGAATCGTAATATATACGATGAGATCACCCCGTGATCGGATAAGGTTATAGTATGGAAAGAATCAATCTAATGATTGAAAAGTTTATAGCAAGATTGATGGGTGTCAGTTGTACTATGAATTGGTACAGATTCAGGAAATGATTATGAATACGAGTTAAATGAAATTCGTATTGAGAGGGGAGTTAGTGTTAGGTGGGGATTCAATTGAGGATTCATGTCGGCAGCTGAGTTGTATGATTCCTTGTGTGGACAGGGAATTGTACTTGGTGTAATAACTACTTAGTTCTGACAATGATAATCATTGAAATGTTTGTGTCGCGTTATTTGTTATATGCATGTTAAGAGGGTGATTCCTTTCTCATGTGTATAACATATAGATAGGTCATAGGTAGAGGGTATAGGATTAAGTACGAGTTCTTAAAACTCATACTTATGTGACATTCTTGATTCATAGTTATATGAAATGTTTATGAACCCCTCAGCGAATGGACGCCAAAGGTCTGTCTAGGAAAGTTCTTAAACTCATATGATTGTGGCAATTTATGGACTCATAAGTGTGGTTTGACGAACTGGGTATAGTTGTGTGTAAATGGAGTATTAAAGATTATAGGAACAAATAGATTGTTAAGCAAATGATTGTTAGTGAAGAAATAAGTTTTTTAAAACTCCTAGCTATGCTAGACTTCGAAATTTTGAAATCAAGCTAAATACGCACTATGTGCCTTTAAAAAAAATATATGTAGACTCGTAATCATTTTTGAAACGGTTTAAAGTATAGTCTATGCTACTTATTTAAGCTAGACGCAAATGATTTGAAATATCAAAATATATTTTATTTATCACTCATGTACCATGTAACCTGGTGCAGAGATGATAAAAGTTGATAGAGTTGTAAATGCATGAATACTTAGTGTGAATTCGATCTAAAAATCATTGTTCCACTATTGTATGATGTGTTATGACAAAGTCATACAATGACGGCATCCTCAAACGGACTGTTAATACAGTACGACATCATGACGTCATTGTCAAAAATATTTTCAAAAATTTTAATTTTCCAACGGGGTTTGGCTACACCTAAATAATTCGATTGAATTGAATTATTGATACGAGTCTATGCTATTCGATTCAGCTAGATAAATATTTATGAAAACTCTAAGTGTTCATTGAAAGAAATTTCCCGAACCAAATTGTTTTGGTGCAGAATCCAGTAAAACTGAGGTAGAATTTTGTGCCTATGGCAGTGAAGAGAAACAAATAAAATCAGTACATGGCCATTACAGGACATATCGGGCTAATCACCCTTTGTGTCTTTAAGTTATGATGGTTTGCGGATGAATTTCCATAAAACCTTTGCAAAAATAACAGACAAATAGTCTATATGACTCCTCAGCAAAATTTGAAATTTTTTACTCTTGTGAGTGGTGTATTGGGTAGCATGTAATGCTGTGTATGAATGGTATAAGCAGTATGGTGTGAGGTGTAAGGTAAATTTTGGGGAGGAAATTTTTAGAAGAAGGGGCGAATGTGACAACCTGAGAATTTTCAATTTTTTTTAAAATTTTTATTAATTTATTTAAGGCTCAAAATTAGAACCTAGACATAAAATTAGTGTATGCGTTTAATATTTTTAAGAATGAATTTTGAGGATTTCAAAATTCTGTGAAGGATTTAGGTGAATTATTCAGGATTAAGTGTACACGTGAATATATTCTGTGTATATGTGTACAGTATGTGGTTAAGGGTCAAGGGTTGACCAGATAAACAATATCTGTAACAAACCCTAAGTATATATTAAGAACGTCAACGTTAGGTTAGAAAACCCTAGCAATTAACAAAAAACCCTAGAAACCGGTTCTGGAAACCCTAATTTCATGTCTGGAAATTCAAAACCCTAATTCGATGTATGAAACCCTAAATTGAGTACTTAATGGTGTAAGTGTAAATAATTATAATATTAATTAGGGTAAAACTTAATTAATTAACAAACCCTAATTTCAAATTTAGAAAAAAAACATAATTTCGGGATTTGAAACCCTAATTTGTAATTAGGGAAAACCTAAGTGTTAATTTAATATTTTTAATGTTAATTAGGATATATTAATCCTAATTTTCAAATTATGAGTAATTAGAAAACCCTAATTACGAAATCTAATTTATAAATTAGAAATATTATTGTTATAATTAAAACCCTAATTCTGGGTTAAAAACCCTAATGACCAATTACGGCTCTAATTGCTAAATTGGCGATTTTAATTAGGAAAATACTAATCCTGATTAGCAAGATTTAAGTTATGATTAAGAAATTTTAATATAATTAGCAAATTATAATTATAATTTAGAAATATTAATTTTCTATTTTGAAAACCTAATTTGGAAATTCTAGATTTTATTTTTCTAAACCCTAGAGGTTTTCAAACCCTAACCCAAACCCTAAACCCTAAGGGTTTGGCCAATTGACAAAAATGCCATTAAATATAAAATACAAATGACATTAGTGCCCTTATTGCATTCTTTAATTGGTTGCTTGTAGATCTAGACCTAAATTGAGTTGGTGAACCACTCCTAGCCCTAGCCTTGTGCTACAAACCACAGCAATCAGCCACTTGCCAGCCCATTTCATTGCATATGTAGCAAATAAATATATTAAGAGAGAGAATGGACCACTTTATTTCTCATTTCTCCCAAGACCCTCTCTCTCTAAAATTCGGGAATGGGGAGTGATTGATAGTGATATACAAAGCCTATATCAATTCATTGCTAGCCTAAATCAGATTATGAAGTCAGAAAACCAAGATCAAAGCTAAAAGGTATAAGAACCCTAATTTCGAAAATCTTTTGATTTGATGTTAAAAGTTGTAATTTGTTGGCTAGATATGTGTAATAGGATGTCTATAAGTGATCTGGGTTGTAAAATCCCAGATCTATAACATCAAATTCCTCGAATCTAGCATTTTGTCATATCGATTGACAGCCAAATGTCAGACGCCTTAAATCCTTCTCTGTTTTTGATATTTATTCTTTTATGTTATAAATATGTTCTTTGTCATGAGGACTATGATCTAAAACAATAAACAAGGCCAGATCATTTGTATATTGAGAGATACGAGTGGTCAAACCTCGTTGACCGTTCACAGAAACTACTTTCTGGATAGCCCAGAAATCTAAGTAACCTCTGACAAGCTTTTGCAGGCGCTAGATCTTGCTATGTGTTAGTTTTTCGTCCAGGTTATTGTTTTGATCTTGTAGACTAGTATAATTACTACACGATCATGCCTTTATAATTCTCATATCATAAACAGAAACTAAAATAAGCACGGTCAAACATAGGTTGACCAACTGCCTGAAGAACAATTTGGAAAACCCATATTTGTTCATGAACGCGTTTCTGACCTCTACGTTGACCGACCTAAATCGTACTGTTATGATGTTGATATGTTGATTGGTTGTTGTTCCTTGACACAAGAACTACATTTATGAACTAAGAGATCGACTAGTTAATGACCAGAACCATAAGATTTGTGAGCCACAAAGTGGTCACACGAATCTGACTGGATTTCTGGGAAACCCAGAAATCCTAGCAAGCCTCTGACATCAACTTTGCAAGCTTGGACCTTGCAACTGTGATGCTTAATGACTTAGATGATGGTATAGAATTGTAGTATTACATGAATACTACAAGGTTAATGACTTAGCCAACCCAGAAATCTAAAGGAACACTGAAATAAACCCGGTCAAACCACCCAACCAGTAAACTGACATGAAGGTCTCAAGAACACTCAAGAACAGGCCAAGAACACCTATAGCGACGGGTTTGTCGCTATAGGGCCCTTTAGCGACGGTTTTATTATTATTTATTTTTTGATTTTCCAGAAATTATTTAAAAATAGATAAAAATGGTTTTAATTATTAAAAATACATAATAAATTCTGAAAAATTATTTTAAAGTCTGAAAAATAGTTTTTAATTATTTAGAGTATATTTCATAAATATTTAATATTTTTGGAATATAAATGGTATTTAATATATTTAATTATAATATTAAATAAATGATTTAAAAATAATTTTAATACATGAAAATCATGAAAAAAATATTATGGTATAATAAAATATTTTAAGTTCTTTTAAGTGACTTTTAATATTTTGTGATGAATTTCATTAATTAATTAATATTAATGATAATTAGTTTATTTAATAAATATATTAAATAAATTATGGAAAAATAGAATAAATGATTTAAAAATCATATGAAAATGATTTATGTGTTAGAAAAATATTTTAAGTTATAAAATATAACTTGTGATATTTTATCATGAAAATATTAATATTTTAATATTAATAGCAATTATCGATAATGAATTTAATTGTTTAAAAATGATATAAAGGTGATTTAAAAGTATTAAAATACTTTGATATATTATAATTATATTATAATATTATGACATATATTTCATTAATATTTGATAATAAATAGATATTAATGATAAAAGAATTCTATGGTATTTAATTCATTTAAATATGTGTTTAATGATTGAAAAATCTTGATAAATAGTAATAATTATTTAAAAATTATTACGAACTTATGAAAATTATTTTGACTATTAATAAATTATCTTAGATAATGGTTAAGTGTTTAAGCAGAGTTTAATTGAACTTAAACTCGTGAATTGTTCGACTAGACTGTCGGGACATTAGAATTTTGTTGAACTCAAGTCAGACTGAAATAGTTTGATCTGATACTAAGTCATATGTGTGTTATAGACTGATAGGGTTATGTGTTATGTATTTAGGTTATTCTGTGTATATCTATATATATAATAGTATTATATTATGATGATATTATTCTAATATTGGAGATCTATATTACTAATATTAGGTCTTCGGATAAAGCGATATAAATTAAGTAGCTTGTAATCAAATTGCCTCGTGAAGTTTGTTTTTACTTAACTCTACTAAGATTTGTTTCATTCGGATAATCTAATGGTTAATCATTGCTGGTTGCCATGAATTGTACTCTATACATATTGCATGTATAATTCAGGTATGAAAGGCTGATCACCTTCATTACCAGTTGGTTCAGATATATTTGTTCATGTATAATACTTATTTAGTCATAAATTTGTTCCTGCTATTTCATAATTATATTGTTGAATTATAGCCAGCTTATTATTCAGACTCTTTCAATCATAATATATCGTTATATTATTGAACTTAAACTTGATGGGCAACTTTAATGCTCACCCTTGTTATATCATGATAAAACATTGCAGATTAAGACGAATGTGCCGGATACAAGGAAAGGTTAAAGACAGTTCCAGCTTTAGTTTACGTGTGCAGTTAGATTTGTAATAGTTGTATAATAATAATGTTATGTGTTAAATAAATTATGATTTGTGTATTAAGTTAAGGTTACTCGACCTTGGGGAATAGTGTGTAAAGTTATTGTATAAACAATTTAAGTTTATATCTTCCGTAAATAGTAATAGTTGTATAGAATGATTGAACCGGATCCGCGGTGATTCAGGACCTCGGATTCGGGGCCCTCACAGATTCATTTCTCATCTTAGTTACGTTATAACCTTTAGTTCAAGTTCTAACCATATAAATAAACCACATAACACAAAACTGTAACACACTAATAAATTTTAGTGAAATCACAATATCTATTAGACATGTTAACGTCCACTTCCAAAATAACACCCATTTATAGCTAAACTTGTTAATTTAGTACAAGTCTTATGCTACTATATAAATATCAAAAATTTCAAGTGTTAACCTTCATAATACTTATTTACTAATCCTCATTCTCAAAAAATCACAACATGTCATTTTCATAGTTTACTAACTTCTTATAACTTTATAATCACTAACCACATAACACTATGTTATTTTAACCTTGTCGTTACACATTTGACACATTAACATAACCTTAGACCAAGTTATAGTGGTGTTACAAAGTCTGCAGAAGAAGAAGATACCTCACTTGTCTCAGATGTAGGTACGGGCGCAATTATGCAATACATAGCTTTTTGACCCGTGTAGCAGCTCGCCATTTCTCGCCTTCGCATCAAGCGTTAATTGCTGTTGACGCCCCAAATCTGGGTCTCTTCCAACCCGATATATGGTGCTCCACGGTGCTACAGTTCACACAAACATTCAATTGAAATGCCTTAAAGGAACGAATATGTCCTATATATATTCCAAACAATACTACCATTCCCCAGGTTCTTTATAACTGTTACATTTGTTCTTGTCATAATATCAAATATTATCATTACAAACCTATACTATTACATAGGTAATCTACAAGTTCGCTTTAGCCTTCCCTTTATCCTTGTTGAATACTTTGGTCCATTCGATCTAAGCTGCATTCATATGGTTCAAGCAAGAGTGAGCATAACAACCTCAACAAGTACAACAATTTTATTTAAAAAGCATGCTTGAAACATAGGAATTGTATATCTTCAATAACTGGATAATAGTTATGAAGTACTATCAATAATTCAAAATAGCGTTCCTTTTCCTTCAAAACATTTTATTATAACAATATTTAGTAAAACACCAATTATGGTCTAAGACCATGAGTGTTTCATAATTTCTTTGAAAAGGACAACCCGACACGAAGTTCGTAAGTCCGGCATATCTTACGAGCACTTCTAGGTGATCAGCCAATAGTACTCTATGTTGATCAACACTACATCCATTAAACGTGTATATGTTTAAGTTGTGGCAACCTCACGTGCCCATCAAATACTCGATGAAAAATACATTTGTTTATTCATATTCAGGCTTACCTTGAATCCATACCAAACAATTGGCGTAGGATAGCGTTAGCAATTCTATATTGAAAAACTTGTAAATCAATTAATCAACTTATCAAGATTAGTCTAGCCGAGTTAAAACTGGCATCGACTCTTTCTTTAAAACCATACATGCATCTCATAACTTGAATCATTTGAAAACCTGGCTAACACGAAGGTTAGACAAGTGTTTAGAAAAACTTGCCTTCAAAATATTCTCTGATGATAATTACATTTCCTTTTGAGTCTTTACGGTCTCTACAACACATAATCACATAACATACCACATTAGGTCATGAATGAACATACTTAGTTCTTAAACAATCTTACCCTTCTTCTCAATCTAATCATGTATTAGATTTGTTATTATTGGTTCCGGCTTACCGTCGTTCTTTTATATCATTCTTACCAACTTCTTTCTCTTATTTAACTTAATTGAAATTATTTCATTAATACAACTCAGTTCGAGTTAATTATCCTTCCTTACAATTTACTAACGTCCTTACGTTATTAATTGACACTTAATTGGCATTGGTTATGTACACTTATTGTACACTGTTCCTGTTTACATTTAATTAACTTTCTTTAACTCTAAGTGATCACACGTGAGGTTTAGTTATGACTTAACAATGTTTTATTAAGTCCCTTAGTTTGTTGTTAAACAATTTCTATTCAAGCTCTACTTGTAACCATTCTTTACTATCTAGGTTTTAAAAATTTGGTATTTATGGCCATTATTATACTCTTGGTGCAAGGCTGCAGCATCACACATTAGTGTTCGAAAATTGGACTTAGCGGCTGTATGCGAGTCCTTTGTTACTTGTCACATCATGGCGCCAAATCATTTAGGCTTGAGTCGCATTGTGGCGACGACTACGTGCCGAGATAAATTTGACAGATTTTCAAACTTGTGAGATTCCCGGACTCGTAACTTCTTCGTTATAAGTCCGAATTGGCTCGTTCAAGAGCCTACGGTTCAAAAATTACATACTCTATGTGTTCATGCAAGAATTTTATCTATTCGACTTCGTTAACTAAAAATTCACTCATTAGTCCATTTTTAACGAAAACGATAAACGTTCGTGAACGTTCAACGCTCGTTTCTTTGTTCTAAGTCAGAATCCGATCATTTTCGAGTCCGCAACTCTATAATGCCAAATAAGACTTGTCTCCATCGAAAACCAACATTTCTGAGTTCAATATCAAAATTCGACTTCCATTCTGAGAATTTCACGAATTCGACGATTATCGTCTAATCGTGTAAACTCCACAAAAACTTTGTTACTCGAGATTTTTAAACCGTTTCAAATGGATTCATTCCATCATACTAACTTCTTAATATACATACTTCATTAACTTATATTATAATAAGTTATTACTTGTTCTTTGTGAGTTTGTAATTTATGAAAGTATAAACCATTTACATTTTCATTATCCATGACTTATGATAGATCATGACTTCCAACCATTATTCTTGCTTCATCTTATCATACCAATTCCATTAATGTAAACATGTTATAAGTTCTTACAAGTTCCTCTTAGTTCATAACTTATATAAGTATAAATGACTTATTCATGACTCATTACGGCTTAATTCCATTTATTAATCATTCTTGTTATTCTTTAGCATACATGTAAGACCCAAAATTTTATAAATAAAGATGATTTTTTATATAAATATTATTTTTGAATATTATGGAATAAATTTGATATAATGTTATAGTTGTGGGTAATATTTATAAATTTTGCAAAGTAAGCAAGTGGTTATATTATATTCGATTGGTCGGGAATATTCTTATTTAGCGGGGAATATTCATACAACTACTCAATCATTGGTGGACCCCATAATGTAATTATTATTTGGATTGAGAAAACGACAAAAATATTTTATTGAAATAACGGCGAAAGTTTTACCGGTTGATCTTGTTGAACTACTCGGTAGTAAATGTACAAAGATGCGTGGTTGCATAGTAGCACACGGTATTGATTATTGATGTTTACGTGAGAAGTCACTTAGCTATACTCAATTATTGCTACAATGAATTGTTGCATCATATCTCTTATATTATTGATTCAATTATTGTCACGAAAGATCATCCAGTATAATATTAATTGCATTTACAAGTTATAAATGATTAATAATTGTTGAAAGATTAAAAATATGTTGATTAAAAATAAAATGATTTGTGGTAATATCTATTCAATCCTTGATGTATATAAAGAGTCTGTTATGAGACGTTTGTGGTAAGTTTGATTATTTTATTGGGGGGCCCATATGTCATCATCTAAGAGTCCCTTCGTCAATAGTAATTACCTTCGTCAATAGTAATTACCCCTTCGCAAATAGTAGTTGTCCCTTCAATATTACCAAGAGTTAACTGCCTCTTCGGTGTTCCAAGGGTTAATTACCCCTTCGCAAATAGTGGTTGTCTCTTCAATATTACCAAGAGTCATTTTGACCCTTCGTTAAGACCAAGAGCCACCCTCAATTTTTCTATAAATAGAAAGCTCATTCCTTCATTATTTCTTACGAATTCACTGAAACTCTAGAGAGAGAAACTATAGAGAGAAAGAAGAAAAGTATTTTGCTACTTCACTTTTCTAATATTCAGCTCTTCTAGGGTAAGGAATATTATTTGTTGTACCCGTAAGGGGTGTTATTCTTTCTTATTCACGAAGAGAACTTCTGTTATTCCATTCTTTATTATTCGGTTGGAATAACTTTGTGTACGCCAGTGCATACCCTATACTTGGTGAAATCCTTATGTTATTTCATTCTTATTTATTCTCATTGAATAACTTTGATCGCTGGACTCCCCTATACTTGGTGAAATCCTTATATTATTCCGCTCTTTATTATTACGCTTGGAACATCCTGTGCATGTGTTTTACACCGACCGGTCCCGCCTTTATCATTCTCATTTGGAATATCCTATCTCGTGTGTTTTACACCGGATCCGGTTCCATCTTTATTATTCATTTGAACATCCCGTCGGTGTGAATTTCACCGACACAGTTCCGTTATTATTATTTTGTTGGAATAACTTTGTCATCACAGTACCGCATGCATGGTGATTTCCTTTGTTATTCCATTCTTTATTATACCTAGTTGGTTAAAACTTTGACTTCTATACTCCATGAAATTAGTGGAATATTCACGATATTTGCGCTTCATCCAAAGATCCTTTCATGGAAATATTCTTCTCGATATTCTTGAATTTTTACTCTATAAAGCGAGATCATGTTGATAGTTTGGATGTTATTGGTTCCTAGATAAATTAATTCTTGAACTTGTTTTATTGAATTCTTATATCATTGTCATCATCCTCATGTTATATTATGTTATCTTTGGCTTACGTGCATAGATGAACTTAGTATGGTTATGACCGGGGATCATTCGATAATCATCATGACTGATATAAATGATGTGACAAAAGTCCTTAGTGGCTTCATGTAATGCGTTGATGGATAGTTTTTGGTATGATTATAACCAGGGGTGATTCGGTATAGTCATGACCATTGATAATTTGATGAAAATCCTTGACTGTGGTACAAGGATGATTAGCTATTGTGGTTTATTCATTAAACTGAGTCTTAGTGATAAAAATTGATGAAAACCTTTTAAAACCTAAAAGATAGTAGACTTTATTTTCTACTTGACTCTTTTAATGGATTGCATATTCCGCTGCAATTAAACTGGTTGTCTATTGTATTTTATCAGTTTGACATTGTTGAAGACTATTGATAATTTATTCTGCATTATCTTAGTTATAATATTTCATACTGGGCTAGTTGAGCTCACCCTTTCTTTCACTGTTCTCTTCAGGAAATGAGAATATAGCTGGGACGAGTCGAGGAAAAGAGTGATGGTCCTGAAGATAGCATTAGTAGTCCTCACTATTCTGTTAAATAGTGTGAAAATAAATGTAATAAGGACTCTTTGAGTATGGATATTGTCTAAATGACAATATTCCTATTAGAACTCTCCGTTTATGTATTGTCGTATGTTACACGACAGATGTATAATTAAGTTTGTATTTGAATTTATGTACCATGTAAGTGGCGACCCAAAATGGGTGGCGTATACCTAATTTTGGGGGCGTCACAGTTGGTATCGAGCTTAGGATATGATCCCCGGTGAGATGTGAGATAAGAACTAGGAGGGAGAGACGGGAATTTCTTTAGCTAGTATGACTTACCTAAATTTATTTGGTATTTAATTGGTCAATCGAGTATAGGGATAATATGTGATATGTTAATTAACCCTTGTTTTGTGACAGTGTTTGAGAATGACATCTGAAAATGCTGAGATAAGCAATGAAGCACATGAGAGTGTTGATTCAGCTCAAACAAAAGGTAACGACCAACAATACGATAATAATCATACTGGTGGCAACAGCTATCAGAACAATGATAACCATCGTGGGGGAAATTATCATGCTAAGAATGGTAACCACTTCGGTGGTAATCATGGCAAAGATAATAGAAGTGGAAATTGCAAGAAGAGAAGGTTATTTAGCTCAATTTTGTTGTGCACCAAAGTCAAGTCTAGCTGGGACGGTGGCACCAAAGGTGGATATGGACAAAACAAAGTTGTTGGTTTTAGGAAGTGCATTTTTTATGACTTCTCAAAAAGCGAGTAAACCGAACGGGTTAGTTAGCACGGGTTAGTTAATTATAAATTACGAAAGTCTATACCTTATAAGATCTTGGGTTCTACCCATTATTTTATCTCTCTTACTTGCATTCAACGTTTAAATTTGACTCAGGAGAAGTTAGACTTTGACTTATTAGTTGAAACTTCGTTAGTAGGAGCCTTCGTTACTGCTTACTATTTTTAAATCTTGTTTGATTCAAATAAACACTTTCACGTTACTTCGTCGATCTTATCTTTTGAAAATACTTGCCTTTGATGTGATTTTAGGAATCAATTGGTTAACTACTCATCATGCTTTTCGTAAGGTTGTTAGCTTTTATATTCATAACCAACCTGTTGTGCCAATTCAAGTAACCAAACTACTAAAGTCAATTATTGTCATATCAAGCGATAAGTAAAGAGCCCCGAACCTTTCGTTGTTAACTTCCTTGTGTGGAATGCACCGCGGACTTTACATGTGGCGACATCGTGAATGAAGATGGCAAGTTTATAGGTATCATTGTGAGGTGCTATCTAGGTTAAGGGATAGAAGTCACAGTTGGTATCAATGTGACGTACTATCCAAGTCTTGGATGCGAGTCACAGTTTTGAATGATATTTCTATTATTAATAAATTTCCTGGCGTATTCTTGAAGACTTCTTAGCCTACTTAGAGCGTGAAATCGAATTTTGTATTGACTCCAGTACAAAAACCCATTTCTTAAACCCTCAAATATTTCTTCAACTAAAAGGATCTGTTTACGTGGATTATGATGAAAGTCATAATAAAAGCATTGGACTAATGAAAATCATGGGTATACGTGGTATTAGTAAGTGTTATAATGAGTTATGTTGGTTATTATGAGAAAACATGAAAGTTTCTTAGAAATCACAAAGAGTTGAAAATCAGATTTTGTGAAAAACGTAACATGAAATTCAATTGACCAAATCTCCTATTATATTTTGAATTTTTGAGTGTGGTCAAGTCCTAGAGTTAGATCTATGAGTTACCTAACTAATCTAAGTGGAATCACTGGAAAAGGTGTTGTAGATTTACGTGTGGACTGATTTTAATAAAGAATGAAAAAGCTGGAAATTTCAAAAAGCTACTGATTTTATTTTTAAAAGAGCATTTTCGGCCACTTAAATTATGAGAAAAATTCTAGCCTTTTGGGAAATGAAAGTATATGGTATAAGGTAACTCCTGTCCAAAAATGAGCTTATTCTGACTTAAAATGAGCAAGTAATGACCATTTCAATATTTAGGTTTTTTCGACGAAAAACGATATAACCGGAGTTCTACAACTCCGATGACCATGAAATTTAAACTGGAGGCTCACATTAACATGTGTAAGGTCCTGCCAAGATTTGGGAATTTCTGGAGTTAAACTTGAGGTAGCAAATTTCTTAAGGAATTAATTAGAAATTGATTTTTGAAAAATAGTAAATAAATTTTAAAAATTTCGAGAAAAATATATTTTCATTATGGGACTATATTATGCTAAATCCCAAAAAGAAAATATTTTTGGAACTGATTTGATATTTTTCATAAAAATAGTTTGATTCTGAACATATGAGATAAATATGTTATGTGAAGTAACAAAATTGGAAAATAGGATTTTATGGCTAGAGAATCCTATATAGAGTATATGCATATTTTTTTTGATGAGGATTTGATCATTGATGATGATATCTTATGAGTATGGCATTTTGAATGATTAAATTCATTATATGGTAAAAGCGTAAACAATTGAAATAAATTGTTTATAAATTTAAGAAGTGATTAAAATATTGTTATAATATTAATGATATTAGATTATAAGATTATTAAGTGATTGATAACATGGGGATATTCTTGAATCTCGGATAAATTATATTATAAATGTTTAATATTTATCCTTTATCTCATTTGATTGATTCTTTATATCATTGACATAATCCTCATGCTTATATTATGTGAAAAGTCATCTATGGCTCACGTGCGTAGATGGACTTGGTATGATTATGACCGAGGGATTGTTCAAGATAATCATAACCGTAATTGAAAACACGATTATCTTTGTACGTGGTGCATGGATAATTTGTGGTCGTGATACTAATGAATACACGATTATCTTTGGCCGTAGTGCATGGATAATTTGTGGTCGTGATACTAATGAATACACGATTATCTTTGGTCGTAGTGCATGGATAATTTGTGGTCGTGATACTAATGAATACACGATTATCTTTGGTCGTAGTGCATGGATAATTCGTGGTCGTGATACTAATGAATATCCTTGGCCTGTAGTGCAGGGATGATTCGATGATATGGATTAATTATTGAAATGAGTCTCAAAGAATGAAATATTAATTCATGGATGTGGTAAAAGTCATCTTTGGTCGTAGTGCATTGATAGACTTGGTATGATTATGACCAAGGATTATTCGGTATAATCATGACCGTAATTGAAAACACGAATATCCTTGGCCAGTAGTGCATGGATAATTCGTGGTCGTGATACTATTAAGCTACGTCTCAACATTATTGGTTTTACAGTTGTATATCTTTGGCTTGTAGTGCAAAGATGAATTGTTAATGAATATCTTTGGCCGGATTGCGAAGATGAATTTAATATTTTTAACGATAAAGGTATTCAAGGTATCCTCACCTCTTTATCATATCGTATCGTACCTAATTTCGAGGGCTAAATTTCATAAGAAGGGAGGTTGTAAGACCCGACTTTTATAAATAAAGATGAATTTTTTTTTATAAATATTATTTTTGAATACTATGGAATAAATTTGATATAATGTTATAGTTGTGGGTAATATTTATAAATTTTCCAAAGTAAGCAAGTGGTTATATTATATTCGATTGGTCGGGGAATATTCGGTTTAGCAGGGAATATTCGTCATAACTACTAATCATTGGTGGACCCCACAATGTAATTATTGTGTTGGATTGAGAAAATGACAAAAATATTTTATTGAAATAACGGTGGAAGTTTTACCGTTGATCTTGTTGAACTACTTTCAGTAGTAAAAGTAATGCGATGTCGTGTGGTTGCATAGTAGCACACGGTATTGATTATTGATGCTTACATGAGAAGTCACTTAGCTATACTCAATTATTGCTACAGTAATTGTTGCATCATATCTCTTATATTATTGATTCAATTATTGTCACAGTATCATCTGTATAATATTAATTGAGACGACAAGTTATAAATGATTAATAATTGTTGAAAGATTAAAAATGTGTTGATTAAAAATAAAATGATTTGTGGTAATATCTATTCAATCCTTGATGTATATAAAGAGTCTGTTATGAGACGTTTGTGGTAAGTTTGATTATTTTATGGGGGGCCCATATGTCATCATCTAAGAGTCCCTTCGTCAATAGTAATTACCTTCGTCAATAGTAATTACCCCTTCGCAAATAGTAGTTGTCCCTTCAATATTACCAAGAGTTAATCGCCTCTTCTTGTTGTTCAAGGGTTAATTACCCTTCATGAATAGTAGTTGTCTCTTCAATATTACCAAGAGTCATTTTGACCCTTCGTTAAGACCAAGAGCCACCCTCGCTTTTTCTATAAATAGAAAGCTCATTCCTTCATTATTTCTTAAGAATTCACCAAAACTAGAGAGAGAACTATAGAGAGAAAGAAGAAAAGTATTTTGCTACTTCACTTTTCTAATATTCAGCTCTTCTAAGGTAGGGAATATTATTTGTTGTACCCGTAAGGGGTGTTATTCTTTCTTATTCACGAAGAGAACTTCTGTTATTCCATTCTTTATTATTCGGTTGGAATAACCTGTATACGCAGCATACCCTATACTTGGTGAAATCCTTATGTTATTTCATTCTTATTTATTACATTGGAATAACTTTGTATCGCCGACTCCCTATACTTGGTGAAATCCTTATATTATTCCGTCTTTATTATTACATTTGGAACATCCTGTGCATGTGTTTTACACCGACTGGTTTCGCTCTTTATCATTCTGTTGGAATATCCTATCTGTGTGTTTTACACCGGATCTGGTTCCATCTTTATTATTCTGTTGGAACATCCTGTCGGTGTGAATTTCACCTGACCTGGTTCCGTTATTATTATTCTGTTGGAATAACCTGTCTATGCGAAGTACCGCATGCATGGTGATTTCCTTTGTTATTCCATTCTTTATTATACCTAGTTGGTTAAAACTTTGACTTCTATACTCCATGAAATTAGTGGAATATTCCTGATATTTGCGCTTCATCCAGTATCCTTTCATGGAAATATTCTTCTCAGTATTCTTGAATTTTTACTCTACAAAGCAGTATCATGTTGTGATTTGGATGTTATTGGTTCCTAGATAAATTAATTCTTGAACTTGTTTTATTGAATTCTTATATCATTGTCATCATCCTCATGTTATATTATGTTATCTTTGGCTTACGTGCATAGATGAACTTAGTATGGTTATGACCAGGGATCATTCGGTATAATCATGGCTTGATATAAATGATGTGACAAAAGTCCTCAGTGGCCTGGTAATGCGTTGATGGATAGTTTTTGGTATAATTATGACCAGGGGTGATTCGGTATAGTCATGACCATTGATAATTTGATGAAAATCCTTGACCGTGGTACAAGGATGATTAGATATTGTGGTTTATTCATTAAACTGAGTCTTAGTGATAAAAATTGATGAAAACCTTTTAAAACCTAAAAGATAGTAGACTTTATTTTCTACTTGACTCTTTTAATGGATTGTATATTCATTGCAGATTAAACCGGTTTGTCTATTGTATTTTATCGCTTTAACATTGTTGAAGACTATTGATAATTTATTCTGCATTATCTTAGTTATAATATTTCTTACTGGGCTAGTTGAGCTCACCCTTTCTTTCACTGTTCTCTTCAGGAAATGAGAATATAGCTGGGACGAGTCAGGGAAAAGAGTGATGGTCCTGAAGATAGCATTAATAGTCCTCACTATTCTGTTAAATAGTGTGAAATAAATGTAATAAGGACTCTTTGAGTATGGATATTGTCTAAATGACAATATTCCTATTAGAACTCTCAGTTTATGTATTGTCGTATGTTACACGACAGATGTATAATTAAGTTTATATTTGAATTTATGTACCATGTAAGTGGCGACCCAAGATGGGTGACGTATACCTAATTTTGGGGGCGTCACAATACATGTTCTACCACTACCCACTTCTCCAATCAATGGATGAAAATAGAATCATGGTTCAAGATGGCTTACCCTTTGATGATCACTTGCTACGCCTTAATCTTCTTCTTGCTTCTTGATTATTTGAATAATGAAAGGTCTAACTTTCTAGCTTATTCTCTCTAACCAATAAGTTGTAAGTTGTTTGGAGGAAATGAACAACCAACAACAATGAATCCTAGCTTGCTATTTATTGAAAAACCCAAAGTGAGGGCATAATGGTCAATAAGCCACCTCCACCTCCTTAATGCACCTCCTTACTATTCATTACTTTGTCCCTAAGTAAACTTAGCCTCCACACATTTTTGCTTGGCCATCACAACACTTTCTCACCACTTATCTTAGCCATTAAGCTTACTTGATTACCACAACACTTAGCCATTAAGTTTCCTTTACTTGCTCACCACTTTGGACCATCCATGTGATCATGGGTTGCTCCATGGATCAACCTTGCTTTGGACTTTAATTTTAATTAATCTCATCTTATATTTTGGGCTTACATTAACAAATCTTTGGGCTTTACTTTACAAACACTTAAGCTTGTACATTTAATTCTATTGGACTTTATAATAACCAATATTTGGTTTTAATATTAGTTCACATTGGGCTTAACCATTTTCATATTTGGCTAACATAATACTTAACAAATCCTATAAGTTCCTTTCTTTTGGCTTAAAGCCTTATAACGTATTATTTACGTATAATTCTCGTATCCTAATCGTATACTTATTCATCATATACGATATACCATCATTCATACATACTCGTATAATACTTCGTCTCATACTTGTAATCATTACTTCGTATAATACCTACGTATCATACAATCATCTCTTAATTCATTACATGCGTTTAATTTCCTTCTCGAAAATCACTTTCCCTAAACATTAGATTTTAAGTCCGCAGGCGAAATATTACTTTTTCCATAACTGAAATATTATTGGATATTCCATCTTACCTTGATATTCTATCGTTACATATTTCTCGGAAGTTCAAAAATAATTCCCGAGCAGAAATGCGTGAATAGTATTTTTCGGAAAATTTGTTGGAAAGCTTTTATTTTCGTCTTTGAAATTCATACACTTTAATTCTACCATGTAGCCAAAATACTACGACTTTCTGATTTGCCTATGTCATAGAACGACCTTCAATTAGCTTGCTCCCATAAATAATCAATTAAATTCATTTAATCCACATAATTAAATAAAATTTTAATTCTCCTAAAAATTTGATTTTCACACAAGGCAAAGGTGCGATTTACGAACCGTAAAGGCTATGAATAGTATTTAATTTTTAACCCAACTAACACGAATTTTACCCACCAAATAGTGAAATTAACACGTAAAATAAATATACAACTATCATAAACATGTTTAATAACATTTTCAATCACTTAGCACAATTTAACAACAATTAAAACTATTTTAATTTCTCAAAATTCATATTTTTCATATAAAACTCCATTTTTGATATCTCTTAGAAAAATCATCACTGTAATCTCTATACTTGACCAAATCACCTCATTCAAATTACGTTATCTTCATTTCTTAATGGACTAGCATAATAGCCTCCATTCACAAATTAACATACAAATTGACCACTAAAATTGGTACTTTTCACAAGCCATATAAAATTATAAACACTGTCATTATTTCTCTACTTTTAATTGTGATTAGCATACAAATTCCTTGTTTAAACATAAATTCAACCATGACCAACACATATACTCACAATTACCAGTTATATATCAATAATTCAACAAATTAAAATCACAGAGCATGAAATTTTATGCCGTAAACACCCATATATAAACATATATACATACATAATATTAAGGTTAAAGAAAATACCTTCAATTGGCTTGTTAATTCTTGTTAAACACTGAAGTTGCTTGGTAATCCTTAGGTTTCCTCTCAATTCTCGCAACTCTCTCTATAATCTTATGCTTAGCAAAACCCAAGCCAATATGCGTAAAACATAAAATCGATATGGCCATAACCCCTATATTAAATATAGCAGTTACAACTAATAAACGTATATGTTATAATTATATTTTATTTATTATTTAATATATTTTATTTATTTTATTTATAATTCAAATATTAAAAAAAATCCAAAAGCCATAAGGCTTTGTTTGGCAAAAAAGTCTTTAAAATAAAGACTTAATATATTTAAGTCTTGTTTGGTCAAAAAAAAATTAAACTACTTTAATTTTATTTTAATAAACAATTTAGTTTATAATTTATAATCATATACTATTTATTTGGATTTCCATATCCAACATTAAATCAAATAAATTAATTACACATACTATATTTTAAATAAATATTCCACTTAAACAAATATCACAAAATTATATTCTCATTATAATTTTATTTAATAAATTAATATACCATCTTAATTTATCACATCACAACAACAATATAACATCTCATGTTATCTTACAACATAATAACTATAAATTAAATTAATTTAGAATATTATCTAATAAATATAATTTATAAATATTTACTAACAAAAATCAAATATTCATTTAATTTAAGAAATATTTTAAATTACAAAACAACAACTTCATCAATAAAATATTTATTTAATTTAATAAATATTTTAAATTACAAATAAAATCTTGGATTGTTACATCATTCCCTCCTTACAAGGATTTTGTCCCCAGAATCACAACTCAAACAATCGAATCGCCACATTCTTCCCTGTTTAAAAAGATTATGTCCCTAGAATCAAAGACACGGACAAAACAAATAACTCATGGTAATTCTTCATCATTTCAGTTTCGAGTTCCCACGTAGCATCTTCGACGCTGTGGTTCCTCTATATCACCTTCACAAAAGGTTTTAACTCATTCATGTACACATGATCTTTTTGGTCGACTACTTGGATAAAAATTTCCTAGTAGCACAACCATAACGGTTCGTACTTTGTCACATGATTACAGTCGAGCTTGTTCGATCATCTCACTGAAAAATGAAAAACATTACGAATGCGCTTTAACTATAGAGGTAAGGCTACCTCAAAACCATCTTTCATCAATACTTCCTATACTATTACCATTTTATACCCACTATAGTTCATCAAACTTACCACACTTTGGAAATCCAGGAACTTGCCATAATCATATGAGTTTAGGAACTTATCCTAGTCAGACCATATGCGTCCATTCGCTGAGGGGTTCAAAACATACCATATGATTATGAGTCACGAACTTACCATATGCTTTAGTTTTAAGAACCAAACCTAATCTTAATATCATCTAACTTAATCTTAAAAACCTCTAACTATCAAATATATACATGAGAAAAGAATCACCTTTCCACCACCTATACATTGATAGCGTGATGCCGACATTCCAATGATTATCAATGTGATAAACCAAGTATATGCACAAAACCTCTGCCTACACAAATGTTTGTACGACTTAGTCACAATATGAGTCCTCAATTGAAAACCCACCTAACATTACCTTACTCTTAAATTATTTTAACTTACCCATAACTTGCTCAATGCGGATTCCTCTTAGGACATTATCAAAAACTTCTCGTGCGCTTAGCACGCCTTCCAATGTTTGGACTTCTTTTTAGTTTGGCAATCGATTTGCAAACAATATAACAAACCTATTTCTAATTGCGTTCCATACGTTCTTACAAACCTTTTTGAAAATTCGATGTAAATCGTAAATCTCGATTCGACACAACTGACACAGAAACATCGTGCCTTGAAATTATTTCATTAAGACATAACTTCACTCACTGCTGGATATGTAATATGCTAACTTTGACATACCAAAAATCTATCGCCATATCTTGCCACCAATAGTAATATTGAAGGAAATATATTCATTTCGTGCTTCCTAGTTGATTTAATATATAAATTTTATGCAAAACTTCATTTTCAATTCCTGGTATTAACGAAACTTAGTTTCTTCCTTCTACTTTAAACTATCCTTCAGTATCGATTTTGAATTTGACACCCTCATCTTGGAGGTACTCTTCCTTTACTCTGTCTAGCAAAGTTGTACAGTTTTCCATCTAAATAGATTCTCCTCTGACTTTTTCATATATCTTACCTCCTACCACATATTAGTCATTTCTATTATGAACCCATCTTGCACAGTTAACAAAATAACTACTATTTTGTTTTTCTTAAGACGTTGGCAACCACATTCGTTTAGGATTTTGTAGTCATAATCCTTGAACAACTTCAACTAGCACTTAAACACATGCTTAAATATCTCTATGAGATGATATACTTTAGACACTTATGATATGTTTATATCTCACACTACTACCCAAAAATAACACCTCTAAATCCTCAGAATAACCACTAATACCTCTACTCTGAATCGTGAGTCGGACACCCTTTCTCATAAAATTTTAACTGACATGATGTGTAAGAAATGACCCTATCATTCTGCCTAAACACACTTCCTAATACATTGTATGATGCGTCGCTATACAACACAAAGTTTTCTGTACTATCTAGTAGAGACAACATAGGTGCCATACTAAATTCTTCTTCAATTCTTAAAAATTCACTCTATAATTTCCACAACCCATATAAATTCCAACGATTTTTTTTCGTTAAGTTAGCTAACAATTAGCAATATTTTCTAAATAACTTCTTGACTTCCTCAGAGTCTTAAGATTTATGCACTTTCTTTTGACAATAACTTATCACCACCTGGTTTAACCACTTTAGAGTTTCATAAATCAAATCGGAAATAAATCCATTACGTGGTCTTTAATACCAACACGACAATTCTACACATCAACCTAAAAGGAATCACTATTCACACTTTCTAATTTTTTTTTAGGGAATAGTCCAACTCTTCCCGAAGAGAATCTAGTTTCTAAATAAATTCATCAGGCATAAATTAACAAGTGGTGGTTAAATTAAATAACACACAGCCGTATAGATAACTGATCGGAACCATACCTTGCATTGCATTCTGGATTTTCATGTTGGATGATTGTTCAGTTGGTCAACACGACGGAGTTGACTCTACAATAACCAGTTTGCCACTGCCCCCTTTGCTTCCACTTGCTTTTCCTACCACTTTCTTTGGGAAACCTCGAGCCAAGTGCTCATTCGATCCACATGTGAAGCAGGCTCTCTTCCTAGGTCTTGAACATTTTGGTGTAATGTGATCCTTCGATCCACAATTAAAGCACACCCTTTTCCCCCTCAAATAAACACCTACATGTTTCTTTCCGCAGTTGCTACACACCTCCACCTTCTTCTTTTCCTTCCTCACGATTTTCAAATATTATTATTGTCCCACTTTCTTTTACAAGCGCTCTACTTGTATTTGACTATCATCCACCTTATCATCTTCACTCTTCTTTCCTCTCGCTTCGATCAGATGCCAACAGATTACCTTTCAAATCTACATCAATCATTCTCTCCAACCCTGTTGTAAATGAATTTAGTTGGAACATCGAGATTTGATTATACAGCAAGAAATTCAGTTGATTTGTCAGTGCTCCCACTAGAAAATTCACCAATTGTGGCACTGGATTTGCGTTAGCTTCCCTATTATATGCATTTTCCTTGGGGCTCTGTTGACGCTGTTGTCTTCTTCTAGGCGACATCTTACTATTTAAAACTTGAACTATTAGATCATCGTTCATCCACACATTAACATTTTCAAACTTATCTCAACCACTTATAGATAACACATAATATATCTTAATAAACAATGATAATACTTTTTTCATTTATTATTATACCACACATAACAAAATAGCCTCATTGCTATTTATATTATTTATCCCAAAATAATAAAATTCTAGGATTACTTTATCACATCCCACTATTTAATTCAAAAGTTAGGATTTATATTTATTAATTTTCATTATAATTTTCATATAATCTAATGTTTTTCCTTGCAATCTACAAGAACATTCCACATTGTACAACTTCATTTCGCTTTTGCTCCACGATACTAATCGTCGGGAGATTGAAGATTAAATTCTAAGTTTCATCATTCGCTGCACTCTTTTCGACTTGTCTTCAACACGATCTATGCATTTAAAAGTCTTCACCCATGCGTCTTCAGCTCTCGCACGCTTTGTTGACTTCTTTCCCTAGTCATTCCTGCGCAATCTCATTCCCAGCTAATAATTATCCTCTTTAATATTCTGACCGTTTTGACTGAGCTAACATCCGCTCTACATCTGCAAATGGTGCAGTAAGGTCTTGAGTCGCGACATCTTCTTGTGCTAACGTGGCTTGGTGCTTTAAAGCTAGACCTTCTAATTTCTAAACCTTCTTTTATAACTCAATGTTATGACCACACACCTCATTGGAGGAATTCCTCCTCCTCGTTCTCATCCTTCACCTTTACCACCCCAACTTTATCCTCTCGTTCAAACTCAAGCTTATACCCAAGATCTACAATAGAAATCAACGGGTATGGCTTTCCCAATACCAACCATACTTAGACTATACAACTTCTAAGGCTCCTAATCCTTATCATCCTTCGTCAGTCATTCTAACAACGAAGTTTTAACAACCCCAAAACTTGATTTGTATAATGCATGCTACTCCTAAGTACTCATGAGCACATAAGACATTAACACATAAGCACATAAAGCCTTTTATCATTTTATCTTCAATGAATTTCCTTAATTCATTCCTTAGAACTAAATAAGAGTTTATCACCTCTATGTTTTCGATCTCCTAGAAGGTTATAGCCTAAGGTTTCCCCCACCTAAGGTTCATAACCTAAGGCTTTGATACCAACTTGTGACACCCCCAAATCCGGATACTTCAATTCCACAGATTTGGTGTTCACTGTCCAAATAAATTATAACTAACTACCCATAAACAAAAGATATAATTAAACTCAAAAGCTTAAATAATAAATCTCCCATCAAGGGTTACATAATCTCAAGATAAATCCCAGGTCATCTAACCTTTAATACACTCATCAGCGGAAATTAAAACATGATCATAATTAAATCTAGTACACAAGCTTCATAAATAAAAGATAACTTAAACGTTGTCATCTAATTAAGAACTTTATCCTTGCCCTTGCTTGTATAAAGCTCTTCAAACTTCTTAACTTCATCTGCATTATTTTATGCAAGAGTGAGCAAACAATTGCCCATAAGAAGGATAATATACAATAACAGTTTATGAATGATAATTCACTGAGTTTTCAATGGTAAAGTATTCTTACCGGAACAATAAAATTTAATTCAACAACTATGAGTTCAAAGGAATAATGAACATTATATTAACAATAGATATCAACATCAAAGAATACACTGAGGGTCACAAGACCACGAACTATACTCTAGGTTTCAAGTATTTCTACTTTAACCTTTAACAGTCTAAAAGACTATAATCATCATCTTCGCCCAAGGTTAACAGTGTGTTTCATCAGAAACCTTTAACAGCCTAAACGACTATATGGACCATCATTCCGCACTCTGTGATCAAATTTTTGTACTAATGTATTATGCAAAAACATTTTAACGTTATTACGTTTTCTAAAATAATCCCTTAATAAAAGGGTTGTTCATCTCAGCTTAGATTATCAGGTTCCGAACCAAATGAAGTTTGGTTGGGACTTAGCTTCCAAGGAATTCTTGATCTTTAGAATGCTCATCAACCAAGTAATCGTCAATCGATAGAAACAAATAACTATTCAAGAGTTTAATTATAATATCTTCATGAACAAGGTATATCGATGAATCAATAAGAACTAGAGTATTAACAATTTCTAAATTGAACAAATGTTATCATCGACAACATGCTTTCAAAATTTATGTGAGTACATATGCAAACCAAAGGAAGTTTGGTTTACGTTGACTTCAAGGGAAATTTAGAGTTTCGAACATTCATCAACTAAGGATTAGTTGCATTGGTAAAGAATCGCTAGACAACTTAGAGTTCGGTACAATAATGTAAGATAGTACAATGATATCGAGAACAAAGATCAAACAATGCTTATTAATAATCGAATAAACAACATTAAAGACTTTGAATAAACAAGGTAATCTCGTTTGAAATAAAGAAATAAAGATTAACTAACGTGTTCAACAATTAAATGAGAGTTAAAGAATTTGCATGACAATAACTCGTTAAACAAGAGGTTAGAGTTAGAGAATTTGCATAAGTATAACGTAATAGTAAAAAATAACCTTGCTGAATAATAAAGTAGCAAAGGTTAGGGAACTTGCCTCTTACGTAAGCTATACAATTACAATTCACGTACTCCAATATCCTACACATACCATTAGGATCATCACCTCAATTAGCCACATACACATTAACCCCATAGATTCATTTCTCATCTTAGTTACGTTATAACCTTTAGTTCAAGGTCTAACCATATAAATAAACCACATAAGACAAAACTGTAACTCACTAACACATTTTAGTGAAATCACAATATCTATTAGACATGTTAACGTCCACTTCAAAAATAACACCCATTTATAGCTTAACTTGTTAATTTAGTACAAGTCTTATGCTACTATATAAATATCAGAAATTTCAAGTGTTAACCTTCATAATACTTATTTACTAATCCTCATTCTCAAAAAATCATAACATGTCATTTTCATAGTTTACTAACTTCTTATAACTTTAGAATCACTAACCACATAACACTATGTTGTTTTAACCTTGTCGTTACACATTTGACACATTAACATAACCTTAGACCAAGTTATAGTGGTGTTACAAAGTCTGCAGCAGCAGCAGACCTCATTGTCTCAAGAGATGTAGTATATGCGTAATGCACCATATACACAAGCCTCGGGACCTAGCTTACGGCCTTGCACTTTGGCATAAAAACGCTACATTAAGCGTAATGACAGAACCATAAAGGCTAAGAACAGTAGCCGACTTTAGCCCAACTAACACGAATTTCACCCACCAAACAGTGAAATTAACACGTGAAATAATTATACAACTATCATAAACATGATTGCTAACATATTCAATCACTTAGCACAATTTAACAACAACTAAAACTATTTTAATTTCTCAAAATTCATATTTTTCATATAAAACTCCATTTTTGATATCTCTTAGAAAAATAATCACTGTAATCTCTATACTTGACCAAATCACCTCATTCAAATTACGTTATCTTCATTTCTTAATGGACTAGCATAATCAAGCCTCCATTCACAAATTAACATACAAATTGACCACTAAAATTGGTACTTTTCACAAGCCATATAAAATTATAAACACCGTATTATTTCTACTTTTTAAACGTGATTTAGTATACAAATTCTTTTTTTAAACATAAATTCAACCATCATAACACATATACTACACAATTACCAATTATATATCAAAAATTCAATAAATTAAAATCACAGAGCATGAAATTTTATGTTAGTAACACCCATATATAAACATATATATACATACATAATATTAAGGTTAAAGAAAATACCTTCAATTGGCTTGCTAATTCTTGTTAAACACCGGAGTTGCTTGGTAATCTTAGGTTTCCTCTCAATTCTCCCAACTCTCTCTCTCTTCTAATCTTATGCTTAGCAAAACCCAAGCCAATATGCGTAAAAAAATAAAATCGATATGGCCATAACCATACTAAATATAATATAGCGCTTATAACTAATAAACATATATGTTATAATTATATTTTATTTATTATTTAATATATTTTATTTATTTTATTTATAATTCAAATATTAAAAAAATCCAAAAGCCATAAGGCTTTGTTTGGCAAAAAGTCTTTAAAATAAAGACTTAATATATTTAAGTCTTGTTTGGTCAAAACTAAATTAAACTACTTTAATTTTATTTTATTAAACAATTTAGTTTATAATTCATAATCACATACTATTTATTTAGATTTCCATATCCAACATTAAATCAACTAAATTAATTACACATACTATATTTTAAATAAATATTCCACTTAAACACATATCACAAAATTATATTCTTATTATAATTTTATTTAATAAATTAATATACCATCTTAATTTATCACATCACAACAACAATATAACATCTCATGTTATCTTACAACATAATAACTATAAATTAAATTAATTTAGAATATTATCTAATAAATATAATTTATAAATATTTACTAACAAAAATCACATATTCATTTAATTTAAGAAATATTTTAAATTACAAAATAACAACTTCATCAATAAAATATTTATTTTATTTAATAAATATTTTAAATTACAAATAAAATCTTGGATTGTTGCATCAAATGGACAAGATTGATGATATAGACATCAACACCATTGACTTCTTCTTATGTGTATTCTCGCTATATTTTTTGATATGCCTCTGTTAGATACTGGGTGGCTATGCCCAATTCTCGCTATATCTTTTGATATGCCTCTGTTAGTTGTTGGGCATCTATGCCCCATTTTCCTGTATTTTTAGCTGTACAGAGATGATGTATTAAATGATGATATACTTAGGAATGTATGTATATTGTTTTCCATTCCCTACTTCATATTGCCATCTATTGTTTGTCATGCATGTATCATGTTATGCATATGTATGTCTAGAGATATTCAGCATTGACACCTGGATGGTCTTATGATATAGCCCACACAGATGTCTTTCTCGACAGTTAGTTGTATTGATCGCACCCCACCAAAATTGGTAGCATCCCGTCTGAGATCATGGCATGATAGTTTGTCACCTCCAGATCAGGTGACTGTAGATCAGTTGTTATAACATTTTATGACCCTCCTGATGTACCAGGTTCCTGTGGGTTTTGTAGAGGGTATGCGGGAGCATTGGGTACCAGATAGGCAGGTATTCTGATTTGAGACCCAGGAATTGACTCCCACCTTAGAGGAGTATGAGCAGTTGATGGCATTGCCGCTGGACAGGCCTTGCGCTTGGATGGCTATCGACAATATAAGCCGGCAGTTCATGACCCTCACATGGTTGAGGCGTAGAGTAGTACATGATGAGATTACATCCAGGCATGTAGTGTCCCAACATTTTCTGATAGACAAATTTGGCTCCTTGGACAGCTATGCACAGCACATTTTCTGTTTCTAGAGTAGACGTACTCATGATGTGTGTAGTAACTTATGTGTACAGTCCACTATATATGGATAATCTGGACATTAGTGTAGTTATGGAAATGAGAGCTCTCGGGGAGGGTCATACCATTATACCGATGATTGTGGCAGAGACATTGAGGTCAGCCACGTATTTCCACACCCATTCTATAGGGGTATTTACAGGAAGCTCGGTCTTGTTGTATGTGTGGTTCATGTCACACTTGAGACCGATTGGCACCTTCCGACGGCGTGGGTATTGTTTTTCCCATGAGATAGCTATGTCTTACTCCTTTCAGCCAGCGGAGTGTGCAGACACTACATCCTGGTCAGTGTTCTTGGCAGGGATCGAGGATCCATTTGACATTTTGTTGTGTTCAAGGCTTACTTCTCCCTACAGCTTCATTACTCATGCACCTGGCATGGACTATCTCCCTCTGGCTGGTTTGAGGGGCATGACTGATAAGTAGCATTTTTACCTACTTAAGGAGTACCAATTCATGCGAACTATGCCCATCTCAAGTACATTTTAGTCTAGTTTAGATGCATTTCATGTTAAATTGCATTGCACGTTCTTAAAACTCCTTTTGGTGAATAAGTGCAGGAATTGACCTGTTTTGGTGGTGATTTGGAGCATAAGGCAAATGGATGCTTAAAACGAGGTAAAAGGATGTGATATGCATTGCATGAAGGTGCATTAGTGCAAGGAAATAGAGCATAATAGAGCAAGCAGCAGCAGTAGGAATATAGAAACCAGGACCTGCAGAGTTCAAGTCGCGCGGCAAAATAGACTTGAAGACGCACGCCCACGCGATCACCCAAATTGGATCTTGATGCTATCAGTAACTCTCGCGTCATGTAGATAGACAAGTTTATGGAGCTGGCGTCCACGCCGCGAGAACAAATTAACATATGAACCTCATCGCAAGTCTCGCGGCCACGAGACTATTATATCGAAGAAGCGGCAGTGCTACCCTGCGATACTGATGTTGCTGATGTGTTATTTTATTTTCGAATTTTTAAAGGTTGTAATTGATTTAAAATGATTCTTGACTGGTGTCAGGGGTATGATTCGACATTTTCATTAGTTTTTCATGTAACTTTACATCGTAATTAGGGTTTTTACTCTCTAGAGAGGATTCCAACGCAGGAGGAGGCTACAACTCTATTTTCTCCTCCTTCTTGGGATTTATCTACGAGAGCGGATTATTAACGTTAGTTTTTGCTGGAATCTTATGAGGATTGAATATTGATGTGTATTCAGCAATTGGGTTTGATAGTTTCATCTTTCATCTTTTCAATTGTTGCTTATTGATCATGTTTAACTTTGATCCCATAATGGCTTTTAGTTCAGTCATGAACTAAACTCCATTATGGGATTCTAACGTATTTTATTATGTAGTTTGATTGCATGCTTAAGTGCTGGGTTGTTTTGCATATTATATGGGATGTTTGTCATGATTGTTTTACATACATGGATACTTGATCACCATTCTTTTCAGTATTTTGTATGGAATTGACAATGAACATGCAAATATGGACTATAATCATGATAGTATATGTATATAGGGTTGTGTTATATAGCTTTTGTATTTTGTGAACCAGATAGACATATACTGTTTCACCGTATAAGTTAAGATAAGAGCTTGAACTTAAAATCAATATAGTTACAATTTCACATAGACATATAGTGATGTTGGTTATATTGATTATTACATAGAGTCTATCATCTGTGGATGCTGTGTAAGTAGGTTTTAGTGCATTGAAAAATGGTTAATACTCTTTTAGTGCTCTTGGCTACTTTCCTATAATATGTGAGCAAGTCAGGCATGATAGTGGCGATTGAATGAAATAGTAAATGAAGTTAGAATTCCATTCGTTCCAATATCATTTATTATATCGTTTATATTATTGTAGTTGTTATTTGCGATTCAAGAATCAACCAAGTTTAATCTTTAGTGTGAGCATATATATATAGTGATTTAATTAATGAATAGTAGTTTAAGTTAAACAACATTCTCTGTGGGACCGATACTTTACTTGCTCTGTATTACTTGTTGACACATGTATGCTTGCATGAGTTAGAGCTCTTTTGTTAGTCGTAAAAAAGAGGCAACAATGACCACGTATCACCCACTGGTTGTGATGGCACAGTTTGACCAGTTTCAGGATGTTCATCCTTTTGAGGGGGCATTAGGCCAGCGTTTGTCTTCTCGACATTTATCAAGAAAGGATAGATCCAGGGTGTATGCCTATTGGGATTAGCGTGAGAGGGATGAGTTTTCAGTTAGCCATCCGGGCCATTCTATAGAGTATTCTGCATGGATGGAGGCAAAGATTACATCGGTTGTGATAGTATCCACAGTGCCGGGGATTGATTTTGATGTTGGAGAGCCCATGGAGGACACTGATTCTCCCACTGAGGAGGAGTTATTCGTTGGGTTGACAGCAGCTCTCGTTGATTCTCCCAGTATGACTGCTACTGTGACCCTGCATTCGACAGGGTATTTAGAGCAGAGTCTACATCTGATGACATTTGAGAGAGATTAGGCTAGGGCCTTGATGTTGACAGCTCTTGCTGGGAGAGATGTCGCTCTATTGGAGGGAGATGATGTCTTAGCTCACAGAGACACCGTTATTGCTCAGCGGGATGAGGCCAGATTATCCAAATATGCATTTATAATTGAGCGGGATGGCGATATATCTGCCCGGGATGTTGCCATTACACATAGTACTGCAGTGAGGTCCCTTACTACTAGTATCATTGCAGAGATGAGCACATACATTGATGAGCATAGTGTCACCATGAAGCTAGCTGTGGATCTGTTGCCTCATGTAGATACCATTGGGCAGGAGCTCACAATGTTATCCCTTTCTTCTGAGAGGGATGCCATGTTGGACTTGATAGTGCACATATACACTAACTTGTAGATGGGCTTGGATTTTCCTGCACAGACTAGCTTAGCCATTTTGTCATGTAAAACACACATTGTATATATCAAACAGTATTATATATGGCAGGGAAATATATTTTGATTCACTTCCCTTTTAGTTTTTCCTTGTTACTTTCTTGATATTTGCATGTTTCTCCAAGGCTTGTGATCTTGATGTATTCCGAACTCCTCCTTGATGGATGGACAGTGAGATGTCTCAGGATCTTTCAGAATGGATCATTGATCTGTGTGTATTCCCTACCTTCTTTGGTGTCTTGGGACTGGTTTCTGTATGTAGTTGTGGAGAGGAGTGTGGCTTTCCTCTCTGAGGTTAACTGCACCACAGATGGTCATCGGTACTCCTTTGTACGGGGAGCCCAGGTAGTTCCATCTCTTATGGATTGGTGTTTCTCTTTGAGGACTCAACCGCAGCTTAGATGGTTGTCGATTCTCCCATTAGTGTGGGGAGACCAGGTAGTTCCATCCCTTTGGTCTAAGCCGATGAAGTGTGGTGGATTGAAGGATGGTCTCAGTACCATTTGACAAGTTTTGTGTTTTTGTAGGGGGTAAGATCGAACCATGAATAGCTGCCTACGTACTCCTATTAAAGAGGAGATCAGGTCTGCGTAGTTTAAACCTGGTGTGAAAGGTTCAAAGTTGTATGTAAAAAGGGTGTAGAATTTTTTTTTGTTTTTTCTGTGGTGAGACCGGACCATAAAAATGGTTTCCTATATACTCCCATGTATTGGGGAGATCAGGTCGATGTAGTTCACCCCATGTACAGGGTGGATTGTAGATGAAAAGTTTGATCCCATGTATAGGATAAACTAAAGGTGTGAAAAGTTTTTATCCCCGATGGGACAAAACTACAGGTGTGAGAAGTTTTGAAAACCGGAGTTGAATGAAGGATATGATGATCCGAAACCAGGCTGCAGGTTGAAAAGTATGTTTGTCCCTGATGGGGAAAACGAATGTGAAGAAGGGTTGTATGTAATGAGGGGTTTAGAAAACCTGAACTGACTGGGGATCTGGTGATCCAAAACCAGGATGTTAGCTTGTTGGTAACTTCAGACATAGTACCGTTTCACGGTGTCTGAGTTAATGAGTTGCGAAAATTCATCGCCATCCATTTTCTGTAATCCGAGAGCTCCTCATGTCAATACCTCCTTGACAACAAATGGGCCTTCCCAGTTTGGGGCGAATTTTCCTTTGGATTGATCTTGGTTGTCAAGAATTTTCTTCAAGACCAAGTCATGTTCCTTGAACTACCATAGCCGAACTTTTTTGTTGTAGGATCTGGCGATCCTCAGTAGGTATAACTGACCATGGAAGATGGCTGCGGCCCGCCTTTCATCTATTAGAGACAATTGGTGGTACCTATCTTGTAACCATTGGTCTTCATCCAACTGAGCATCTATCAACACTTTGAGGGATTCCATTTCCACTTCTATGGGGAGCACTTCTTCCATCCTATAGGTTAATGAGTAGGGGGTTTCCCCAATGGAAGTGCACATTGATGTTATGTAGGCTAATAGAGTCAAAGGCAACAAGTCAGACCATCCTTTGTGATTGGCACACATTTTTTGCATGATTTTTTTGATATTCTTATTAGCCGCTTTGTGACGCCCCCAAAATAGGTATACATCACCTATTCTGAGTCGCCAATTACATGGTACATAATTCAAATACAACTTAATTATACGAAACAACCAAAAGCGTAGTTGTGAGTTTTAATATAAACATTATCTTCTAGACAGTATTCAAACTCAAAATAAGTCCTCATTACAATTATTATCACAATAGAATAGTGAGGACTACTAATGAAAACATCTGGATTGTCACTCTGTTCCCCGACTAGTCCCAGCTATATTCTCATTTCCTGAAGAGAACAATGAAAGCAAATGATGAGCTCAACTAGCCCAGTAAGAAATATTATAACTAAGATAATGCAGAATAAATTATCGTTAGCCTTCAACAGTGTTAAACTGATAAAATATAATAAACATCAAGTTTAACCATAGCGGAACAAGCAATCCATTAGAAGAGTCAAGTAGAGCATGATATCTACCATCTTGTATGATTTAAAAAGTTAATCACCAATTTTATCGCTGAGACTCAGCTTAATAAATAATCCACATCATCGAATCATCCCTACATTACGGGCCAAGGATATTCATTAGTATCATGACCATGAATTGTCCATGCACTACGGGCCAAGAATATTCGTGTTTTCATCAATGGTCATGATCATGCCAACTATAGACACTCGAAATTTTTTGTACACCTGTCACTGATATTTCAGGAAGGCAGGTTATCTTTCAGAGATAACCCTGGAAGACAGTTCACGTCAAGATCGGATACAACCGGAAGTTCAGTCTCTGCCCCGGAACACACACCGGGAGTAACAGTTCCAACCTCGGAGATAACTCTGAGGCTTGCAGATCCAATACCGGAAATTCCACCGGAGAAGACCGATTAATCTCGGAGATAACCCTGAGGTATCCAGTCTCAGTCCCAACATTGGGAGTAGCAGATACCAACCTTGGAGATAACCCCAAGGAATGCAGTTCCAGCGATGACCCCAGAAATGCTTGTTTCAAATGTATGTAATCAGCTTCAACCTTGGCACTCACATCGAGGCACTCAGTACAAGACCCAGAGATAACACCGGAAAGACAAGCACACCTCAAAGATGACACTGAGGACCTTCAACACTTGCAAGCAATTCAATCTCGTAGATAACCCCGAAAGCAACGCCTGCTTTACCAAATTTCAAATCGGAGATTACCCTGGTGAGGGACAAAGTCGTCATCTTGCCACCTTAACTGTGACACCCCCAAATCATGGTACTTCATTTCCTCAAGATTTGGTGTTCACTTAATCAAAACATTCATTACTAACTACCCAATCATAATAAAATTGAATAATAAAAACCTACCCATACAGGATTACATTTAATAAAAATCTCCCAGGTTATCTAACCTTTAATTACAATCATTCAAATGCGGAATTTAAAATTTATTACATCACATCATATTTAAAAGTCTATTATCATAACGATAAAAATAAAATTACAAGTCTTCATTACTTGTATATTTTTCCCTTTCCTTTGCTAGTGGTAGGTTCATTGACCTTCTCAACCTTAGCTGCAATAAGTGTATAAATATGCAACAGTGATCAAACAAAGCTCACTTGAAGAAGAATGAATAACTTTACAACATTACAACAATTGCCAGAAATAGGCTCAATAGAACAAGATGATATGTTCTATTAATATTCTGAAACATACTACTGAGGGTCAAATGACCACGAATCATGTCCACAGTTATAAGTAATCTTTCAACTTTAATTTTAACAATCATAAGACTATAAGGACTCCATGTACTTAGGGGGACCAGCCCTTCGTACAATGTATTGTGCACAACCATTTCAACGCTAAGCGTAAACCTCTAATAAAAGAGTTATTCATCTCAGTATTTAGAATACAAGTCCGCACCAAAGTAGGTTTGGTTTCAATACATTACAAGGAAATTTAGAATTCAATGGTCATTAACTAAGGATTAGTTGAATACAAAGGAACTAATTGTATGCTATGGAAAAATCATAACTGAATCGATATTTGTAAATTAACATCATGCTTTAGGAATAATCTAATAGCATAAACATTGAATAATCATAACATAATTTGCTTGAAAAATATTAAGTCAAGGTTATTGAGAATTGGATACTAAGCATGCATAGTGAATAGTAATTTGAACGATAAAGTTGTTCAACACTAGAATATTAAAATATAGCGACTCGCATGCTAAATAACAAGTTACATATTAAAGAAACTTGCTCAATATTAAAATATAAGATTTAGAATACTTGCATTCTCATGAACAATAGATACAAAAACTTTCTCAATAATAGACAATCTAGCTCTACGAAAGTGTAGAGTTAGCAACTTGCATAATTGTAATTGAAGTAAAAGTAATATAGTACTCAACGAAATTAAACTTGCACAACAAAGTTTTAGGATTAGAGAACTTGCCTTGAGCACAAGCTAAACCATACAACTCGGATCCTAATACCCTATATATACGTCATCATGACATAATTATTCACCACCAACATTCTATATATATAAACAAGTATATACATAATGTAGGTTTGATTTTCAATCCACATAATCGAATTGCGTTAATACTAATACTAGTTAACCCTTGATAACATGTTCATTCTTAGTTTAGTACTACTGAAATCATAATTTAACAGGCCTATTATTAACACATTACATTTATTTTCAGACTTTGTGTAAATAAATAAAACTGCTGCACTATTCTGCTAACTCAGTACAAGCTATACCATAATTACATACATCATAATGGTATTGACATTACCGAAATAAGGCCAAGGCGTGATACCAACTACCAAAATATGAGAATAATATCATTGGGTCAGTGTCATGCACAATAACTTCAGATTTCTACCACAAGCCTCAATGAACAAGATGAACAAAAACCAATTTGGCCAACAAGTTCCTTTCTAATAAACTAATTAACATGTAATACACATATAGACTTCATATAAACATAATTTAAAGACTCTTAATATGATTCTACTCATATAATAACATAAACATCAAATTTACAACACCCAATTTCACTGTTTTTATATAAAAAAAACTCAATTTTTGACATTTTTAATGAAAATCATGACTGTAACTTTATTTTTCAATCAAAATAGTTAATTCAAAACATCATGTTTATGTTTATACATCCTCTCCCTATTTCAATAGTCAATTTATAATTTAAACGACTAATTAAACCTCAATTTTACTTTAAACTAAGCCATATTCATATATGTTCATATAAATTCACTATAATATGGCTTCTTTCACAAAATACATACATACATGAATTAATTTACCTATACTCATATATAACTTACGAAAAACAGTTTTATAACAACGAATTATCATATAAAGCCATATACACAAGAAATTCATCTTCTACACACAAAAAAACTTTACAGAGAACTTTTGGAAAAGAAGATAACCATAGCTTTTAGAAAAATAGGAGCAAGATGATACCTTAATTTAGAAGAAGATGATGGCTATTCTCAAGCTTCTTCTCTTTATCAAAACCTTCTTTTTCTCAACTTTTCTCTGTATTCTTCTTCTTCTTCTTCTTCTCATCTTTCTTCTTCTGAGTCTTTCTCCTAACTCTATTCTAATTCACGTACTAACCAAATAGATATAACATATAATAATAATAATATAGATATTAAGTATAAGATTTTAACTGACATCAGTTATAAATTATTTGAAAATCAAAAGCCCTAAGGCTTGTTTGGCTAGCTAACTAAAAATAACCCATTAACTCTTACACTTTGTTTGGAAAACCTTATTAAAATAAATGGATTAATCCTTATACCTTGTTTGATAAAACACTATTAGATTAAAGATTTAATATGCATTAAGACTTGTTTGGCAAAACTAATTAAACTCCTTTAATTTATTTTAATAACTCCTTTATAGCAAGGTTATTTGTCACACTTCTTATTTAATTACATTTTAATAATCAATTTAATAAATTCTAATGCTAATCTATTAAATTACTTTAACACATAAATCATTACCACATAATTATAATTTCCTTTATAATTATAATTTTATTTAACCAACTAACACCTTATTTTAATTATAAATTCCAATTAAAATATTATAATTCATTTAATCATTATAAGCTCTCTAGCTTAACTATTAAATTAAATTGGTATATAATCTCATAACAATTAATTTTCTTAACTCCTTTATTATTTACTTAACAAATACTTAACTAAACCACATCAAATCAAATTGAACAATTATTTATTCAACAATAAACATATCCATTAAATACTTATATAATTCAATAAATATTTAATACTACAATTTAAAATTCTAGAATGTTACATTAACGCCACATATCGCCGTCTTAATATCTCATACATACATTTCTACACAACAATGTCCTACAAAAATCAAGAAAAACCAATCTTGAGTGACTATTACGTAGGGTAACGGATAGAATTTGAAGCTTGAAGACCGGAGGGCACCGTCCCATCTTCCTGACTTCGTATAACCTCTAATCCCATGCCTTTACGTAACTCTCGACAATGGCGGTCCGAAATAGGTCTTACATACCTCAGTCGGATGCCCGGATTGCAATTCTAAAAGTTCGAACAGATATTACAGTGCCTGCGTGCACGTAATACGAGACGACATGACTCGCGAAGTCCGAGGCAACCCGGTAGTCATAGTACATACATTCAGGGCTCAGCCATAGTACACTCATGCTCCCCCCCTATAAATAGAGGACTTGGGGTGGCCATTTTCAAAAAAAAAAAGGCGAGGAAGCCCTCACAAATTTGTCTCAGACTCACCCTATATCGAGTGATTTCTCATTTTAAACACTTGTGAGCTCACATATAGCTACTTTTGTACCTTGGTGGAGCCGAGTGTTCATCCACTTTAAAGATATAGAAGTCTTCTTTGCAGCCCACCGTAAGCCTTCTAACACACTTTAAAGCATTTCTCTTCATCTTTGCACACACCCTTCTTCACGCTGAGAGTCGTGTTACAGTGTTTTTGCCCTACTCCAAATCGCGTGGTTTTATTTCATTAGTATATTTATATATATATATATATATATATATATATATATATATATTTATTTATATATATTAATCGTGTAGTTCGAACTCTGCTCGATGAGCCTGACTTTTGATCTCGAGCGTTTAGTTCTTTAATATATATATATATATATATATATATATATAACTGTATATTTCAACTTTTGTTCGATGAGCCTGATTTTACATCCGAGCGCTTATTTATATATATATATATATATATATATATATATATATATATATATCCGCTCGAGTTTACTTCGGTATGGCTGCTTGATCGCTTTTTACAACTTTCTTTACATTTCGTCCCGCCTAGAGTTTCCTCCGTATATTGATGGCTTTTATAACTTTATTTACATTTTTTCGATCCCCCATTGAGGTGCTTCGTGGTGGTTTCATCATGTCTCAGATATATATATTTATAACTTATATATATATATATATATATATATATATATATACGCCATCGCTTTCATACAAATTGTGGCATCATGTGAGCCTAGGAATCATGTTATCACGTATTCAGTCTATTTGATCTAGATTCTAGCCCCGTGATGATACATTTTCAAATGTAAGTCGCTTGTAAATTTATTTCATGATGTCTCAATTTCCTCGATGGTTTTCATACCCACGAGGAAGTCGGCATTATTTTGTACATTATTTTCTTATAGATGCTTCAGATCTCAAAAATAAAAGCAATCCAAATTAACACTTAATAAAATGGAAGTGTAAAAGGTCTCAATTACTATTGAGCATAAGGGTTTGAAAAACCTCTTTTCCAAAAACATCACCGCTTATATCTCGCTTAAAATTGAATTTTTACATAAATTCAAACCCTCAGTATATAAAAAGCGAACGAGGCCTCACACTACTTCCAAATAATAAAGATATCGATCCACACACACACACACATATTCATATAACAGCTTTCTTGAAAAGTTAAGGCACTCACCATGGTAACACGGATGTCCTGGGTGCCTAACACCTTCCCTCCGCATAATCAAGTCCCCGACCCTAATGAATCTCTTGCTTTCACCAATTCGCTTAGCGTATGTCACATCACCGGGTCAATGTGCAAACCTTTTCTCATTGTGTTGGTACAACCATTTAAAAAACCAACTGGCGACTCTTAACAGTCAATCGTCGACATTATACATGTCGGACCTTTTTCACTTGTTTTTTCAAACAAATCTCATCTAACATGAGAACACCAAAGAATAAGTAACGAAAAGGGACAACTAAAAATCCCGACGTTGACAGGTGGCGACTCCGCTGGGGACTCTAGTAAGAGGACTTAAGCCACTATTACAATCTTTTCAAAATTGTTATCTACTTGTATGTGGATGTTGCATTTACATTAATGATGAATGTATACGAATGCATACCTTTATTGCACTTAGTGCTTCGCACCATATCTGATTGTGATATTAGTGCTTCGCACATGTCATCATTTTCATATGGTGAGACGCGATGTATGTGAATGTATGTTGTGTGGTCCCTCCACCATGAGGCTATCATATCGGTGTTTGATTACTATACTCGTAGGAAGACTAATTCCAACGAGGCTCAGGAAAGGCACCACCAAAATTCGCTCAAGTTGAAAGACCGAAATAACTTCCCGTTGAGTAAATTGCGATGATTTGGGAATCTTCATGCCAAAAAACCGCGAGAGTAACCTAAGATAGGTCAGCCTGTGATAAACCCAACACGGAGGAAAGTCTCTTTATGCTTTCTCATTTTAAATTACTTGTAAAATCAATTACTTGTAATTTCATTCCATATTTATCTCCATGTAATGAGAAATATGAAGAAATGTGTATACATACATATTTAATTTAACATGTTATCATGTATTACAAACAGCAAACACCCGTTTTGCAGGATAAAATTCCTAAAATGGACACATCATATAGCATGTTATTATTTACACATTCCCTAAAGACTAAACTATGCAAGTCTTTCACAAGGAAACAATCGGACCTACTACCCGGTCAAAATCCAAAAAGGTCGCGAGCCTACAGACAATTATGTCGTCAGCCGACTAGACTGGCCTTAATCCATTTTCTTGCAAAGAATTCGACGGATTAAGCAAACAAATCATAGATTTGGTTGGTCTCGCTTAAAGAACTACACCACCTACTCAGTGGTCCAAAGATACCCATACATGCTCAATCCTCTACACAAGGGGGGAACTCAAGCCATTACGATACTCGAATCCGCAGTTGATATACGACCAACAAAATTCATGATGCCACCCATCTCACAGAGATCCGCATAATCTATGACATCAAAAAGAAAGTCCTTCAAATGGAAGAAACCCTTCGTATATCAAAGGAATTGGAGCACACGGAGTGTTTCATATGTCACCTATGTATATTCCCCGTGTTCATTATCCGTAAAAGTTTAAGACTCCTGACTTCAAAAAGTATGACGGGTTAGGAGATCCTTACACACATTTGAAGGTTTTTATTGGAGAACTTTGATCTTATGCAGAGGACGAGAAGCTCAGAATGCAGCTGTTCCAGAAGAGTCTGTCTAGAGAAGCCCATCCGTGGTATACCAGATTAGACAACTCAAAGATCCATAGTTGGGAAGAGCTAGATCACGCCTTCCTCACTCAATACAGCTTCTAGTCTCAGATGGCTCCTGACCGGTATCAGATTACCAAGGTCAAGAAATAGTCCAACGAGTCTTTCAGAGAGTATGCTCAAAGGTGGAGGTGCCTGGCTGCTCAAGTTATTCCTTCCATGACAGAATCAGAAATGGTCATGACCTTCATAGACATACAAGAAGCTCCTTTCTATGAAAGAGTCTTAGCCGGCATCGCTAAACCATTTTCAGAAATGATCAAACACGGGGAGATGGTTGAGATAGGATTGAAGTCCGTAAAAATTCAAGAGATAGCTGCCCTTAAAGCTGTTGCTAAGCACATCCAATCCATAAATTATGGAAACAATCCCCAGAGGGTCCATAAAAAGAAAGAGGAAGATGCTTCCCTAATACTACAGGGTCAAAAAGGCAATCAGAACATGCCTATCTAGAGGAGAAATTACACTCTCTTTCAAGCACAATCTTCAAACCCTCCAATACCAAAAGGTGGAGAAGTCAAACGCCCTCGAGTGTTCACACCCTAAGGGGACTCACTCGAGAATATTCTCACTCTTCTGATAACACAGAAGAAAATCATGCATCTTCTTCCACCAGCCAGCCTTAATGGAAGGGGTTTCAATGCTGCTCAGAAATGTGTTTATCATGCCAGGGCACCTGGACATGATACTCAGGATTATTGGGCCTTGAAACACAAGATCCAAGACCTAATAGACAACGGTGAGATCGTAGTCACCAAACCAGATCAACCTCACGTACAAGACAATCCTCTTCCTCAACACAAAGGAGAAGAGGTCAACATGATTAATTGGAGCAATGGACAGAGTTCCAATTTCAACGGCGAGTCATCTCAGACCACCAAAGACGGTGTTGACAAATGGGATTATGCCAAGTTCCAGTTTGCAATGGAACGTAAGATGAAAGCTCTATGCAAACAAATTGAGCAATCGCGTAATCGGTGACCTATCAAAGATCAAGTAACACGCCAGCTAGTCACCACCAGAGCATGCTAGTCTCCTTCCTCTTATCATGAATATTCCCTCGTCACCTTCAGAAAATGAAACACTGGAAGACAAAGTGACAAAGAGAGCGTATGCCAAAGCCAATCGGGATTTTGCCAATAGAAGGGAATTTACATACCTGGGCCAACCTATGGAGGAAATCCTGTAGATGCTAATCAATGAAGGAAGAATCACTTCCCTTCTACCTCCAATTAATCCCTGTTCAGGACGGTTCAATTCTGATGGAGTATGTCAATATCACTCCCATTCTTGCGGTCACGGCAAAAAAGAATGCTAGGCACTCCGCAACCTTATCCAGAATCTAATTGATAGTGGTGTCCTGCAACGAGCAGACGATGATAATGTGCTACGTGAGATTGAGAATACATGTCCTACTAAGTGGAAGGGATTGGTAGCAGTTATATCCACTGAGACTGATGGGACTAGCAAACCACTCACCATACCAGTAATTCAACTCAGAGGAAGGAACAATCCTTTGAAAGTGGCCGCTTCAGAGTCAATCAACTTACCATGTAAAGCACAATATCCTATTGTCATCTTACACAAAGTTCCCTGGAATTATGGAGAAGGAGAAGGATCCACCTCGCATACAACTACTGCAGTGTCGAAGGAAAATCCACTGTATCTTCCCCAACGGGTGATGAAGTCTACCATCAAATCAAAGGGGAAAATACCCATGGAGAAGATTAAAAAATTCCTCCGCACTATGGGTCATAACGAAGCCAAGGTGGTTTTAAGCTTGAGAGAAGCTCCACACCAAATTTCAATCCTGGACTTGGTTTTAACTTCCGAGGATCACAGGAAAATCTTACTGAAGGTTTTGGAAGAAGCCTACTTACCGACATCAGTGGATACGGAAAAATTTCAACACTTGGTTGATCACATTTTCAACAACAATGTGATATCCTTCACTGATGATGATATGTCGTCCGAAGGGATCGGTCATTGCAAGCCGTTACATATTGTGGTCTTGTCCTCCGGGTATATGCTAGCTGGAGTCTTGATAGATGGAGGTTCATCTCTAAATATATGTCCATACGCTACATTATTGAAGATGAATGTCAATCTCAACCAAATCCGGAGCAGCCATAAGGTTATCAAAGCTTTTGATGGAGCCCACCGGAATTAGGTTGGAGTAATTGAGCTGCCAATCAAAATTGGTCCGCACATATTCTGCGTGTCTTTTCACGTACTCAAGATAGATTCAGGATATAACCTGCTCTTGGGAAGACCGTGGATTCATATGGCCAGGGCAGTCCCCTCCACCCTTCATCAACAACTGAAATACATTATCAATAATAGCCTAGTCACTGTCAACGCTGAACCGAAGTGTCCTCAACATGGTGACATACCATACATCAACGTCAATTCAGATGTGGAACCGGTCAGCTTTCATGCCTTGGAAGTAAGCAACACTCAATACCATGTTATTGGGGCACCACCTCTTACACCTAAGATTTCTGCCAAAGTAATGTCGTCTACTCAAGAAATGATGTCATTGGGTCATCAGCCAGGATAAGGGCTGGGTAAAGATCACCAGGGTATCAAACACCCCATTCAAGTATCCAGCCAAACTGGGACAACAGGAATAGGCTATTCTGCCAGTTCTAGTCATAGGAATCCTCCTAAGCATCAGCAGATTCTTTCAGCTTCAGCCACATGGCGATTATCTGCATCTTCGAATTCTGAGTCCGCACAACCTCCGGTAAAGGTGTCAGCCAATGTAATGGTTATGTTATTTCCCTAGCCTGTACTGGTGAAGGTGAAAGAAGTCTTTGTTCCAGACCCCAGAGTGGAGGAAGAGAAACAAAGAATTAAGCAAGATATCATCAGAATGATGTCAGGCATACACATCATCGTTCTTGATGAACATATAAACAAATACACCCCAGACGATGATTGCCCAAATGTAATGGTCATCATTCGGGATAAGGAGGTCGATGACAGCCCCTCCATCACTACAGTCCACCTGGACTTTGCCCTTGCCAATTGGAGCACCACTCCTTGCATTGGTCTACAAGGGTAAAATGGGCAGGAACTCTTTCTCGCCTCAGAGATATCATAACCGCTTACTTTTCCATACAAGATAGCAAATGCTTTTTTGCCAAGACATGCTAACACTTTGTATGATCAAACCATGTCATATATACTAAGTGAAAGAATATTTTGTTTCAAGACCCTAAATTTAGATGTGCATGTACTTGCTGATATGGTGCCTCTTCTCCACAAAGATTGTAACTTTGATGTAGAGATGAATTCAGCCTTGATGGAAATACATAAGGACATTGAGGTGCCTCCAGATATTCAAGAAAGGGTTGAAGATAAATCTAAACCTAACCTTGATCAAACCACTTCCTTCAATCTCGAAACCTTAGAAAGCCCTAAGTTAATCCAGATTGGTTCAGACCTTAACACCAAACCATAGGAGTGACATGGTTACGCTACTAACCCAATTCCAGGATGTGTTTGCATGGTCTCATGAAGACATGGTGGGTTTGTCCACTGACATTGTTCTTCATCGCCTTCCCATTAAAGAGGGATTCAAGCCAGTCAAGAAGAAGCTTAGGCGATTGAATCCTGAGTGGAGTTTAAAGGTAAAAGAAGAAATTGTGAAACAATTTCAAGTTGGAATCATCATGGTGTCCACATATCCTGAGTGGATATCCAACATCGTTCCTGTTACTAAACAAAGAGGAAAGGTGCGAGTTTGCGTGGATTATTGGGACTTGAACAAAGCTTTCCTTAAAGATAGCTTTTCCGTGCCATTTATCCACATTCTCATTGACAATACTGCTCAATACTGTACTCCTTTGCTGATTGCTTTGCGGGGTACCATCAGATTATGGTTGTTGAGGAAGATCGTGAGAAAACTGCTTTCATCACACCTTGGGGAACCTTTTGCTATAGATTTGTTGTATCATTCATCAAATGCCGAGCCACCTATCATCGAAGCTATGATGGCTCTCCACGACTTTAATGCATAAAAGAGATCGAGATCTACGTGGATGATGACATCATTATCAAATCCTCCGGAAGGAGGAAGACCACTTAGACCATCTCAAAGCTTTTCAAGAGTTCATAAAGTACAACTTGAAGTTGAATCCAAATAAGCGCGCCTTTGGTGTTAAATCGTGCAAGTTGCTAGATTTCTAGTCACCACAAAGGATTGAGCTAGATCCCACCAAAATCCGTGCCATCACGTGGAATGCCCATTCCTCGACATGCAGAGAAGAAATACGGGGATTTTTGGGAGAATCAACTTCATTAGTTCATTTCTCAACTCACCGCAACCCCTGTGAGCCAATCTTCAAGTTGTTAAGGAAGAACTCCTCCATGAAATGGAATGATGATTGGCAGAAGGCCTTCCTTACGATCAAAGAGCAGCTAGTCAAAGCTCCTATTTTGATACCACCCAAGGATGATGTTCCCCTGTTCATGTACCTGTCCATAAGTGACAACGCCACGGGTCATGATGCCGACGACGAAAAGACGATAGAGGCCAAGAACGAGCTATCTATTACCTCAGCAAAAGATTCAGCAGCAGTGAACACAAGTACACTCGGATTGAGAAGACTTAATGTGCTTTAGCATGGGCTTCCATGAGGTTACTGCATTACCTCCATGGTCACACAACCCATCTCATATCCCACGTGGATCCTCTCAAGTATGTGTTTGATAAACTCATGTTAAATTGTCGGTTGTCCAGATGGCAGTTGATTCTACAATAATTTAACATCATTTACATGACTCAAAAGTCCATCAAAGGACAAAGAATTGCTGATCAACTGGCCGCCGCACCTTCAGGGGATTTCAAACCCTTGGAGACATACTTCCCCGATGAAGGGGTAATGATAGTTCAGCAACACCATCAGTACGATACATGCCATACATGGAAGATGTATTTTGATGGAGCTGTTAATATGGAAGGTTCTAAAGCTGGAGCAGTTCTAGTATCCCAGACGGGAGCAAAGATCCCGTCAGCCGCCAAATTGCGCTTTGTCGGCCAACAACACAGCTGAGTATGAAGGCTATCTCATGGGGCTAAAACTTGCCCATTCAATGGGCATCAAATGGTTAACTGTCTTTAGAGATTCGAAGTTAGTGGTCAGACAATCCATAGGAATCTATCAAACCAAAGAGCTACATTTGCTGCCTTACCATCGGCAAGTTTTACAAATGGTTTTGGAGTTCGATGAAATCTCCTTTCTACACATTCCTCGTAATAAGAATGACTTTGCAGACGCATTAGCAACTTTGGCCTCCTAGATTCACATACCTGACAAGGGACACTTACCAAGCTTCACAATTTCCCTGCACAAGGCACCAACCTATAGGAACTACGTTGGAGAAGTATCGGATGATCTACCTCCCGTCCAGCATCCTTGGTATCTGCATATCAAGGAGTACCTACGAGATGGATCTACACCCACTGAGGCAAACCCGAATGAGAAAAGGTGGATCCATCGACTTGTTATAAGATTCTACCTGAGTGGAGATGCCCTCTATAAGAGAGATGCAGGACAAGGTCTCCTCAGATGTTTAGACAAAGACCAAGCTCAAAGGCTTATTGATGAGATCCATGGTGGAGTCTGTGGCCCACACACGAAAGTGGCCCCTCCTTGTTAAGAAGATCCTCGTGATGTGACATTACCGCTCTCTCTCTCAAAGTCGCTTATGATGACCATGTTAGGAGATGTTATCAGTGCCAAATTCATGGGAATGCTATCCACGCCCCTCCACGGGAACTCCACAATATGAGTTCGCCTTGTCCCTTCTCAATGTAAGGAATTGACGTGATCAGGCCCGTTGAGCCTAAAGCTAGTAATGGACATCGATTTATCTTCACCATGATCGACTACTTCACCAAGTGGGTAGAAGCATCTTCCTTCCCCAGGGTTACCAAAGAAGTCATCATTGTTTTCATCAGAAATAATGTCATTTGTCGATATGGACAACCTGAAGTGATTGTATCAGACAATGCTAAGTACCTCAACAACAAGATAATGGAAGAACTATGCAGTAAATTCCACATCAAACATCTTAATTCTGTCATCTATCATCCAAAGATGAATGGTGTTATTGAAGCGACTCATAAAAACATTAAGAAGATCATGCAAAAGATGTCCGCCAACCACAAAGGATGGCCTGACTTATTGCCTCTTACTCTATTAGCCTACAGAACCTCAATGCGTACTTCCATTGGGGCAACCCCCTACGCATTAACCTATGGGATGGAAGCAGTGCTCCCCATAGAAGTAGAAATGGAATCCCTCAGAGTGTTGATAGACGCTCAGCTGGATGAAGACCAATGGGTACAAGATAGGTATCACCAATTATCTCTAATAGACGAAAGGCGAGCCGCGGCTATCTTTCATGGTCAGTTATATCAACAAAGGATCGCCAGATCCTACAACAGAAAAGTCCAACTACGGCAGTAGAGACAACATGACTTGGTTTTGAAGAAGATCATTGACAACCAAGATCAGTCCAAGGGAAAATTCGCTCCTAACTGAAAAGGCCCATTTGTTATCAAGGAAGTATTGATAGGTAGTGCTCTCAGATTGCAAGAAATGGACGGCGATGAATTTCCACAACTCATCAACTCGGACACCGTGAAACGGTACTATGTCTAAAGTTACCGTCAAGCAAACATCCTGGTGTTGGATCATCAGATCACCAGTCATTCCGGTTCTTTAACCCTTTACCACATACAACTTTTTTCCACCCTTTGGCCCTTAGGGAAACATACTTTTCAAGCCAGCAGCATGGCTTCACTGCGTCCCTACGACTTCGGTCATCCCACTAGGGATTGAACCTTTCACAATTGCAGTTTGTCCCCCCCCCCCCCACACATGGGATCATACTTTTCACACCTAAAATTTATCCTCAACCTAAGATCAAACTTTCTCTTCCCCGCAGTTTGACCTACACATGGGATCACGCTTTTCAACTTGTCCTGAGGGGCAAACTTTGTCGACCTGATCTCCTCTTCAATAGGAGTACGTAGGAAACCATTTCATATGGCCTGGTCGCAATAAAATAAAAACAACAAAAACATTTCTACCCCCTTCTCCTTACAAAAATAAAAATAACAAAAAAAATTCTACACCATTCCTGCCACATATAGCGTTGAACCTCTTACACCAGGTTCGAACTACGTAGACCTAATCTCCTCTTCAATAGGAGTATGTAGGCAGCCATTCGTGGTTCAGTCTCACCCCCTGCCAAAACATAAATACTTGTCAACTGGTACTAGGATCATCCTTCAATCCATCACATTTCATTCGGCTTCAGACCAAAGGGATGGAATTACCTGAACTCCTCCCAAATAGGATATTCGGTGACCATCTAAGCTGCGGTTGTGCCTCAAAGAGCAACACCAATCCATAAGAGATAGAATTAACTAGGCTTCTCCTAAATAGAAGTACCGGCGACCATCTGTGGTGCGGTCAATCTCAGAGAGGAAAGCCACACTCATCTCCACATTTCCATACAAAAACCAATCCCAAGACACCAAAGATGGTAGGGATACACATGTCGATGATCCATTCTGAATTGTCCAAAGACAACTCAATATCCATCCATCAAGGAGGAATTCAGAATACATCAAGATCACAAGCCCTGAAGCAGCGGGCAAAATATCAAGTAAGTATCGAGAGCATATCTAAAAGGAAGTGATCAAAAATATTTCCTCGCTATATATAATGATATATAAAATGGCTATGTTACAAAATGGCTATGCTAGTCTGAAAATACAAGCTCATCTACAAGTCAGAGTATATGCGAGCTAAAAAGCCCAACATGGCATCCCTCTCAGAAGAAGGAGGCAAAGTTGTGGTCTCCTATACGAGGGTATCCACACGACCTAATAGATCTGCAGCTATTTACATGGTGACCATATGCTTATCAATGTAAGTGTTTATCTCTGCAATCATGCCAGTGGTAAGGGACCTCACTGCAGTACTATCTGTGATGGCTACATTCCGGGCAGATATGGAACTATCCCGCTCAACTATCACTGCATCTCGAACTGATCTAGCCTTATCCCGCTCAACAACAGCGGCATATCTGCTAGCTAATGCCTCGTCTCTCTCTAATAGAGCTGCGTCTCTCCCATCAAGGGCAGTCAACATCAAGGCTCTAGCCTGATCTCTCTCGAAGGTCATCAGATGCAGACTCTGCTCAAAGAACTGTGTTGAATGCTGAACAACAACAGTACTAGTACTGGGAGAATCTAAAGGAGATGTTGGCAACCCAGTAGACTGCTCCTCCTCGATTTGAGAATCAACGTCCTCCATGGGCTCTCCATCGTCTGAATCACTATCCGGTACTGTGGATACTACTGCAGCCGATGAAATCGTTGTCTCCATCCACGCAGAATACTCTGGAGAACAACCCGGATGGCTAACAGAAAAAGTAGCAATCTCACATTGATCCCAACAAGCATACACACGGGATCGATCCACTGCTGAAAGATAGCGAGAAGCTAAACGTTGACCCAGCGCCCCCTCGAAAGGATGAAAATCCTAAAACTGGTCAAACTGCGACATCACGACCATCGGGTGATAGGTAGTCATGCCCCTCAAACCAGCCAGAGTGAGGTAATCCATTCCTGGAGTATGAGTAATAAAGCTATAAGGTGAGCTGAGCCTTGAGCACGGTAATATACTAAAAGGATCACTGATCTCCGTCAAAAATACCGACCAAGACATAGTGTCCAAATACTCCGCAGGCTGAAAGGAGTGTGACATTGTTATATCATGGGTGAAACAATACCCATGTCGTCTAAAAGTGCCAATCGGTCTCAAGTGTGACATAAACTACACGTACAGCATGACCGAGCTGCCCATAAACACTCTTGTCGGATAAGTACAGCAGTATGTAGCTAACCTCAGAGTCTCTGCTATAATCATCAGTATGATGGTATGACCCTCTCTGAGAGCTCTCACTGCCATGATAACTCCTATGTTCAACTCATTCATATACCGTGGCATATAGATATATGACAGTATGTACAATATCAGTATATACACCCTGGCCAGACGCCAATGATCCTCCGGTGTGGTGAAATCCTTGGAATGTCGTGTATAACTATCCTCAGAGCCAAATCTATCAAACAGAAAACGCTGGGATATAACATGGACAGATGTAAGCTCATCATGCACCACCCTACGCCTCAATCCAGTAAGGGTCATGAACCGTCGACTCATGTCCCCCAAAGCCATATGCACGCAAGGTCTGTCCAGTAGCAGCATCGTCAACCATGCATACTCCTCCAGAGTGGGAGTCAACTCCTGGGTCCCAAATCGGAAAACCAGTCTATCCGATACCCAGTGCTCCAGCATGCCATCCACGAATCTTGTAGGAACCTGAAACATCAACAGGGTCATAGTATGCTGCAACAAATGATCTACGGTCACCCTGTCTGATGGTGACATGCTATCATACCACGATCGCATACCAGATACCACCAATAATGGTGGGGTATGATCAATACGGCTAATTGTCGAAGAAGACATCTGTATGGGCCGTGTCATAAGACCATGCATGGGTCAATGCTGAATATCTCTGGAAATACATACATATGCAAAACATGATATATGCATTACAGGTAATAGATGGTAATATGATATAGGGAATGGAAAACTGTACATACATTCCTAAGTATATCATCATCTACATACATCATCTCTGTACAACTAAAAATACAGGGAAATGGGGCACAGACGCCCTACTACTAATAGAGGCCTATCAAAAGATATAGCGAGAATGGGGCATAGCCACCCAATAGCTAACAGAGGCCTATCTAAAGAGATAACAAGAATAGACATCAGAAGAAGACAATGGTGTCAATATCTACATCATCAATCCTGTTCACCTGATGTAACTCCTCCTGAGTCACTGGATCTCTATCAACAGGGATGTTAGGCCTATACAGAGGAGGATCTACACCGGCAAAGCCAAATGGGTCATTTAAGGGGCCAGCGCCTGAGCTGGAAGGATCAAACGAATCTGCCACTGCCAGATCTCTACCCAAATGTCGGATAAAGAAATGTGCTCGGTCCAGTCGCTGGGTCAAACTATCAATCTGTGTCACATGAGTCGGATCTCGGACACAGGCTAGCCAATCCATCAACATCACGGATCCTGGAACCATATCCCCCATAAACTGAGTGGCGCGGGTCTAGGCTCCAATAATACGAGGGAACCACCAATGCTGGAATATCTCCTGAGTGTAGGGGCCCTCTGATAATGCAAAATCGTCAACCCCCAACAATGGGATGTCAGTGATGGGTGACTGCGATACAGGCCAATGACGCCTGACAGGAGGCAAGATCGGCATACAGATCTCTCTTGTAGTGCTCCTAATAGCACGCTCTCCTAAGTAGAGCTCACATCCTCTATCTGTAAACATGGAAGCCTAACTCAAACACGCTCACAGGGCGCAAACATGGAAGCCTCTCATAGGCCCAAAATTGCCAACACAAAGGCAAACATCTGCAGTCAGTAAACACTCTTAGCCTATACATGGGAAACTACAAGAGAAATACTCACCAGCAAAAATGGGTAGAATCCTAACCAAGCCTCAATCAAACCCTGCGAGCGCATACGCATGCCCCTAAGGAAATAGGCAAAGGTATAGGAACCCCAATCATACTCCCCAATATGGTCCACATGACGCGTAGCGCTGACCAAAGCGAACGACACCGTAAAAGAGTTATCTGCTATGAAGCAGCCTCTAATGATCATCAGGAACAATCGCCGAAGAATACGATCCCTGACTCTGACATCATCTGGCATAAGCTCGCTCAACAACCCACTCATAGCATCCACGCTCAAAGGACCCGTACATACAGTCCTACCTTTGAGTGCCTCCACTGGAACTCCTAGCAAAGATCTGATTGCAGTAGGGGTAATATTCGTCATGCAAGGCACTGGTGCCCCTCCAAACTCCATACTTGTGATAAACCGCCAATCCATCGGCGTCATCATCACCTCACAGTCCAGCAAATAGAGTGACTGAGTCTGGTGAAACAAGCGCTCAAACAATGTCCTGAGGTAACCCAGGGGCAACGGCGGGGAAGGATGGAAAAGAATGCTCCAAAGCCTCAATCATGCACAATCGCTCTATAGTCAGGATGAAGAGCCTGGTACATGGACTGTATGCTAAACTAGTTCCCTCGAGGCTGTGTAAAGCCGGGAACCTACATGAAATGGAGATCAACATCAAAATCCTTTACTCCTCATCAATAGGAAAGAAGGAAGATCAAGATCTAACATCATACCTTGTTGGCATGCAAATACATCGAGGGATGTCGACTCAAATCACCCAGGAGCTCTGGGTTTGCCACCTGAATACTTGGGAGGTCCCTATGGGGAACATATGCAGTAGGAGTGGGGTCCGCAACTGGAACATCCTCCTCCTCATCCTCCACATCCGGCACATCAACCTGGACTTGACGTATCACCGCCTCCACCAACCGACGAGGCTGTCTAATAGAGCGGGGTCGAGGCACTTCAGAAGCCCTCCTCCGTACACCAGAAGTGGTCCTATGGGAACTGCTCGACTGATCCAGATCCATAATATCTGGACAACAATTATCCAAATCACCTCAGAAAGGGTGTGGTATTTTCTAAGTTGGAGCTTTTCAAAATGCATTTTATGACTACATGCATGCATGCATTACTTTAACATACGTTTACCGTAGAGTAAAAAAAATGCAGGACTAATCAAATGCCTATATTTTGAAAATTTTTGCAATAGTCCCCTTTGTAAATCGGACTATCCACATGCACATAGGCATGACTAGGTGGCCATTCAGTAGCACACCTGCCCACAGTCATATACATAATATATGCATTAAAAATTAAAGTCATCAATACATAAGGTTAACCTCAATACTAGGAGTACTTTGCCTTTTTACCTTTTGCCCATTTGTCCTCAAATAGATTAAGAAATATCAGAAAAAGGTGCCCATTTGACAGTCTCAAAAGTTAAAAATTTTCACATCATTATGTTCAGCATGGTTGAATACTAACATTTACTTAGTTGAATATTTTTTATCAAGTCATTTGAGCATATATAATCACTACTATGTGTTTAGATGCATTTCATGTGATAAGTCATTTCCCAACGGATAAAAACTGGAAAAAAGTACATGCATACGTTACCAGGATAGTGTAGAACACTTGTACGGTGACAGAATTTGCATAAAGTCGCCCGAACTCAGTAGATCTGAAGAAGAGCTCTCGGATTTCCTTCGCGGTGCAACTTGAAAATGACTTATGAAAGCAACCTGCTAGCCTTTAGTATCCACAGTTGGCCGCAGGTCTATTTGCGGCTAAAGTAGGTGTACCTACGGCACCCCTATATGGGTTCCACCCCTTCGGCTCGGTCCAATTTGAGTTGCAAAGAAGTTCTCACAGACCGAGAAGGTCAAATTAGGCATAAAAACGCTACGCGATTGAGCAGAATGGCTTACAAATCCTGGTCCTCTCAAAATTGAACCTTGGGGCTGTACATCACTCATTGGTATTCGCCAAGCATAGGGTACACTATGTTGATGATCTCAAATGTTACAAGTCACGCTCAGCAATACCTTCCGCAGGTCCAATACCGCCAATTCAAGGTTATCGCCCCAACTTTCAAGCATTCCCCGGTGGGGGTTATAATGCGTGTTCATCTGTTGACACACATATCAACGAAGGTCAAGTAGCCTTGACATCATTATAACCATTGGCAAGTAAATCCAACGAGGCATCGGAAGCCACCCGATGAACAGCTGTTGATACATATATCAGCAATTTTCAAGCATTCCCCGGCGGGGGTCACAACACAGACTCATGAAAAGAAATCCCTGGCGGGGGTCACAACGCATTGTCACCCATTGATGTACGTATTAGTGAAGGTCAAGCAACCTTGACGTTATTTTAGCCGATGGCAAGTAAACCTATCAAAGCATCGAAAGCTATTCGATGATTTCGTATTTTGGTACTCATATTCCCCAGCGAATCCCCTGCGGGGGTTACAATGCATATTCCATTGATCCACACATCAGCTATGATGAAAACAATCCCCAGCGGGGTTACAACGCATGTTCCGTTGATACACACGTCAGCGGATCCCTGGCGGGGTTACAATGCATATCAGCCGTTGAAGTACATGTCAGCGAAGGTCAAGCAGCCTTGACATTCTGCCCAACAGGGTTTTCATCCGTTGACTCACACATCGATGAAGTACATGTCAGTGAAGGTCAGGCAACCCTGACAGCATATGTTGTTGGCAGTAAATCCAACAGAACCTTAACATATCTTAGCGATACAAACTAGGAAAGGTCAACATCATGAAGGAGGATTGATGATGGGATATGTTATACACATCCTCAAGTAGACAAAGCTTTATCCCCACAGATCTCTTACACATAAGAGGCACCTCTTCGGAATCAAGTCTATATCAAGGATTAAGGACTTTGGTGATAGCCCCAACATCAACATCCTGAATGTTTTGGGATTGCAAGTCCAAACTCATCATAGTTGCCAATCCCCAAAAGAAGATACAAGGAGCCAGCGATCATCCCTAGCATGTTGGGCCACAACCCCGCACACATGCATCACACATTTGCATTATGTTGCATTTCAAGTGTATAGGATTATTTATCCTACCCATGCATTGCATTGCATAAATATGATAAAGAGGGGCATCTGTAGACACTCGAAATTTTCTACACACACTCATCGACCAAGTTAACCACGAAAGACGATTCACGTCAGACCGGATACTACCGAAGTTCGGTCCTCAAATTTAACACACACCAGAGTAATGGGGTTCAACCTAAGAGATAACCCTGAGGCATGCAGATCCAATACTGGAAATTCCACCAGAGAAGACAGATTAATCTCGGAGATAACCTCGAGGTATCTAGTCTCAGTCCCAACATTGGGAGTAGCAGATATCAACCTTGGAGATAACCCCAAGAAATGCAGTTCCGGCGATGACCCCGGAAATGCTTGTTTCAAATGTATGCAATCAGCTTCAACCTTGGCACTCACACCGAGGCACTCAGTACAAGACCCGGATATAACATCAGGAAGACAGGCACACCTCAAAGATGACACTGAGGACCTTCAACACTTGCAGCAGTCCAATCTCAGAGATAACCCTGAGCAACGTCTGGTTTACCAGCCCAAACCGGCGATAACCATGGTGAGGGACACATTCGCCATCTTGCCACCTTGACGCAATATAGTGTCATCTCAACATCTCATACATACATTTCTACACAACAATGTCCCACAAGAATCAAGGAAAACCAATCCCGAGTGACTATTACGCTGGGTAACGGATAGAATTTGAAGCTTGAAGACCAGAGGGCACCGTCCCATCTTCTTGACTTCATACAACCTCTAATCCCATGCCATTGCGTAACTCTTGACAATGGCGGTCCGAAAATAGGTCTTGCATACCTCAGTCAAATGCTCGGATTGCAATTCTAAAAGTTTGAGCTGACATTACAGTGCCTGCGTGCATGTACTACGAGACGACGTGACCCGCGAAACCCGGGGCAACTCGGGTAGCCGCAGGTACATATGCGGCCTAGCCGCAGGTACACCTGTTGCTCCCCCCTCTATAAATAGAGGGCTTGGGGTGGCCATTTTAATAAAAAAGAAAGGTAAGGAAGCCCTGTCAAATTTGCTCCGTACTCACCCTATATTGAGTGCTTTCTCATTTTAAACACTTGTGAGCTCAAATATAGCTACTTTTGTACTGGCGAAAGCCGAGTGTTCATCACTTTAAAGATATAGAAGTCTTCTTTGGCAGCCCACTATAAGCCTTCTCACACACTTTAAAGCATTTCTCTTCATCTTTGCACACACCCTTCTTCACGTTGAGAGTCGTGTTGCGTGTGTTTGCCCGGACTCCGGTCTGTGGTTTTATTTCAGTTTGTATATACATATATATATATATGGACTAACATTATCGAGTTATGCCTCGATTGAGCCTAGACTTCGGTATGGAGTGTTTATTTGCTTTTGTATATATATATATTTATATATATTAACTATGTGTCGAACTCTATTCGATGAGCCTGAACTTCTGGCAGAGCGTTTATCGCTTTAATATATATATATATATATATATATATATATATATATATATATATACTATATATATATTAACTATTTTCGGACTTTGTTCGATGAGCCTGGATTTTACATCTGGAGCGTTTACTTGATTATATATATATATATGAACTATTGTCGAACTCTGTTCGATGAGCCTGGATTTAACATCCGGTGCGTTTATCTCTTTTATATATATATATATATATATATATATATTGTCCCGCCTAGAGTTTACTTCGTGGCGGTTGATCGCTTCTATAGCTATCTTTACGTTTCGTCCCGCCTGGAGTTTCCTCCATGGCGGTTGATGGCTTTTACAGCTTTATTTACACTTTTTGATCCCCCATGGAGGTGCTTCGTGGTGGTTGATCATGTTTGTATATATATATTTACAGTTTTTATATATATACTTGCTTACCATGCTTTCATACAAATTGTGGCATCATGTGAGCCTAGGAATCATGTGATCACAAATTCAGTCTATTGGATCTAGATTCGGTTCCCGTGATGGACATTTTCAGCTGTAAGTAGCTTGTAAACTTATTTGCGGTGTCTCAATTTTCTCAGATGGTTTTCATACCCATGAGGAAGTCGGCATTATTTTGTACATTATTTTCTTATAGATGCTTCGCATCTCGAAAATAAAAGCAATCAAGCCGAACACTTAATAAAATGGAAGTGTAAAAGGTCTCAATTACTATTGAGTACAAGGGTTTGAAAAACCTCTTTTCCAAAACATCACTGTCATATCTTGCTTAAAATTGAATTTTTACATAAATTCAAACCCTGTGTATATAGGTGCGAACGAGGCCTCGCACTATTTCCAAGTAACAGCACATTGACCCACACACACACACGCATTCATATAACAGTTTCTTGAAAACTGGCGGTCACCGTGATAACACGGATGTCGGGGGGTGCCTAACACCTTCCCTCCGCATAATGAAGTCTCCGGACCCTAATGAATCTCGGTTTCACCAACCCATTTAGCAGTGTCACATCATTGGGTCAATGTGCAAACCTTTTCTCGGTTGTGTTGGTACAACCATTTAAAAAAACAACTGGTAACTCTTAACAGTCCATCGTCGACATTATACATGTAGGAGCTTTTTTACTTGTTTTTGCAAACAAATCTCACCTAACATGAGAACACCAAAGAACAAGTAACGAAAAGGGACAACTAAAAATCCCGACGTCGACACCATCAACTGTCCATCAATGCACTACGGACCAATGAGGACTTTTACCACATCATTTGTAATATTACGGTCATGATTATACCGAATAATCCCTGGTCATAATCATACCAGGTCCATCTATGCCCTACGGGCCACAGATGACTTTCATCATAATATAAGCATGAGGATGATGACAATGATATTAGAATTCAATTAAAAGAAAGTAAAGGATAAATTTCTAAAGATTTATAATTTAATTTATCCAGAATTCAATAATGTCCAAATTTTCAACATGATACTGCTTTGTGGAGTAAAATTCAAGAATAATATTGTATCAAAAAAGATTTGGACCAAAAAGAAATTAATTTTTGTTATGAATAGTATCCCATGTGAATAGTAATCTAGTGAATAGTACCTCATGAATAGTAATTTGGAAATAGTACTCCGTGAATAGTACTCCGACATAAAGAGGTTTAAACTTATCAAGAATGCTCAGAATAATATTTCTATAAAAAGATACTGGATGAAGCACAAATATCAAGGATATTCTACTAGTTTCATGGAGTATAGAAGCCAAAACTTAACAAAATGAGTATAAAATTTGAAATCTGAAACGAAATAATATTACTTACATACAACAGAGTATGGAAGAAAATATTATTTCATATGAATACTGAATAAAAATAATATCCCTTACCTTGAAAAGAAGAGTATTCCAACTGTTTTCTACGCTCAAAGCTTCCTTAAACTCTAAAGAAATACGCTCAATATTATAGAATAAGAATTCTCTGATTCTGGTGTGATTTTCAATTCTAACTAAGCATCATATTTATAAGAGAATGGAAGGATACTATTTAGAAAAATAATCACAGATGCACAGTATTTTTCGGACGGAACAAGCACGGACGGAAGAAAAAGAACTCAGACGCCCTTTTCTTTCAAATTATTAATATAATATTCAATAAAACATAATATATTCTATTTTTCATAAAAAAAAACTTATTATAATATACATATATATATATACACACATAATAATAATAACAGTACTCCCCCGTGATCAGTATTTTTTTTTCCTCTCCCCATTTTGTCAACTAACCTATATATATATATATATATATATATATATATATATATATATACACTCCTTCCTCCGTGACTTGCAAACTTCCCCCCATGACTTTTCCACCCACATATCGTTATCATGCATATATATATATATATATATATATATATATATATATATATATATATATATATATCTGATAAAATTGAGATAACTTTTTTCGATGATTTTGAAAAATGGGTAAATGGGACGTCCATATAATAAGCAAAATTTATCACAAATACTTCATAAAAATCCTCTCAATATTTTTAACAACATTTATTCATCATTATTATAACTCGCAATATTAACAACCAGATCGTTCCCAGGAAAGAGGGGGCTTTCCGATAAGGATTTCTCCCTATTGGCGAGCAATTAGGTGACCAAACCCCTTTCCTCGACAGAACTTTCTAAACATTGTTAATTATGCAAATAATAATATGAATAACTTGTCATCTCAATTATTATTTTAATAATATGTAAAATATCGACAATAATTGAATCAAATAACGTGAGATACTATGCAGTAATTACTGTAGCAATAATTGAGTATAACTGAGTGACTTCTTACGTAAGCATTAATAATCAATAACGTGTGCTACTATGCAATCACGCATTTTACTGTACTTTTAACACCGGGTATTTCAAAATTTAATGGTAAAACTTCCGTCGTTATTTTTATAAAAAAATATTTCTGTCGTTTTCTAACTCCGACAATACTTTCGTTGCGGGGTCCACCAATGATTGCGCCGTTGTACGAATATTCCCTGTTAAAACGAATATTTCCCGACCAATCGAATATTTTATAACAATTTTCATACTTTGCAAAATTTATAAATATTACCCACAACTATAAGCGTGATTTAATGAGATTTTTGTAATTTAATTTAATATTTATTGAATTAAATAAATATTTTTGATGATTTAATTATTGGATTAAATAATTAATTGATGTAATTGTGGTAGATTAATTTAATTATATGTGTTACATTTATTAAATTAATGTAGAGAATAATTATTATTTGAAGTATGTCATTATGTGAGCTTATTGTATTAAATGAAATATTTAATAAGCATAATGTTATTTTAATTAATGTAATAATTAATTAGAGAATTAATAATTTGACATTTTTTATTAATGAGAAATTAATTATATGACTATGTGAAATTATGAGAAGTTATTATATTTTATTTATATTAAATAAGATATATGAATTATTGTGCAAGCGGGTGTGACATGATTTAAACTATAGTATAAGAGGTTTATTAAATTAAATGGCTTTTGGAATCTATTCTAGCTAGCCAAACGGAGCCCTAATGGGAGTTAGGAGCAGTTAACCCGTGATGGGTAACTGATCTCCATAATGCGCGTCAGTTTTCTCCTTTATTATCATACGTCTTTTCTTTTCTTCATTTGTTAAGTCTGGCATAACATCACAGAGAAAGATTTAGAAATTTTTGAATGAGAGTGTAAGTTGTATGAATTAAAGGATTAATTGAGAAGGTTTTAATTCTACTCATTCATACTCTGGGTAATTTTCTCCAAACCCAAATTCTTATTTCACGTCTTTTTAAGTTTTCATGATTATGACTTTCATACATTCTGTAAGTCTCTGTGAATTGGGAAATGGTGTTGTTATAAGGACATGTGTAAAAATACGAGTAGCATAACATGTTTTATATATATATTGCATGATTCCATATCATAAGTTTCGTAATATGATGACTTGTTATTTCAAAAATTTACAAAGTTTGGGATTTGGCCATATGGCCTTATACGTGGTATTTAATGCGTTGATCGTATATTATCCCTAAATTTTACACTCGTATGTTGTTATGCATGTTGATACAAAGAGACCAAAGTTTAAATAAACGGATTCGGTGTTATAACGAATCCATAGTGATAATTTTCATGTTTTATTTTCAAAACCTTCAAGAAAATCAAAGTCAGTGAAATTACATGCTTAAATTCTGTAATTAAGTGTTTAAATTGGTTAAAGTCATTATATAAATGTTGGGTTATGATTATGCATGAATTACATCATATGGGTATGTCTAATTTCGAGTAGAAAATAAGAAATTGGGAGAAATTGGCATGTTACTCATGCGATTTTTTGCGAATCGCCATTTCTCATAATCGAATATGTACTTGCATATACTGTGCATTTGCCTATTTCGTGTCGCGCAGTGCCATTACCACGCCATAGTGCCAACTCTCAAGCATAGTTGTTGTAAAGACATGAAGACCAGTGTAATAAATGAAATATGAATACCACTCTCCAAAAAGTTCGAAATGAGATTTTGTAAAATGATTAAGTTTAGCAATGTGTTAATAATCGAATGTAATGAACATGGACATATGTTAGAAGTATAATGAGATATTAAAATAAATGTTTAACATGTAAATGATATAATTACATGTAGATTGAGTTATGGAATACATAATTAAATTATTATTCATGAAGTGAAATTATGTGACAAAGTGGTAATTTGACTAAGTATAGTCAATAATCAAAGTAAACAAAGAGAATGAGTTTATGATGATTAGTTAAGTTATAATTAACTGGTATTGTGAATGTGAATGGTATGTAGGATTAAATTCAAAGAACGTGCTTAGTTAAAGTGTAATCTACGCACGAGGCAAGTTTCCTAACCCTACTTGTCATTATTGTTCAAGTTTATTATTTACTTCGAGTAAATTATCATTACTATTATTCAAGTCTAATTATTATATTAAAGATTGATTATCTTTTCAAAGCATGATTCAGTTATACAATAATTGTTCTATTGTATACTTCTTGAGATTATTATTCAAATTGAATATCATTATTGTTGAACCTTATTAAACTAGTGAACTTTATTGATTCAACTAGTCCTTAGTTGATGAACGTTCTAAATTTTAGAACCCTTGATGAATTATCCAAACCAAACTTCCTTTGGTGCGGACTCGAATGTCAAAGTGAGATGAACAACCCTACAAAGGAATTTACTTATGCGTTAGCGTTAAGATATTGTGCACAGTATGGTACCAAGGGCTGATCCCTTAAGTACGACTAGAAAGGTCCATAGTCTTATGACTGTTAAAGGTTTCAAGTATAACCCTTGATAACCTAGGACATAGTTCAAGGTCTTATGACCCTCAGAATTCTTTTGATTCTTGTTATTCATTCTTGATTCAAAAGTTGAGCTTTTATTCAGATGTCTTTGATTTACTCGCATGTTATTATAATGTTATTTCATTATTATACTTGTGGGCAATAGTGCTCACTCTTGCTTAATAATAACATTGCAGTTAAGAACGAAAAAACTGATGAACCTTCCACTAGTAAAGGCAAGGGCAAGGTTAACAAGTGATGAAGACTTGTTATTTCTATTAGATGATGTATTTATGATTAAGACTTGAGTTAATGATGTTGTTAAGACTTATTTGTTTATGATTCCCCACAGATGTTTAAGGTTAGTTTAACCTGGGATTATGTTTATGATTCAGATGTTGTAACCCTTTAAAGGGAAGATTTTATTTCTATTTATTGCATGGTTTGCATTTATTATGGATGGATAGATAGATGATATTTGTACAGTGAACACCAAATCCCGTGGAATCGAAGTACCCAAATTTGGGGGTGTCACAATAACATTATATCAAATCCACACCATAATATTCAAAAATATATTTCAAGAGGAAATTATCTTTATTCATAAAAGCTGGGGTCTTACAACCTCCCCTTTTTATGAAATTTTATCCTCGAAATTGGGGTACGTACCTGGTATGTCGAAGAGGTGAGGATACTTTGATTTCATTTCAGATTCTAACTACCAGGTCATTTCCTCAACATCGTGGTTTCTCCACAAAACTTTGACTTGAGGTATAACCTTGGAACGTAGAATATGTTCCTTCTTATCTAAGATTTTAATAGGTACCTCTTCATACGTTAAATCTTCCGCTATTTCATCCGGTTCTAATTCAATAATGTGGTTCGGGTCTTCCACATATTTACGTAACATGGATATGTGAAAAGCGTTATGAACACGAGACATACTTGGTGGTAAAGCGAGTCTATAGGCCACAGTTCCTACTCGGTCAAGTATTTCAAATGGGCCAATGAATCAAGGATTGAACTTTCCTCTCTTTCCAAATCTCATCACTCCCTTCCATGGAGCAACACGTAATAACACATGTTCTCCAACATTGAATTCCACGTCTTTTCGATGAAGATCAGCATAACTCTTTTGTCGATCTTGTGAGGTTTTTATGTGTTGCCGGATCATTTGAATCTTTTCCATAGTCATACGTACCAACTCTGATCCCAACAACGTTGCTTCACCCACCTCATCCTAGCATACATGAGAACGACACCTTCTTCCATACAATGCCTCAAATGGAGCCATGTCAATACTTGTTTGATAACTGTTGTTGTAGGAGAATTCTACCAATGGTAAGAACTTGTCCCAACTTCCTTTGAAGTCAAGGACACAGAGTCTAACTAAATCCTCCAGAGTTTGAATAGTCCTCTCCGACTGCCCGTCCGTCCGAGGATAATATGTCGAACTAAATCGCAAATTTGTGCCCATAGCTTTCTACAAACTGACCCAAAACCGTGAAGTAAATCTTGGGTTTCGATCAGAAACTATAGATACTGGTATACCATGCAGTCTTACAATCTCGTTTATGTATATACGAGCAAGACGTTCAAGTGAATAAGTTTCTCGTATAGGTAAGAAATGAGCAGACTTGGTTAGTCTATCAATAATGACCCAAATTGAATCTATACCTTGAGAAACCTTGGGAAGACCAGTAACAAAATCCATGGTAATGTGCTCCCACTTCCATTCTGGAATTTCAACTGATTGCAATGGACCTTCTGGCACTTGATGCTCCACCTTGACTCGTTGACAAGTTAGACACCTTGAGATAAACTTTGCTATCTCTCTCTTCATATTGCTCCACCAAAATGTATGTCGAAGATCATGATACATTTTGGTACTCCCAGGATGTATTGCAAACGGTGTGTTGTGCGCCTCCATCATGATCTTATACTTCAAATCTGGGTCGTTAGGAACACAAAGTCTGGAGTTGACTCGAAGTATTCCTTCTTCATCGATTCTTGCTTCCAGAATAGCACCTTCTTGTATATTCTTCCTCATACTCATCAGCTCTGGGTCTGCAAGTTGAGCAGCTTTAACTTTATCGATTAAAGTCGGTTCTATTCGTATATTTTCCATCATCACGTGGGTCCCTAGAGTCTTTAACTCTATCTCCATCCTTTGTATGTCATACAAAATGGGCCTTTGCGTTGACAATATCGCACTCGTACCCGCATATGTTCTTCTACTCAATGTGTTAGCTACCACGTTCACTTTTCCAAGATGGTATTGAATGGTATGATCATAATCTTTCAATAGTTCAAGCCAACGTCATTGCCACATGTTGAGTTCCTTTTGAGTGAAGAAATATTTGAGGCTTTTATGATCCGTATATATCTCCACTTTCTCCCCATACAGGTAATGCCTCCAGATCTTTAGCGCAAAAACGAATGCTGCCAATTCTAGATCATGAGTAGGATAATTCCTCTCATATTCTTTGAGTTGTCGTGAGGCATAGGCTATGACTTTCTCATGTTGCATGAGAACACATCCTAACCCTTTGCCTGAGGCATCACTGTAGATAACAAATCCCTCCGAGCCAGATGGTATTGTTAGAACAGGTGCTGAAATGAGTCTCCTCTTAAGTTCTTGAAAACTCTTCTCACATTCCTCGCTCCAACCAAATTTTGTATCTTTTCGAGTCAGCTGAGTTAATGGAGTAGCGATTCGAGAAAATACTTCCACGAATCTTTGATAATAACCAGCTAAGCCCAGAAAGCTACGTACTTTGATCACTGACTTAGGTTGCTCCCAACATTGTATTGCTTTAATCTTCGCTGGGTCAATAGATATTCCATGATTTGATATCGCGTGCCCAAGGAATGCCACTTCTTCAAGTCAGAACTCGTATTTCTTCAACTTGGCATAAAGCTTGTTTTCACGAAGCTTTTGGAGTATCAGCCTCAAGTGTTGCTCATGGTCTTCACGAATTTTGGAGTATATGAGGATGTCATCAATAAAGACAACCACAAAATGATCCAAATATTCCTTGAATACTCAGTTCATCATGTCCATGAAGGCAGCAGTAGCATTAGTCAATTCAAAAGACATGACTAGGAATTCATAATGCATGTACCGAGTTCTGAAAGCCATCTTTGGAATTTCATTTGTTTTAATCTTCAACTGATGATATGCGGAATGAAGATCGATCTTTGAAAAGAATTTAGCGCCTTGCAACTGGTCAAACAAGTCATCAATGCGAGGCAACAGGTACCTATTTTTGATGGTGACATGATTCAACTCCCGACAATCAATACAAAGTCGCATACTTCCATATTTCTTCTTCACGAATAGAACAGGAGCACCCCAAGGAGACGTACTAGGATGAATGAAACTGATGTCTAACAATTCCTGCAGTTGGGTCTTTAACTCCTGAAGTTCAACAGTAGCCATTTGATATGGGGCTTTGGAAATGGGTTTTGTATCAGGTTCAAGGTTAATACAAAATTCAATTTCACGCTCTGGGGGTAGGCCAGGAAGTTCTTCAGGGAATACGTCAGGAAATTTATTAACAATAGAAATATCATTCAAATCTAACGTATTTTTGTTTAAATCTGTGACATGAGCTAAGAAAGCTTGACATCTGTTTTTCAATAAACGAATATCTTTATAGCTTGATATGACAGTGATTGACTTTATTGGTTTGATCGCTTGAATTCGCACAATAGGTTGGTTAGGAATTTGAAAGTTAACAACCTTACAAAAATAATCAATTTTTGCATGATGAGTAGTTAACCAATCAATCCCTAAAATCACGTCAAATACAAGTATTTTCAAAGAAATAAGATCGACAGGTAACGTGCAGGTGCCGATTTGAATCAAGCAAGACTTATAAACAGTGGATGTTATGAAGGTTTCTCCTAACGGAGTTTCAACAGATAAGTCAAAGTCTAATTTCTTTGGAGTTAAATTTAAACGTTGAGCACAAGTAGGAGAAATAAAAGAATGGGTAGAACTGGTATCAAATAAGATATAGACTTCACTAGAGTTTATGATTAGCTTACCTGTGATGACCTCGTTCGGGTTTCTTGCTTTCTAGGAGGTCACGACAAACGCTCTCCCTTGACTTCTCTGAGACGGCCTTTGGTGCCTCCATCCTAGCTGGACTTGGCTTTACTGCACGGCGAAATTGAGCTAGGTGACCTTCTCTTCTACAATTATAACATGTTTTGGACTACTGCGTACATTTTGGACTGATATGTCCCTCCCCTCCGCATTTGTAGTATACAATCGATGATCGTTCTCCTTCTTTAACAACGGGTGTTGGTGCTGACGTCTTTCCATCATTATTAAATCTCCTCTTCTTAAAATTTCCACTCTTATTGTCTGGGCCATGATTACCACCGAAGTGGTGACCATTTCTGGCATGTTGATTCTTTCCATGCTTGTTGTCACCGCTTCGATGACTGGTACTACTGGTATTATCATTTTGTCGGATGCTCTCTCTTGGTTGCGTTGACTCATTATCGTGCTCCAATAACTAAGCCATATTTACAACATCTGAAGACAAACATAATTTGTGATAAATTAGGTATTGACGTATCTCAGGTTTCAAACCTGGCAGAAACATTCGCGTCATTTTCTCTTTATTATCAACCAAGTGGGACGCAAACCGAGACAACTCAGCAAATTTAGCTTCGTACTGTGACACAGTCATATTATTTTGCTCTAGCTTGATGAACTTCACCTCTTTAATGTGAAGAATACTTTCGGGAAAGTACTTGTCATTGAACAGTTCTTGGAACTTTTCCCAAGACATCTTTAGTGCGGCAGGCTGAGTACGCTTTACAGATTCCCACCAATAATGTCCTCTCCTCGCAACATGAAGGTGGCAAAGGGAACCTTTTGCTCTTCGGAGCATCCCAAGACATCAAATATCTTGGAGATCTTCTTTATCCATGCCTCCGCCTTAAGTGGTTTTGGCTCTCCCAAAAAAACTAGTGGTCCCAGCTCCTGGAACTGCTTAGCGATGACCATCCGAGAGTTGCCAGTATTTCCACCTGCATTTTGAACAGGAGTCATTCTCTCCTGATGTTGCATGAATTGCATAAAGCCTTTGAACATCCCATCGTTCATCATTTGGTCGGTGTTGTTATTTTCTTGAGGATTATTGCCTTCCTGGTGCACATTATCCTGGGTATTGATCGTTGGTGACTCAACGTTCTCATGTGCTCCATTGCTTATCTCAACATTCTCGGATGTCATTTTCAAATACTACCACAAAACAAGGGTTAATTGACACACCACATATTATCCCTATATTCTGACCGACCAATTAAATAACAAATAAACTTAGGTAGGTCATACTAGCGAAGGATTTCCCCGTCTTTCCCCCTAGTTCTAGTCTCACATCTTAGCCAGGGATCATATCCCTAAGCTTTGATACCAACTGTGATGCCCCCAAAGTAGGTATTCATCACCTATTCTGAGTCGCCAATTACATGGTACATAATTCAAATACAACTTAATTTTACAATACGACCAAAAGTGTAGCTGTGACTTTTAATACAAACACTGTCTTCTAGACAGTATTCAAACCCAAAATAAGTCCTTATTACAATTATTATCGCAATAGAATAGTGAGGACTACTAATGCAAACATCTGGACTGTCACTCCGTTCCCCGACTAGTCCCAGTTATATTCTCATTTCCTGAAGAGAACAATGAAAGAAAAGGATGAGCTCAACTAGCCCAGTAAGAAATATTATAACTAAGATAATGCAGAATAAATTATCGTTAGCCTTTAACAGTGTTAAACTGATAAAATATAATAAACATCAAGTTTAACTACAGCGGAACAAGCAATCCATTAGAAGAGTCAAGTAGAGCATGATATCTACCATCTTCTATGATTTGAAAAGTTAATCATCAATTTTATCGCTGAGACTCAGCTTAATAAATAATGCACATCATCGAATCATCAATGCACTACGGGCCAAGGATATTCATAAATATCACGACCATAAATTATCCATGCACTACGGGCCAAGAATATTCGTGTTTTTATCAATGGTCATGATCATGCCAACAATTGTCCATCAATGCACTACGGACCAATGAGGACTTTTACCACATCATTTGTAACATTACGGTCATGATTATACCGAATAATCCCTGGTCATAATTATACCAAGTCCATATATGCCCTACGGGCCATAGATGACTATCATCATAATATAAGCATGAGAATGATGAAAATGATATTAGAATTCAATTAAAAGAAAGCAAAGGATAAATTTTTAAAAATTTATAATTAAATTTATCCAGAATTTAATAATGTCCAAATTGTCAACATGATACTGCTTTGTGGAGTAAAATTCAAGAATAATATTGTATCAAAAATGATTTGGACCAAAAAGAAATCAATTTTTGTTATGAATAGTACCCCAGGTGAATAGTAACCGAGTGAATAGTACCCCGTGAATAGTAATTTGGGAATAGTACTCCGTGAATAGTACTCCGACATAAAAAGGTTTAAACTTATCAAGAATGCTCAGAATAATATTTCCATGAAAAGATTCTGGATGAAGCACAAATATCAAAGATATTCTACTAATTTCATGGAGTATAGAAGCCAAAACTTAACAGAATGAGTATAGAATTCAAAATCTGAAACGAAATAATATTACTTACATACTACAGAGTATGGAAGAAAATATTATTTCATACGAATACTAAACAAAAATAATATCCCTTACCTTGAAAAGAAGAGTATTCCAACTAGTATAGCGGGGAAATTCTTGAAGAAAACTTGAATTGTTTTCTACGCCCAAAGCTTCCTTAAACTCTAAAGAAATACGCTCAATATTATAGAAGAAGAATTATCTGATTCTGGTGTAATTTTAAATTCTAACTAAGCATCCTATTTATAGGAGAATGGAAGGATACTATATAGAAAAATAATCACGGATGCACTGTATTTTTCGGACGGAACAAGCACGAGCGGAAGAAAAATAACTCAGATGCCATTTTCTTTCAAATTATTAATATAATATTCAATAAAACATAATATATTCTATTTTTCATAAAAAACAAAACTTATAATATATATATATATATAAACATATATACATAATAACAATAACAGTATTCCCCCGTGATCAGTATTTTTTTTCCTCTCCCCATTTTGTCAACTAACACACACACACACACACACACACACATATATATATATATATATATATATATATATATATAAAGTACTCCTTCCTCCGTGACTGCAAACTTCCCCCTCCGACTTTTCCACCCACATGTCGTTACCATGCATATATATATATATATATATATATACTTATATATATATAATAAAATGAAATAACTTTCTCTGATAATTTTAAAAAATGGGTAAATGGGGGGGCATATAATAAGCAAAGTTTATCACAAATACTTCATAAAAATCCTCTCAATATTTTTAACAACATTTATTCATCATTATTATAACTCGCAATATTAACAATCACATCGTTCCCAGGAGAGAGGGGGCTTTCTGATAAGGATTTCTCCCTATTGGCTCGCAATTAGGTGACCAAACCCCTTTCCTCGACAAAACTTTCTGGACCTTGTTAATTATGCAAATAATAATATGAATAACTTGTCATCTCAATTATTATTTTAATAATATGTAAAATATCAAAAATAATTGAATCAAATAACGTGAGATACTATGCAGCAATTAATGCAGCAATAATTGAGTATAAATAAATGACTTCTTACATAAGCATCAATAATCAATATTGTGTGCTACTATGCAACCACGCGTATTACTGTACTTTTAACACCAGGTATTTCAACAGTTAACGGTAAAACTTTCGCCGTTATTTTTATAAAAAGATATTTTTGTCATTTTCTAACTCCGACAATACTTCCGTTGTGGGGTCCATCAATGAATTTGTCGTTGTACGAATATTCCCTGTTAAAATGAATATTCCTCGACCAATCGAATATTTTATAACAACTTGCATACTTTGCAAAATTTATAAATATTACCCACAACTATAACATTATATCAAATCCCCGCCATAATATTCAAAAATATATTTCAAGAAAAAATCATCTTTATTCATAAAAGTCGGGGTCTTACACGCTTCAACATCACCATTCATCTTTGGACGATAGATGATGGAGTTGAGATGTTTGATGTGAAATTTACTGCATAACTCCTCCATCATTTGGTTGTTATGGTTTTTAGCATTGTCTGACACAATCACATCTGGTTGTCCATATCAATAAATGATATTATTTCTAATGAAACCAATGATAATTTCTTTAGTAACCCTGGGGAAGGAGGCTGCTTCTACCCACTTGGTGAAGTAGTCGATCGTGGTGAAGATAAATTGATGCCCATTACTAGCTTTGGGCTCGATGGGCCCGATCACATCTGTTCCCCACATTAAGAAGGGCCAGGGTGAACTCATATTGTGGAGTTCCCTTGGAGGGGCATGGATAGCATTCCCATGAATTTGGCATTGATAACATCTTTTGATGTGATCATCACAGTCAGCTTTGAGAGAGAGCCAGTAATGCCCTATTTTGAGGATCTTCTTGAAAAGTAGAGGGCCGCTCATGTGTGGGCCACATACTCCACCGTGGATTTCATCCATGAGCCTCTAAGCTTGGTCCTTGTCCAGAAATCTGAGGAGACCTAGTCCTGTATCTCTTTTATAGAGTGCATCTCTTCTCATGTAAACTTTCATTGCCATTCGATGGATCCGCTTTCTTTCAGCCTGACTCGCCTCAACGGGTGTAGATCCATCTCGCAGATACTCCTTGATATACTGATACCAAGGGTGTTAGATGGGAGGTAGTTCATCCAATACTTCTCCAATGTAATTCCCATAGGCTGGAGCCTTTTACAGGGCAAATGTAATATTTGGCAGGTTTTCCTTGTCAAGTATGTTGATCAAAGAGGTCAAAGTTGCTAGCGCATCCGCAAAGTCATTCATATTCTGAGGAATGTGGAGGAAGGATATTTCTTCAAACACCGAAGCCATTTGGATAACCTGTCGGTGGTAAGGCAGCAAATGTAGCTCTTTGGTGTGATAGATTCCAGTGGTTTGTCTGATTACCAATTCGAAATCTCCAAAGATAGTTAACCGTTTGATGCCCATTTATTGGGCAAGTTTCAACCCCATGATACAGCCTTCATACTCAGTTGTGTTATTGGTACTGACAAACTGCAATTTAACGACGATGGGATACTGCTCCCTCGTAATGGATACTAGAACTGGTCCAGCCCCAGAACCTTCCATGTTTATGTCTCCATCAAAATACATCCTCCATGATTGGTGTGTATCGTCCTGATGGTGTTGTTGACCTGTCATTACCCCTTCATCGGGGAAGTATGTTTTCAAGGGTTTGAAATCCCCTGAAGGTGCGGCGACTAGTTGATCCGCAATTCCTTGACCTTTGATAGATTTTTACGTCACGTAGACGATGTCAAATTGTTGTAGGATTAACTGCCATTTGGATAGTCGACAATCCAACATTGGTTTATTGAACACATACTTGAGAGGATCCACGCGGGATATGAGATGGGTTGTGTGACCATGGAGATAATGTTGTAATCTCATGGAAGCCCATGTTAAAGCACAACAAGTTTTTACAATCAGAGTATACTTGTGTTCACTGCTGCTAAATCTTTTATTGAGGTAATAGATAGCTCTTTCTTGGCCTCTATCATCTTTATGCCCCAACATGCAGCCCATGGCGTTGTCATTGATGGACAGGTACATGAACAGGGGAACACCATCCCTAGGAGGTACCAAAACAGGAGCTTTGACTTGCTGCTCTTTGATTGTAAGGAAGGCTTTATGACACTCATCATTCCATTTCATGGAGGAGTTCTTCCTTAACAATTTAAAGATAGGCTCACAGGTTGTTGTGAGTTGGGAGATGAATTGGATAATGAAGTTGATTTTTCCCAAAAATCCTCGTATTTCCTTCTCTAACTAAGGTATGGGCATTTCCATGATGGCCTGGATTTTTGTGGTGTCCAGCTCAATCCCTTTGTGGCTGACTAGGAATCCTAGTAACTTTCCTGATTTAACACCAAAGGCACACTTGGTCGGGTTCAACTTTAAGTTGTACTTACGCAACCTGTTGAAGAGCTTTTTGAGATGATCTAGGTGGTCTTCCTCCCTTCGGGACTTGACAATGATGTCATCCACATAGAATTCAATCTCTTTGTGCATTAGATCGTGGAAAAGAGACATCATGGCTCGCTGATAGGTAGCTCCGACATTGATGAGGTCGAATGACAACCGTCTATAGCAAAAGGTTCCCCAAGGAGTGATGTATGTCATTTTCTCACGATCCTCTTCAGCAACCATGATTTGATGGTACCCCACAAAGCAGACAACAAAGGAGTACATGTCATACTGAGTTGTATTGTCAATGAGTATGTCGATGAATGGCACGGGAAAGCTATCTTTGAGACAAGCTTTATTCAGATCCCTGTAATCCACGCAAACTCGCACCTTTCCTCTAGGTTTAGGCATGGGGACTATGTTGGATAACCACTCAGGGTATGTTGACACCATGATGATGTCGGCTTGAAATTGTTTCATAATTTTTTCCTTAACTTTTAAACTCCACTCAGGTTTTAATCGCCAGAGCTTCTACCTGACTGTCTTGAATCCCTCTTTGATGGGAAGGTGATGAATGACAATGTCAGTGGACAAATCGACCATGTCTTCATGATAGCATGCAAACACATCCTGGAATTTGGGCAATAGAGTAACCATGTCATTCCTTTGGTTTGGAGTAAGGTTCGTACCAATCTAGATTTGTTTGGGATTTTCTAAGGTTCCGAGGTTAAAAGAGGCGGTTTGATCAAGATTTGGCTTGGGTTTGTCTTCGACCCATTCTTTGATCTCCTAAGGTATCTCCTAGTCCTCTTGTATTTCCATCAAGTCTGAGTCCAACTTTACATCAAAGTTACAGTCCTTGTGGAGAATAGGCACCTCATCAGCAAGTTTAGGCACATCTAACTTTAGAGTTCTGAAACAAAATGCTTCCACTTAATATATGAAACTGTTCAATCATACAAAGTGTTAGCATGTAATAACAAAAGCAACTGCTAATATTGTATAGAAAAAGTAAGTAGTTATTGCTATCTACAGGGTAAAGAGAATTTTTGCCCTTTTTACCCTCGTTGGAAAATGCAAGGAGTGATGCTCCAATTGCCAAGTGTGAAGTCCCGATGGACAGCAGTGATGAAGGGGCTATTGTCGTCCTCCTTCTCTTGAATGATGACCATGATGTCTGGACAATCATCATCCGGAATGTCTCTGTTCATACCCTCCGTATGGATGATGACGCGCATGTTTGTTAACCGCCTTGCAATGTCTTGCTTACGTCTTCGTTCCTTTTCCTCCGCCTCGGGATCATGAATCAGGACCTCTTTTCCTTTGACCGGTATCGGCTTAGGAAACAACATAGCTACCATGTGGGCAGGAACCTTTAATGATGGTCGTACAGGTTCAGCCTATGTAGGTTTAGGCAATCACCATATGGCTGAAGATGAAGGAACCTGTTTGTGCTTGTGTGGGTTCCTATGAGTGGACCCAAAAGAGTAGCCTAGTCCGGTTGTTCCTGTTTGACTGGAAACTTTAATTGGGCGCTTAATTCCCTGATGATCCTTTCCTAACCCCTGTCCAGGTTGATAACCCAAGGATATCATTTCTTGACTTACTAACATTACCTCGGCATAAACTCTAGGTATGAGAGGTGGTGCCCCAATTGGTTAATAGTGAGTGTTGCTCACCTCAAGGGCCTGGCAGCTGACAGGCTCAACTTTTGCATTAAAACTTATGAGTGGTATGTCACCTTGTTCAGGACACTCTGGCTCAGCATTAACAATAACCAGACTACTGCTAATAATGTATTTGAGCTGCTGATGATGGGTGGAAGGGACAGCTCCAGCCATATGAATCCACGGTCTTCCCAAGAGCAGATTATATCTTGTAGCTATTTTGAGCACATGAAAGGATACGCAGAATGTATGTGGACCAATCTCCACAGGTAGTTCAATCTCTCCGACAGCATTTCATCGGGATCCATCAAAAGCCTTGATAATTGTATGGCTGCTTCGGATCCTATTGAGATTGATATTCATCTTCTCCAAGGTGGCATAAGGGCAGATGTTCAAGGATGATCCTCCATCTATCAGGACTCCTCCCACCATATATGTGACGCCCCCAAAATTAGGTATACATCACCCATCTTGGGTCGTCAAATACATGGTACAAAATTCAAATACAACTTACTAATACAACTGTCGTGTACAATACGACAAAACATAACTGTGAGTTTGAATACAATTATTGTCTACTAGAGATTATACAAACTCAAAAGGAGTCCTCATTATTACAATTATTAACACACTATTTCACAAAATAGTGAGGACTACTAATGCTATCCTTCGGACCAGTCACTCCGTTCCCCGAGCTAGTCCTCGCTATGTTCTCATTTCACGAAGAGAACGGTGAAAGAAAGGATGAGCTCAACTAGCCCAAGAAGAAATATTATTACTAAGATAATGCGAGAATAAATTATCGTTAGCCTTCAACAATGTTAAACGATAAAATATAACAACATCAAGTTTAATCTGCAATGAACAAGCAATCCATTAAAAGAGTCAAGTAGAGAATAAAATCTACTATCTTTTATGATTTAAAAGGTTTTTCATCACTTTTATCATTTGGGACTCAACTTAATAAATAATCCACATCATCGAATCACCCACGCACTTTCTGACCAAGGATATTCTTTAATATCACGAGCACAATTATCCATGCATTACGGGCCAAGAATATTTGTGCATTCATTAATGGTCATGATCATGCCAACAACTATCCATCAATGCACTACGGGCCAATGAGGACTTTCAACAACATATAAACATGAGGATGATGACAATGATATAAGAATTCAATAAAACAAGTTTAAGAATTAATTTATCCAGGAACTAATAACGTCCAAATTGTCAACATGATACTGCTTTGTAGAGTAAAATTCAAGAATGCTTAGAAGAATATTTCCATTAAAAGATACTGGATGAAACGCAAATATCATGGATATTCCACTAATTTCATGGAGTATAGAAGTCAAAGTTTTAACCAACTGAGTATAATCAAGAATGGAATAACAAAAGAAATCACCATGCATGCGGTGCCATGCGTAGGCGTTATTCAACGAATAATAAGTAATCGAAACCAAAGTCGAGCAAAATTTGCAATCAACATGATGTTCCAACCGAGAATAATAAAGATTTTAACCGTGTCCGGCATAAAAGCGCATGAGCATGGATGTTCCAAATGTAATAATAATAAAGATGGAACCCGGTCCGTAAAAATGCTTGCATGCAGACGGATATTCCAATGAATAATAATAAAAAATGGAACCCGGTCCGTAAAACGCATGCATGAGGATATTCCAATGAAAAATAATAAAGACGGAATCATAGAAGAATGTCACCAAGTATAGGGTAGTCCGCGTATACTGGTTATTCTAGCAGAATAATAAAGAATAGAATAACAGAAGTTCTCTTCATGAATACAAAAGAAATAATATCCCTTACCGTAAAAGAAACTGATTATAAGAGTAGGGAAGTAGCAGAATACTTTTCTTATTTCTCTCTATACTTTCTCTCTCTAGAGTTTCAGTGAATTCGTACGAAATAATGAAGGAATGAGCTTCTATTTATAGAAAAATGGACTGCATAGTAACTAACTCATGAACGGTCCAGATTGATTTACTTTAATCTGACGGTCCATATTTAAAGCAAAATCTTTTAAATAAAATATAATATTATATATATATATATAATAACCATAATAATACTACTTCCTTGACTTTCTCCCCCTCAAAAACCCCCGTGAAAGCACTCAGCATATATATGTATATAATATATATATAAATTAACCACATGTAGTACTTTTATATATATATATATATATATATATCACAACTTGCAACACTCCTTCCCGTGATTAATCTAAAATCATCCAGGAATTTCATTTCCTTTCTTTCAACATACGTGGCCCCACCTTTACAAATAATAATAAAAAAATACTGAATAACTTGCTACCGATTATTGTGAAAAACGGGTAAATGGGTGTCTATAAAATAAGCAAAACTGAGTGACTTCTCTCGTAAGCATCAATAATCAATACCGTGTGCTACTATGCAACCACGCGTATTACTGTACTTTTAACACCGGGTGTTTCAATAGTTAACGGTAAAACTTCCGCCGTTATTTTCATAAAGTATTTTTGTCATTTTCTCAATCCGACAATAATTCCGTGGTGGGGTCCACCAATGATTGTGTCGTTCTACGAATATTCCCTGTTAAAATGAATATTCCCCGACCAATCGAATATTATATAACAACTTGCGTACTTTGCAAAATTTATAAATATTACCTACAACTATAACATTATATCAATTTCACTCCATAATATTCAAAAATAATATTTATAGAAAATTCATCTTTATTCAAAAAGTTGGGGTTTTACAATATATCTGGAGGATATAACCGCTATGTGAAATAGTTTGCAGTGACCCATAGTACGGAGGAATCATGGGAACTTTCCCCTTTGATCTGATGGTAGGCTTCATCACCCGTTGGGGAAGATACACTGGATTTTCCTTCGAAACTGTAGTGGTTATATTAGATGTGGATCCTTCAGCCTCTCCATAATTCTATGGCACTTTTTGTAGGATGACAACAGGATATTGTGGCCTGAATGGCAACAGGATTGTCTTTAGCGCAGCCACTTTCAAAGGAGTTTCAACACCTTTGAGCTGAATTGGTTGTATTGTAAGTGGTATGGCAGCCAAATCATCCTCAGAGGTTATAACCGCTATGACTTCCTTCCATATTATAGGAAATTGGTCTCCACTCTCAAGTAGTACAGCGTCATTGTCTGCCATCTGCAGAACACCACTGTCAATAAGGTTCTAAATAAGATGGCGGAGTGCCCAACATTCTTCGGTGCTGTGACCACGAGAGTGGGAGTGATATTGACATACTCCATTAAAATTAAACCGTCTTTAGCGTGGACTAATTGGAGGTAGCAGAGCTGTGACTCTTCCTTCATTGATCAGCATCTGCAGTATTTCTTCCATCGGTTGGCCTAAATAGGTGAATTCCATTTTGTTGGCAAAATCCCGACGGGCTTTGGCTTTTGTTCTTTTTGCAATTTTATCCTCCAAGGTTTCATTTTCTGGAGTAAGTGGTGGAGTACTTGTAACAAGAGGAAGGAGGCGAGCATGCTCCTGGCTGAACAATTGACGTGTGACTTGGTGCTGATGGACCACCAGTTCTGCCAATAGGTTGACTTGCTCGCGAAGAGCCTTCATTTTCTGTTCCATCACAAACTGGAACTGCGTATAATCCCATTTATCAGCACCATCCTATCTGGTTTGGGAGGATCCACCACCATAATGGGAACTCTGTCCACTTGTGATGCCCCCAAATCTGGGTATCTTCAAACCCGACATATGGTGCTACAAGGTGCTACAGCTCACACATTAATTCAATTGAAATACCTCAAAAGAGTGAAAATGTCTTCTATATAATCCAAAATAATATTATCATTCCGAGGTTCTTTATAACTATTACATGTTTACTTGTCATAATATCAAATAATTACAACATTACTCATATACTATTACAAAGGCAATTTTCTGGTTCGCCTTAGCCGTCCCTTTATCTTTATTAGATGCTTTGGTACGTTCAGTCTTAGCTGCATTCCTATGGTTCAAGCAAGAATGAGCATAACTAGCTCAGCAAGTATGACAATTTTAACTAAACAATAAGCTTGAATCATATAAATCGTATATCTTTAACAACTGAACAATAGTTACGAAGTATTATCGATAATTCAAAATAGCACTTCTGTGACGCCCCCAAATTCGGGTATCTTACAACCTGACAGATGATGCTCCACTGTACTAACATCCATACAATCATTCCATTGAAATCCAATAAAATGAAGGTAATTACTATCTTCTTATTACAATCAAAGTATAACCCTTCCAAGGTTCATAAACCGGTTACATCGTTCATTGTTCATAATGTATAATACATACAAACTTACTAAACTATTACACAATGCCTAAGCATCCATCTTAGCTTTGCCCTTATCTCTCTTGGCATTTACAGCACGTTCATCTTTAACTGCAGTTATATAATCCACGCAAGAAGTGAGTATGACAGCTCAGCAAGTTTAATCAAGGATAACAGTAATACCACATTCGTGAATCATATAACAATTCCGACATAACTAAACAATAGTTATGAAGTATTATGAATCAATAATACGTTAACAGTTCATAACATCAATTCCCAAGGTATAGAATAGATTAGGAATTCTGAACCGGTCGATAGACCATGAACAATAACTTTCAGTTTTCATACTTGAAAAGGAGTCCACAACACTAAGGCCGTTCATCCGTATAACTTATGAGCACTTCTAGGTGACCAGCCTATAGTACTCTATGTTGATCAACACTCATTCATTAAATATATTTACGTTTAATATTTTTGGCAAACTCGCGTGCCCATCGAATAATCGATGAAAAATACTTTTATTTGTTCATAGACAAACCTTACCTTCACGTCCGTACCAATTACTTGGCATAGGATAGCGTTAACATTTATATATAGAATGATATGAATAATAATCAATTTATATATTACGAATAGTCTAGCCGAGTTAAAATCTGGCATCGACCCTTTCTTTAAAACAAGTCTTGCAATTCAGTTCAAATCATATAAAACTTGGCTAACATGGAAGTTAGACAAACGTTAAGAGAACTTGCCTTTAAGCGTCTTCGAATTTACAATTCAACTATTCTCAAACTTTACAGGATCTACATGATACATTCATATAGCACACTGCAATTAGTTATCACATAAACTAACTTTACGGTTTTAACCAACTTCTTTCTCTTCTATGTTTTATTTGAATTAACTTCGTTATTAAAGTCGATTCAACTTTCTATACTTCGTTACATTTCATTAACGTTCTTACATCCTTAACCGACATTCGATCATAAATGGTTAATTACCAACGTTGAATGTCATTTACGGTTGACTCACTACGTCTTTGTGTTCTTCGTTTAATTACTATTAAACCTTACTAGATCTTCTTACATTAACACCTTATAAGTGAGTTAAGGTAAGTCTTACAATGTACATTAAGTACCTTCAATGTCTTACTTTAAGTCTATATCCAAAATGGAACAAAACCTAACTTGGTCAACTTTTTTTCCCTTGTGCTATGGTATTTGCGGCACAGGCATCCTTTTATATTTTAGTGGTCTTTGCTGCTTGAGAGTTAGCGGTACTCGACCGAGTCTGGAGTTGCGGCGCCACCACTTTGTCTTTGGTTTTGGTGACTGCGGCTCTGCAGAAGTCTATGCACCAGTTGGCCAAAACAGTTTTGGTTTCCTAACGAAACTCCCGGCTTCCTAATTTGTTTGTTTTACATCCGAATTGACCCATTCGAATTCCTACAAGTCAGGAATTACATCCTTTACGTGTTCATATAAGAATTCAACACTTTCGAATCCGCTAACTCAAAATTCACTATTGAGTTCATTTTATAGACGTTCGAAAACGTTAATGAGCGTTCAATGCTCGTTTTCTTCGTTTTAAGTCGGAATCCGATGATTCTCGAACCCACAACTCTTAATCACCCTATCTCATGTGTTGACATTGAAAACCAACGTTTTCAAGTCTCATGGCAACTTTCGACTACCATTCCAGAATTCTATGTTTTCGACGGTTAACGTCTATCTCTGTAAAATTCGCCATAACTTCGTTACTAAGGTTCTCTAAGCCAAATCACATGGAATACTCCATGGATTTCATATCTACATCTTAACCAAACAAGATGCATATACTAACGTATTGATGGATCTCAATTATTTATCAAGAATCAATCTCAACTATCAATATTTTCATGGTTCAAAACTATATTATACCTTATGATTCTTATAATCTCATGACTTATAGAGATCGAATCTATGGTAAGTCATCTTTAAATCCTCACACAAGACATATACCACCAATTTTATGATTCTCTAAGATGAAAGAAAATCTAAAAGAGATGGAGATGAAAGGTAAGGATTATACCTTAAGAACTCTTGGTTTTCTTTCTTGGAAAACTCTAAGATCAAGCTTCCAAAGTATATGTTTTGCAAGTATAGCTCTCTTTCTCTCTCAAATAATCTTGGTTGGCAAGTTGAAAAACTCCCAAATGAATCAACCTAGCTTTCTATTTATAGAAAACTATAATGGAGGGCAATTTGGACTTTAAACCACCACCTCCTTACTATTCATGTGTGATCACCAAGTAAAACACTTGGTGACCAAGCCTTATGCTTGGCTTCCACACCAAGGTGGCCGACCCACCACCCCATGTGACATCCCATGGGTTGCCCCATGGGTTTTACCCATTCGGTAACCCACCGGTTCAACCCACGGTTTGGTTTTCTTGAATTGGGCTTAACTAAATTAACATTGGGCCTTGATCATTCAAATGATTGGATTAATTAATAATCTAACTCAAATGAATTAGTCATTAAGTCTTAACTTAATTCTATAATACTAATCGTGCCACATACGTATAATTCACGTATTATCTCCGTATACTACTCGTACAATAATCGTATTGTACTTCGTATTTACTCAACGTATTATACATAGATACTAAATAGTATCACCTAATGTACAACACTCGCATTAACCCTAACGTTATTCCTTCTACGCATATTATTTCTTTCTCGGAAATCAATATACTCAACCCTTAGGTTTTAAGTCCGCAGGCAAAAACTGCGTTTGCCATAAATGAAATATTATCAGATATTCCATCTTATCACGATATTTTATCATTACGCGTTTCTCGGAATTTCAAAATAATTCCCCGAACAGAAATGGATGAATAGTGTTTTTACAGAAATTTCTCGGAAAACAAATATTTTCGTCTTGGAAATTCCAAACAATTATTTCTAACACGTAGCCAGAATACTAACCACGTTAGCACATTCTAGGTCATAGAATGACCTTCACATAGCTTACTCACAAAGAAATCAATTAAATTCATTTAATTCACATAATCAAATAAAAATTTAATTGTCATAAAAATCCGATTTTCTCGGGCGTTACATTCTCTCCCCCTTATAAGGATTCTGTCCCCAGAATCTTAGCTTATAATTACATAAACAAATGAGGAAAATCTTCCTTCATTTTACTTTCGAGCTCCCACGTTGCTTCTTCAGCATTGTGGTTTCTCCATAACACCTTCACTGAAGGTATTACCTTATTTCTTAAAACTTGTTCCTTCCTATCAATAAGTTGAATTAGAAGTTCCTCATAGGACAAGTCCTTCTCTATCTGAATAGATTTATATTCTATCACGTGTTTATAGTCCGGTTTATAAGGATGCAACACTGACACATAAAACACATTATGAATGTGTTCCATCTCTGGAGGTAAGGCTACTTCATAAGCTACCTCCTCTATCCTTCTTAAAATCTCCAAAGGTCCTACAAACCTTGGACTTAACTTCCCTTTCTTTCCAAAACGTATCTTCCCCTTCCAAGGCAATACTTTCAGAAAAACAAAAGATCCTACATCGAATTCTCTATTCTCTTTGTGAGGATCTGCATACTTCCTTTGTCGGTCTTGAGCCGCAACTAATCGAGTACGTATTAACTTTACCATGTCTTCCGTCTGCTGTACCATCTCAGGTCCCAACATCCGACGTTCACCCACCTCATCCCAACATAATGGAGTTCAGCACTTCCTTCCATACAAAGCTTGGAAAGGCGGCATGCCTATACTAGCGTGAAAACTATTGTTGTACGAAAATTCCACTAACGGTAGATATTCGTCCCAACTCCCTTTGAAATCCATAACGCAAGATCTTAACATATCTTCAAGCGTTTGAATTGTCCACTCACTCTGACCATCCGTCTGAGGATGATACGTTGTACTTAATCTTAACTGCGTTCCCATTTGCTCTTGCAAACTCCTCCAAAAGTTCGATGTGAATCGTGGATCACAATCTGACACAATCGAAACAGGTACTCCATGTCTGGAAATAATTTCCTTGACATATAGCTTAGCTAACTTATCTAGGTTATACCTAACTCCTATTGGTAGAAAATGAACCGATTTCGTCAATCGATCCACTATCACCCAAATAGCATCGTATCCTTTTGTTGTTGCTGGAAGTCCCACCACAAAGTCCATCGTGATGTGCTCCCACTTCCACTCTGGAATTTCTAACGGTTGTAACAACCCGCTCGGTCGTTGATGTTCAGCCTTAACTTTTTGACAAGTTAAGCACCTACTAACATATTCTGCTATCTCCCTCTTCATATTCGGCCACCAAACGTTCTGACGAAGGTCTTGATACATCTTCGTACTATCGAGATGTATCGAGTACCTCAAACTATGGGCCTCCATCATAATTTCTCCTTTTAATTCGGAATCATTAGGAACCCAAATTCTTCCTTTAAAACGAAGTAATCCCTCCTTATCGAGGTTATACATAGTCTTTTCTTCATCTTCTATCCTCTTCTGCATCTGCTTGCACTCCTCATTGCTCAGTTGTACTCTCCTAACCCGCTCCACTATGGTAGGTTGGGTTTCCATGGAAAATAACATCTCCACTGCTTCATCTGGTAACTTAACTTCTAACTCCATCCTTGCCATCGTTGTTACCAACTCATTCTGAGTCGTTAACATTGATAGTTTCTCTCTACCCTTCCTACTTAACGCATCGGCTACTACATTTGCTTTTCCTGGATGATATAAAATATCACAGTCATAATCTTTTATTAACTCTAACCACCTTCTCTGTCTCATGTTCAACTCCTTCTGGGTGAAGATATATTTCAGACTTTTGTGGTCCGTGTATATCTCACATTTGTCACCATAAAGATAATGCCTCCTTATCTTTAGGGCAAAAACTTCAGCTGCCAATTCCAGGTCATGAGTAGGATAGACCTTCTCATAATCCTTCAATTGACGTGACGCATACGCAATGACTTTGCCATGCTACATGAGCACGCAACCCAGTCCTTTATGCGAAGCATCGATATACACTACAAAATTTCCTATATCATCTGGTAAGGACAATACAGGTACCTCACTTAACCTCTTCTTCAACTCCTAAAAACTGCCCTCACATTTTTCAGTCCACACATACTTCACCGACTTTCTTGTCAGATTTGTTAACGGAGTAGCTATTTTAGAAAAGTCTGGAATGAACCTTCTATAGTATCCCGCTAACCCTAGAAAACTCCGAACCTTAGTTGGCATTTTCGATTGCTCCCATTCGTTAACTTCTTCTACTTTTTTCGGATCTACGAAAATGCCATCTTTATCAATAACATGCCCTAGAAACTGCACTCTCTCAAGCCAAAATTCACATTTTGTGAATTTCGCATACAACTTCTCCTTTCTTAGTGTTTCCAACACTATTCTTAAATGTTCTGCATGATCCTCTGTCATCTTTGAATAGACTAGAATATCATCAATGAACACTACGACAAACTTGTCCAAATATTGTTTGAACACTCTGTTTATCATATCCATAAATGCGGCTGGCGCATTAGTCAACCCAAACGACATTACTAGAAATTTGTAATGACCATAACGAGTTCTAAATGCCGTCTTAGGTACATCTTCTTTCCTCACCTTTAACTGATGATATCTCGTGCGCAAATCTATCTTAGAAAAATACTTTGCCCCTTTCAACTGATCAAATAGATCATCGATCCTGGGCAAAGGGTATTTATTCTTAATCGTTAACTTGTTCAACTCTCGATAGTCGATACAAAGTCTTAACGACCCATCCTTCTTCTTTACAAACAACATAGGTGCTCCCCAAGGAGACACACTCAGTTGAATGTACTTCCTATCTAATAGTTCTTATAATTGAACCATTAACTCCTTCATCTCAACTGGCGCCATTCGATATGGTGCCTTTAAAACTGGTGTCGTTCCCGGTAATAGATCAATTTCAAACTCCACCTCCCTGTCCGGTGGAATACCCGGTAACTCCTCCGAAAATACATCCGCGAACTCTTGTACAATAGGTAACTGATCCAAGGATGTTCCCACTCCTTGGGTATCCACAACATGGCACAGATAACCTACACACCCTTTTCTCAACATCTTCCTAGCTTGTGTCATAGATAAATAACAAGAGCGTCTTGGTGAATTACTACCGAAGAACACTACCTTGGTTTTCTTAGAAAGCCGAAGGTTTACACTTTTCCTATGGCCATCTATAATCTCCTTATGGTTAACCAACCAATCCATACCAAGAATTACGTCGAATTCTTTTAGCCTTATTGGTACCAAATCTACCGATAACTTATTCCTTCTAATTTCCACGCAACAATCCTTATGAATATGTTCAATGGGGATTATCTCCTCATTTGCTACCTTAACGTCTAAAGGTATAGGTAACTTTTCAGGGATTAAACCTAATCGCTTAGCAAATTCATATGCTATAAAAGAACAAGTAGCACCCGAGTCAAATAGCACATAAGCATTTATCTCATTGACCGGAATGATACCTGTTACCACATCTGTTGATGCAATCATATCTTGAACAGTCATATTAAACGTACGAGCTGAGGGTCTACCCACTGATGGTGTTGGTCCAGTAATGGCTAATTTACCACTACCAGAACTCTTATTCCCCTCTAAACCCTTCTTCAAGCAATTTCTTGCCATGTGGTCCATTGACCCACAGACAAAACACCCCTGGTTCTTCTTAGGGTTAGGACAGTTGGGTGACAAATTCCCCTCCTGCCCACAGTTGTAGCATACTTCTTTCCCCTTTAAATAGACTCCCATGTGAGATTTTCTGCATGTCTTACATGCTTCCATCCTCCGTTTGGGATCTCCACCTTTTTACCTAGTATTCCCGTGGTTAAAACTCTTCCTCGTTGGCAAGTTGCCGCTTCCATTGGCAACTTCAGCCTTATTACCTCCTTCTAACTTACTCTTAATCTTCCGCTCTTTGTGGTACTGAGACAAAGCCTCACCACCACCTTCAGCTATTATCGCCTTCTCCAGAATGGTCCCGTAGGAAGCACTCTGGAAAACCGATATCCTACTATAGAGCCAGGGTTTTAAGCCCTGCTCAAATCTGCGCGCCTTTCTTTCCTCTGTATCCACCTGATGTGGAGAAAATCTCGCCAATTCGTTAAACTTGGCGGCATACTGGGGAACTGTCATATCCCCCTGCTTAAGTTCTAGGAACTTAATTTCCATCCTACCCTGCATGCTAGTAAGGAAATAGTTCTCGAAGAAAACCTTCTTAAACTGTTCCCACATAACAACCTCTGTCCTAGCCCCACCCTGGTGAGCTTCCCACCAGTAGTTGGCTTCCCCCTTCATCATGTAAGTAGCAAAAGCAGTCTTTTGCGCCTCACCTACTTTTGTTATCAAAACGCCTTTTCAATCTCTCTAACCCATGTCTGGGCTTCTAGTGGATCTGTCGTTACTCGGAACTCGGGAGGACCCACACTTTTAAAGTCCTTAAAGGTAGTTGTTCTTACTACCCCAGGAGCTACAGGAATCCCACCCCCCACTTGATTAAATGCAGTCGTTAATAAATTAACAAACTCTTGCATAGGGTTGTTAGGACCCCCCTGATTTTCATTATGAGACTCGGCCTCTTGGTTCCGTTGTCTCCTTCTCGCCGGCATAATTCTGATTAAATAAATAAAGCTTCGTTATTATCTATTTAACTACTCGGTTATCATGTTAAATCAACAACAACCATTCATACCACAACAAGCATGTTAAATAAAAAATTCATTATATAAATATGCTTTCATAGTCAAAACTATTTACATCATGTTCCCTTATCCAAAAGCTATTACATACTATCCCGCGATTGCCTTCTATAAAAATTAGGATTTACAAAAAGACTACCCTTAGTTATACAAAAGAGGGTTTTACGTCACTACTTATATACAAAAAGATCTAATGATCTGCTAACACTGTCGAACGACATTCTCATATTTCTGATTTTCCAGAATCGACACTATATCTTGACTTATGGTATGTCGAGTCTGCCCGGACTCAATAGAATAACAAGCAATTTTTAGCTTGAAATTCTCATGAGCGCATTCCTGGATGTATGACATCCTAGCTATTTTCTGGGTTTTTTCAACCAGTTTCTTTTGTAACTCAAGGACCTCATCCTTATAGTCACGAGCCTTATCAGTCATAAGCACTTTCTCGTCGTGTTCTGACTCAAAGTCTGCCTCTGCAGATTCTTTCACCTCATATAAGGCAGTTATTTCCTCATTCTGTGCCTCTACCATAGTACGCAAATGCACATTCTTATCCAACACTGCCAGATACAATGCTCTAGTTGCATCCAGAGATGTTGGCTCCTGAGTAGGTAACACTTTGTTAATCGATATCACCTCCATCTCCTCCTCCACATCTAGCATCTCGTTAAGGTATGATGCTAGTCCCATGGTCTCCTCACCTCAGAGATGTACTCCACAATGTCTAAGTCGTCTAGTACAACTATCGGTACCTCTTCCACTGGCATTGGTACAACCTCAACTTGGTTAACTGAGTCCTCACTTATCATTTCCACGTTTCTAAACATCAAGCTACCGGTTAACATCTACAAACACATAACATGTTGATTAGTACATAATACACAATAGTATAAGCATAAATCACATTTAATATCTTTAAGATTAATTTTCATCTTTTAATCCTTTCGATACTGAGTTATCTAAATATCTTTTTGATTCCATGGACTTGAATTTCATTCCTCAGACTTTATCTTCCTTACGAGGTTATTAGCCTAAGGTTTTCCCCCCTTATGTTTTATAACCTAAGGCTTTGATACCAACCTGTGACGCCCCCAAATTCGGGTATCTTCCAACCCGACAGATGGTGCTCCACTGTACTAATATCCATACAATCATTCCATTGAAATCTAACAAAATGAAGGTAATTACTATCTTCTTATTACAATCAAAGTATAACCCTTCCCAAGTTCATAAACCGGTTACATTGTTCATTGTTCATAATGTATAATACATACAAACTTACTAAACTATTACACAATGCCTAAGCATCCATCTTAGCTTTGCCCTTATCTCTCTTGGCATTCACAGTACGTTCATCTTCAACTGTAGTTATATAATCCACGCAAGAAGTGAGCATGACAGCTCAGCAAGTTTAATCAAGGATAACAGTAATACCACATTCGTGAATCATATAACAATTCCGACATAACTGAACAATAGTTATGAAGTATGAATCAATAATACGTTAACAGTTCATAACATCAATTCCCAAGGTATAGAATAGATTAGGAATTCTGAACTGGTCAATTGACCATTAACAGTAACTTTCAGTTTTCATACTTGAAAAGGAGTCCACAGCACTAAGGTCGTTCATCCGTATAACTTACGAGCACCTCTAGGTGATCAGCCTGTAGTACTCTATGTTGATCAACACTCATTCATTAAACGTATTTACATTTAATATTTTTGACAAACTCACGTGCCCATCGAATAATCGATGAAAAATACTTTTGTTTGTTCATAGACAAACCTTACCTTCACGTCCGTACCAATTACTTGGAATAGGATAGCGTTAACATTTCTATATAGAATGATATGAATAATAATCAATCTATATATTATGAATAGTCTAGCCGAGTAAAAATCTGGCATCGACCCTTTCTTTAAAACAAGTCTTGCAATTCAGTTCAACGAATCACATAAAACTTGGCTAACATAGAAGTTAGACAAGCGTTAAAAGAACTTGCCTTTAAGCGTCTTCTAACTATATTTTTTCTCTTCTATGTTTTATTTGAATTAACTTTGTTATTAAAGTCGATTCAACTTTCTATACTTCATTACATTTCATTAACGTTCTTACATCCTTAACTGACATTCGATCATAAATGGGTAATTACCAATGTTGAATGTCATTTACGGTTCACTCACTACGTCTTTGGGTTCTTCGTTTAATTACTATTAAACCTTACTAGATCTTCTTACATTAACACCTTACAAGTGAGTTAAGGTAAGTCTTACAATGTACATTAAGTACCTTCAATGTCTTACTTTAAGTCTATATCCAAAATGGAACAAAACCTAACTTGGTCAACTTTTTTTCCTTTGCGGTATTTGCTACATGGCATCCTTTAATATTATAGTGGTATTTAGCGGCAAGTGAGTTAGCGTGGTACTCACGTAAGTCCAACATCTGCAGTACCACCACTTTGTCTTTGGTTTTTTACTGCCGCAGTAGTCGAGTCTGTGCACCAGTTGGCCAAAACAGTTTTGGTTTCCTAACGAAACTCCCGGCTTCCTAATTTGTTTGTTTTACATCCGAATTGACCCATTCAAATTCCTACAAGTAAGGAATTATATCCTTTACGTGTTCATATAAGAATTCAACACTTTCGAATCCGCTAACTCAAAATTAACTATTGAGTTCATTTTATAGACGTTCAGAAACGTTAATGAGCGTTCAATGCTCGTTTTCTTCGTTTTAAGTCGGAATCCGACGATTCTTGAACCCACAACTCTTAATCAACCTATCTCACATGTTGACATAGAAAACAACCGTTTTCAAGTCTCACAGAAACTTTCGACTACCATTTCGGAATTCTATGTTTTCGACTTTTAACGTCTATTTTCGTAAATTTCGCCATAACTTCGTTACTAAGGTTCTCTAAGCCAAATCACATGGAATACTCCATGGATTTCATATCTACATCCTGACCAAACAAGATGCATATACTAACGTATTGATGGAGCTCAATTGTTATCAACAATCGATCTCAACTATCAATATTTTCATGGTTCAAAACTATATTAAACATTATGATTCTTATAATCTCATGACTTATAGAGATCGAATCTATGGTAAGTCATCTTTAAATCTTCACACAAGACATATACCACCCATTTTATGATTCTCTAAGATGAAAGAAAATCTAAAAGAGATGGAGATGAAAGGTAAGGATTATACCTTAAGAACTCTTGGTTTTCTTTCTTGGAAAACTCTAAGATCAAGCTTCCAAAGTATATGTTTTGCAAGTATAGCTCTCTTTCTCTCTCAAATAGTCTTGGTTGGCAAGTTGAAAAACTCCCAAATGAATCAACCTAGCTTTCTATTTATAGAAAACAATAATGGAGGGCAATTTGGACTTTAAACCACCATCTCCTTACTATTCATGTGTGGTCACCAAGTAAAACACTTGGTGACTAAGCCTTATGCTTGGCTTCCACACCAAGGTGGCCGACCCACCACCCCATGTGACATCACATGGGTTGCCCCATGGGTTTTACCCATTTGGTAACCCACCGGTTCGACCCACGGTTTGGTTTTCTTGAATTGGGCTTAACTAAATTAACATTGGGCCTTGATCATTCAAATGATTGGATTAATTAATAATCCAACTCAAATGAATTAGTCATTAAGTCTTAACTTAATTCTATAATACTAATCATGCCACATACGTACAATTCATGTATTATCTCCGTATACTACTCGTACAATAATCGTATTGTACTTCGTATTTATCCAACGTATTATACATAGATACTAAATAGTATCACCTAATGTACAACACTCGCATTAACCCTAACACCATTCCTTCTACGCATATTATTTCTTTCTCAGAAATCAATATACTCAACCCTTAGGTTTTAAGTCTGCAGGCAAAAACTGTGTTTGCCATAAAGGAAATATTATCAGATATTCCATGTTATCATGATATTCTATGATTATGCGTTTCTTGGAATTTCAAAATAATTCCCCGAACTGAAACGGATTAATAGTGTTTTTACGGAAATTTCTCGGAAAACAAATATTTTTATCTTGGAAATTCCAAACAATTATTTCTAACACGTAGCCAGAATACTAACCACGTTAGCACATTCTAGGTCATAGAACAACCTTCACATAGTTTACTCACAAAAAAAAATCAATTAAATTCATTTAATTTACATAATCAAATAAAAATTTAATTGTCATAAAAATCCGATTTTCTCTGGCATTACAACTTCTCTTTTCTTTAAAACGTTACACAATGAACATAATTCATTAAACATTACTATTGGTCCAAGACCTTGAGCATTTCATTCTTTCTTTTAAAAGGACAACCTGGCACCAAGTCCGTAAGTCCGGCATATCTTACGAGCACGTGTAGGTTATCAGCCAATAGTACTCTATGTTGTACAACACTACTTTCTTTAAACGTATGTACGTTAAAGGTTTGGCAACCTCACGTGCCTGTCGTTTGATGACAAAACATTTTTGTATGCATACTCAGTCTTCCTTTGAAAACTATACCAAAATAGTTTGGCAAAACTTGACAACATTGACAGTAATTCGATAGATTATAAGAAATCCATAAAACATCTTAAGTCTAGCCGAAGGAATTGGCTTCGACTTCATCATACAACTATTCATGCGTACAGTACATGAATCACAAAGCTTGTCCAGAATGAACATAGACAAGGGTTAGAACACTTGCCTTTAGCGTCTTCTACAGTAATTATACTTTTCCTTTGAGTCTTTAAGGATTCTACAATACATGATCACATAACATACCACATTAGGTCATATATAATCAAGTAAGGTCACTATTATATCTTACCCTTCTTCTCAATCTAATCAGGCTTTAGATTGTTTATCATTCCTTACGGGTTATCGTATTATATTGTTATTACATTTACGTAATCCTTTGTCAACCTTTAGACATCACTCTTTAGGTTTTAAACATCCCTCGTTGATGTTACTTTAAGTCAATTAAGCATATAATTCATAGTTAATTAACTTCTTCCTTTTTTATACACTTAATCCTTCTTCTATGCCTCTTCTTTAGTGTTGGCACTGCGGCGCCAGCTTCTTACCTTCAACTCGTCTTTGCGGTGCGGGTTTTGCGATTACCACAAGCCTGAGCCTCGTGACTGCGACGCTTAATATGCTTATACTCTGACCCATTGCTGTATACTTTTCTGATGTCTAAGGGTTTGGCACAGGTGTTTGCGGTGCTAGCTTTCCCTTCTTGGGCATGACTGCGTACCTTACCTGCCTCGAATAATTTTGACAATTCATTTTTCTTTGTGAAATTCCCGGGCTCATAACTTATTCATTATAAGTCCGAATTGGCTCGTTCAAAAGCCATTAGCTCACAAATCACATATTCTATGATTTCATTAGAAAAATATTTCATTTTTGAATCTTTTAACTCAGAATTCACCGATTAGTTCGTTATTGCGCATTCATTAAACGTTCGAAGACGTTCAAAGCTCGTTTCTCCGTTCTAAGTCAGAATTTGGTCATTTTTAAGTCCGCAACTCTAGAATGCAAATTGAGACTATTCTCCATTGAAAACCAATGTTTTCGAGTTAAACGGTGACTTTTGACTATAATTCCGAGAATTTAACGATTTCGACGATTATCGTCTAATCTCGTAAATTTCGTCATAACTTCGTTACTTGAGATTTTTACCTCATTCAAAATGTATTCATTCCATCATTCTAACATCCTAACAAAAAATATTTCATTTAATTCTATATATGACAAATTCTTACGTGTTCTTCATTAGTCCATCACTTAAATAAGTATGAATTACTTGTACATGGCTTATTAAGGTTTAAGTCTATTGATTAGCCATCTTTATCATTTCTTATCATACATGCTCCACTAATCAACATTTCCCTATCAAACTACAATTGAGGAGATGGAAGATTAATAATCTAGAGGTTCTTACCCTTGATGATCAAGCTTAGTTCTTCTTCTTTTCTACTTGGATTAATAAGTCTAGCTCTTACTCTTTTCTCTCTCAATATATAAGCTCTAAGTTGTTGGTGAAATTTAACAAACAAATGACTAACATGCTCCACTATTTATAGGATTTCCTAGGTGAGGGTAATTTGGTAAAGATGTCATCTCACCTCCTTATTATTCAATTCTTGTTAACCACTCATCTTATCTTTTGCTTGACCACCACACTTGGTCAACCATGACTCACCTATGGGGCCCATAAGGATTGCCCCATGGGTTTTCTTACCCGTTGACCCGTCGGTTCGATCCACGGATCCGATTCTTAGTTTGGGTTTTAGTTTAAATAACTTTAGCCCTAACATTGGGCTTGCATTTCATTTCATTGGGCCTTAACAAGTTTGCACTTGGGCTTGCCCAATTACTACACAAATCCTACACTAATTCTATTAGTCCATTACAATTAGCTTGAAGCCTTTTTAACGTAAAGTCTATGTATTCTTCTCGTATACTAAGTCGTATAATCATTCATCATATACGATATGCCACCTTTCATATCTACTATTATAATACTTCGTATCATACTCGTATTCATTGCCTCGTATAATACTCGATATTATACGATCATCATTTATTCAAATCTTACGTTCTTTGACATTCTTAAATTTAGTACGCAGGTAAAAAACTGTGTTAGCCATACTTGAATTATTATTACATAATCCATCCTCCCTTATTATTCTATCGTTACGTATTTCTCGGAAGTTCAAAAATAATTCCCAAGCAGAAATGTATGAATAGTGTTTTTCGGAAAATTTCTCGGAAAGCTTTTATTTTCGTCTTAGAAATTCAAACACTATAATTCCTTCACATTATTTTCGTCTTAGAAATTCAAACACTATAAGCTTTTATGTACTGGAGCTTCTTTGTCTGGACCCTGGGTCCATATGCAGAGGATTATGTATGTATAGGTATTTATGGACCCTGAGTGGACTTGTGTAGTTCTTTGAGCAGAACAGCCAACTCTATAATTTGGTTGCTTAATCCTTCAAACTCCTCGCGAGAGACAGGAATAGGATTAGACTGGCCAGATGTAGCCATGCTTGGATGTAGGCTTATTGCCTTTTTAGACTTTGAACGGGTAACAAGACCAATTGTTTCCCTACAAAAAGACTTATGTAGTTTAGTCTTAGGGAATGTAGAAATGTTACATGCTATGTAATGTGTCCGTTTTAGGAGTATTATCCTGCAAAACGGATGTTAGTTGTTTACATGATAATATAGCATGACAGGTTTTGATATTAAAGGGAATGCATGTACACATATTCCTTTATATTTTCCATTACATTGAGATTGACATGGAAATGAAATTATCAGCAATTGATATTACAAGTAATTGAAATGGGAAGGTATGAAGAGACTTCCCTCCGCGTTTGGTTTATCAGAGACTGACCTATTTTAGGCTACTCTCGTAGTTTTTTGGCATGAAGGTTCCCAGATCATCGCAATTTACTCGACGGGAAGTTAATCCGGTCTTTCAACTTGAGAGAATCTGGGCGGTGCCTTTCCTGAGCCTCGTTGGAATTAGTCTTCCTAAGAGTCCAGTAATCAAACACCGACAAGATAGCCTCCTGGTGGAGGAACCACTCAATATACATTCACATACATCGCGTTTCACCGTATAAAAATGATGATATGTGTGAAGCACTAATATCACTGGCAGATATGGTGCAAAGCACTAAGTGCAGTAAGTAAATGCATTCGTACACATTCATTCAAACGTAAATGAAACATCCACACAAAAGTTGATAAAAGTTTTGAAAAGCTTTGAATAGCGGCTTAAGCCTTCTTACTGGATGTCCCTAGTAGAGTCGCCACCTGTTGACGTCGGAGTTTTTTTATTTGTCCCTTTCTGTTCTTGTCTTTTGGTGTTCTCATGTTAGGTGAGATTTGTTTGAAAAGATCCGATATGTATATGTCGACGATTGGACTGTAAGAGTCGCCAGTTGGTATTTTTAAATGGTTGCACCAACTCAACCGAGAAAATGTTTGCACATTGACCTAGTGATGTAACACTGCTTAACAGGTCTATGAAACCTAGATTCGTTAGGGTCCGAGGGCTTGATTAAGGTGTTAGGCACCCCCCGACTTCTGTGGTGACACGGTTACCGCCACTTTTTAATTTAAACTTTTATCTGAATGTGTGTGTGTGGATCAATGTGCAATTAGCTGGAAGTAGTGATATGCCTCGTTTGCACCTATATACAAAGGGTTTGAATTTTGTATAAAAGTTCAGTTTTAATGAGATATGGCAGTGATGTTTTCTAAAATAGGTTTTTCAAACCCTTATGCTCAATAGTAACTGAGGCTTTTGATACTTCCATTTTATTATATGTTCGGCTTGATTGCTTTTATTTTCGAGATGCGAAGCATCTACGAGAAAATAAGATACATAGCAGTGCCGAACTCCTTGTGAGCATGTAACCCATCTAAGGAGTTTCAAACACCGTGAATAATTTACAAGCTGGTTACAGCTGAAAATGTCCATCACGGGAACCGAATCTAGATTCAGGGACTGAATCTATGATCACATGATTCCTAGGCTCACATGATGATGTAGTATGTATGAAAGTTGTAAACAGTTTTATATATATATATATATATATATATATATATAAAGCTATAAATATATATAAGCAGTAAACGCTCTGAATATTATATTCAGGCTCAATCAAACAGAGTTTGATGATAACAGTATATATAAGCAATAAAAGCCACGGACCGACGGTCCGAGATTATGCACACAACACGACTCTCAATGTGAATAGCTGTGTGTGAATGAGAGTGGAGAAAGACTTTAAGAAATGTGAGATGTCTTACAATGGATTGCCAAGAAGACTTTAGATAGCTTTAAATGAATGACTACTCGGTTTCCACCGGTAAAATATAGTAAAACACAAGCTCGCAGGTGTTTGAAATGAGAAAGCACTCAGTTTATAGTGTGTAGAAAATAAAATGGACAGGGCTTCCTCATCTTTTCTCTTCTTAAAATGGCCACCCCAAGCCCTCTATTTGTAGAGGCGGTATGAGTATACCTACTGGCGATCATGAGTCCACTGCGGCTTCCAAAGTTTCCCGGCTCCATGCCCCACCATCTCAAGTTATGTGCACGCATGCAACGTGTTTTTCGCTCGAACCTTCATAACTTTCAATCTGGGCATCTAATTGAGGCGTATAATACCTTTCCGTAATGTTGTTGTCGAGAGCTACACAATGACATATGATAAGAGGTTGTACGAAGCTGGGAAGATGGGTCGATGCCCAGTTCTTCAGGTCTTCAAATTCTATCCGGTGTGCAGTCTTGCGTAGTAGTCACTCAGGATTTGAGCTATGGTTCTTGTAGGACACTTCTGTGTAGAATGTGGGTTGAAATGTTGTTGAGACAGCATAAATGTGGGATCGAGGTGGCAAACTGAAGATTTTTCCCCTCACTAGGGTTATCCCCAGTTCTGTGCTGATTTAGCAGTTGTTGCTCAGGGTTATCTCTTAGATTGGGCTGCTGTAGGTACTGAATGTCCTCAGGGTTGTCTCTAAGGTGTGCCTCGGGGTTATCTCCGAGGTTGAAGCTGACTTCTTGGGGTTAAAACGAGCTTTTCGTGGTTATCTCCAAAGCGCAACCTGCATTCCTCGGGGTTGTCTCCGAGGTTGGGCCAAACTCTGGGGTTATCTCCTAATCGGGCCGAGTATCTCAGGGTTGTCTCCAAGATGGAAAAACTGAGTATCCCAGGGTTGTCTCCTGGATTAAGCTGATTTTACCTCCAGGGTTATCTCTGGAAGACGATTCTGCCCTCTTGCAAGGTTAGTAACAGGAATGCAAAATTTTGAGTGTCTACAATATATATATTTACACTTCAAGTCCTGCCTGGAGTTTACTTCGTGGCAGTTGATCGTTTATATATATATATATATATATATATATATATATATATATATATATATATAACTGCTATTCAGCCTGCGGGTTAGATTTGCCTAAATCTGGCTATTTCTCACTTTGACCAATTCATGGTAACTAAACTGGAACCGTTGAAGCTGGAATGCTTAGATTTACTCAAATTTAATTCGTTTTCTAGCTTTCGCTACTGTCTAGATTTGTCTCAATCTGACTTTTTCTAACTTTAACCGGTTCATGGTAACTAAACTGGAACCGATGAAGCTGAAATAGTTTAGATTTATTCAAATCTAGTTCTTGTTTTAGCTTTTGTAAATATTGCTTTATCATGTGAGCCTAGGAATCATGTGATCACAGATTCAGTTCTTGAATCTAGATTTGGTTCCCGTGATGGACATTTTCAGCTGCAGCTAGCTTGTAAATTATTCACGGTGTCTGAATTTTCTTAGATGACTCTTATGCCCACAAGGAGTTCGGCACTGTTATGTATCATATTTTCTTGAAGATGTTTTGCATCTCGAAAATAAAAGCAACCAAGCCGAACATATAATAAAATGGAAGTATCAAAGGCCTCAATTACTATTGAGCATAAGGGTTTGAAAAAACTATTTTACAAAACATCACTGATATATCTCATTCAAATTGAACTTTTATACAAAAGTCAAACCCTTTGTATATAGGTGTAAATGAGGCATAGCACTACTTCCAAACAATTGCACACAGACCAACACGCACACACAAACAGATAAAAGTTTAAAATGAAAAGTGGTGGTAACTATTGGGTAAAATCTAATTACGCATAACACGCAAGTATACGTGGTCAACAAGTAATAAAGTGTAAGTAGAGTATCGTTCCCACGAGGAATTGTTTAATAAAAATCACCAAGTACTAACCCGTAACCAACTCAATCTTATTTAAACGAATGAATTTCAATTTATAAGTAAACTAATTCTAATTACCACTAGTTAAATTAAGATTACGGAGATTTAAGATCACAACTTCACTTATTGCTTCATTTAAGTTAACACAGTTCTCATTAATTATTCCTTATCCTGAATTGTTAATCAAGAACACTAAAGCAGATAAAACCACCTCTCGATGCATAATACCCATACTCACTTAAATCTACAGATGATAGAATTAAGCAAAACACCCTAATTAACTAATCCACTATATATCTGTGTGAATTACAATTAAAAAGGATTTAAAGCACAAGTTCTCTATAAGATTTCATATGGCGTAAAGGCATATTTCTATCCTAAACACGAATCATGAATTCCATCTATGCAGAAATCACAAACACATGATATCATGATCAGATCTAAATCTAAACTTCATCTCTCGAGTTCATATAGATTATCACGGTAATTGTTAGCTAGGAAATTAAGCAATTAAGTCCAAATCACAATAGACAGTCCTCACGATAGAACATAATAATTGATAGCGAAACATATTAAAATAAACTACACAATAAGATCCATCGTAATCTCAAACAAAGAATTAGTTCATTGAATTAAAACTAAGAATCCACACTTGAATACACATTAAAAGATAAAAATAAGAGTAGAGTGAAGAATAAATCAGTTGTCAACAAATCTCCATCTTCCTCAAGCTCTTGCTCTTGATCTTTAATGGTCTCCAAGTTGCTTCAATCTCCAAAACTCATAAGAACTAGGGTTTTGATCTAATTTACTCTAATCTAATCTAATGAAATCCTCCAAAACTAGCCTATATCTCCTCTCTTTTATGCCTCTCATCATGTATTTATAGTTCTAATGGATACCCTAGCAAGTTAGGCAACTAAGAATCCTATTCTAGCTCAAATTGGACACCAAATAATCCAAATTAGCTATCCCCTCGCCGACCGGTGCACCCCACGTTGTTCCTAGGCCATTTTGGGCGCACCCCCTGCCTCTGATGTGTCGACATTACGGTGGCCCAGGCGTGCCCACATTGTATATAGCGTCCCTTTTCTATTTCTAACTGCGACGTCCTTTGATAAAATAGGCGTAACTTTTGATCTGCTAGGAGTTACGAGGCCTTCCACCTATTAAATCGAAGATATCGATGAGATCTATAACTTTCATTCTTTGTGGATTGACAGATTCCGTCAAGATCAAGGAAGAAATCGATCTTGAAGTAGATGTTATGTAAATGGCAAGCATGACAACTATTAACTTTGATCTGTGTTGATAAAAAGGTCATAACTCTCGCATCCGAACTTTGATTGGGACGATTCAAGATGTTCCGGAAAGCTAAGAAGTAGATCTACAATAAATGCCAAGTTCAAAGCCAAGAACATGCATCCAACTTGGTGTTAAAAGTCCTTCAATCTTCCCTTCTTGCATTTGCTTGCGTATTTTGGTCCAAAAGATGTCTGAATTGCTTTCCCTTGCTTCTTCATGCCAATGTTACGTCATAGCCTACAAAATAACATATAATGTATGAAAAGTAACTAAGAAACATAGGTTTAAGCAACTAATTCAAGTAATAAATACCAGATAAGTAGATATAAAACCTACTTATCAAATACCCCTAAACTTAAACAGTTTTATGTCCTCGAGCAAAAACACAAAATAACAATGTTATGCAATGCAACTAATATACATGCCTACGAATCCAACAGTAATGACAGAAACAAGTCTATTCAATCGGCCTTAAAGAAATTGTAACGATCGAGAAATTTGTAATTTAATTTAAATATTTATTGAATTAAATAAATATTTTAAATAATTTATTTATTGAGGAAAATAAATAATTGATAATTGTGGTAAATTAATTTAGTAACTAAATTGATTAATGTTAATTTGAATAATGATAATTTTATCTAATGGATTTAATTTAAGGAATAATTAAATTAAATCAATTGCTTAATATTTAAGAAGATAATTAAATTAAATGAATTGTTTAATATTAAATGAATAAATTAAATAAAGTGATGTTTCTAATTTATTAATTAAAATTAGATATATATATATATATATATAATTATTTATTTATTATAATTATAATTATTATAATTATAAATTATAAGCCATTTAATGGGTTGCTTGTGTGACAAGTGAAACTATATAATATAATAATATAATAATAATTTGGTTTGGGAAATAGATGCTTAGCCAAACAAGGCCTTGTGGCCTTTGGCTTTTTCCAACTGACGCCTTTTGTTATTTTCTAACGGATGAGAACGTGGGATTATAGCCAGTTATATTTTCATCGTGTCTTTCTAAGGTTAGCTATCAGAAGATAAACACAAAGGAGGGGAGATTGAGAGTGAGAGCTTGAGAGAATTGTGAAGAAATTCTTGAATTTTTCCAAAACAAATTCAGTGGGTTAGCAAAGATTATAAGCTAAGTGAAGGTATTTTCTAAACCTTAGGATTATATATTTATATATATATACATATGAGTTTTACGGCTTAATTTGTAAACTCTGTGAATTCTAGTTTCTGTAAATTGTTGTTATGTAACCTGTGTATGATGATTATATATAGTTATGAAGTTAGAGGTTGTAATCAGACATAAATTATATGTGAATTACAGTTTAAAAAGGAAGAAAAGTATGACAGTGTTTGTATTTCTTATATGGCTTGTGAAAGTACCAATTTTAGTGGTCAATTCGTATGCTAAACTGCAAATTGGGTTTTGTTTATGTTAGTACATTAAGAAACGAAGATAACATAATTTAAACAAAGTAATTCGGATAAGAATCGAAGTCACAGTGGTTATTTTTGTGAAGAAACTCAAAAATGGAGTTTTAGTATAAAAATATGAATTTTGAGAAATTAAACTAGTTTTAGTTGATGTTAAATTGTGTTAATTGGTTGTAAATGTTAGCAAACATGTTTGTAATAGTTTGTACCAATTATAGGTGTTAATTTCACTGTTTTATGGGTGAAATTCGTGTTTGTTGGGCTAAAGTTTCGCCATCGCTCATTCCTTTGTCGTTTACGCCTCATGCATACACCAGACACCGCACCCGAAGTGTTAAGGCAAGAAATCGATGAATTGTTCTATTAGCGCAATTCTTGATCAAGCGCAATTGTACACTGGTTTTTCTGAGTCGAGCACCAAATAAATATAAGGCATGCTGACGAGCGCAAGGATGACAATAGCATTTCTGTGTAGTGCCTCGAGCCCGAACATTGCGATCTACTTATTTGCAGATCTTGTGTAGTGGACTTATATTAGTTTAGCATGCATGTTAATGATGTAACAATCCTAATTTTTAATTAAATATTTAAATATTTATTGAATTATATAAATATTTAATGGATGTGTTTATCGTTGAATAAGTATTTGTTTAATTTATTTTATGTGATTTGATTATTTATTTGTTTAATAAATAATTATGAGTTAAGGAAAGTAATTGTTTTGAAATAGTAATCTAAATTAATTTAATAATTAAGTTAGAGAGGTTATAATGATTAAATAAATTATTATATTATGCAAGAATTGTTATTAGAATTAATTAAATTAAGTATGAAAACTTAATTAATTAGAAGTGTGACATAACTATATTATAAGTGGTTAATAAAATAAATTAAAGTAGTTTTAATTTATTTTTACCAAACAAGGATTAAATATATTAAGTCTTTAATTTTAAAGAGTTTTGCCAAATCTGAGCCTTATGGCTTTTGGATTTTTAAATTTGATTTATTAATAATATAAATTAAATAAATAAAATATAAATATTATATATATATATATATATATATATTGGTAACTGATAACTTATTAGTGTAATAAGTGTAGCGTCCGTTTTCATACGTTTTAAAATAGTACGTAGGTTTTATTTTATTATACGCATATTGTTAATTGGCTTGAGTATCAGTTTACGCCTTTGAATTATTTGCTAAACTGAGAGAAGAAAGAAAAGAGTTCTCAGAGAGTTTGAGAGAAAATTGTCAGAGCTTGAGGAAGGTTGGTGAGAGGATTTTTCTGCTTTATTAACAACGATTTCTTAAAAGCAACAAAGAGGTATTTTCCCATAATCTTATATGTTTTACATTGTGATGCTAAAGTCTGTGTTCTTCTATTTCATTGTAAATATAAAGTTTTTACAAAACTCTGTAGTAGTTGTTATATAACTAAACTATGGTGTTTTATGGGTGTATGATGTTGGAAGTACATGAAAGGTTATGTTAATTTCGTTTAAAAGGAAGGAAACTATTTTTAGATATATGTTAGATGCATATAGCTATTAACGATCAAAATATTCATTAGTTTGGTTGTTAAGAAGATCAAAATCGATAAATTGTTAATAGCTAATTGGGAAATTAAAAGCGTGAACATGTTAATTACATTGTTAAGAAGTTCGAGAATCGTAGTTAAAGTAAGCGAATTGGTGGTTATTAGAATTTACAGTGTTTACTGTGTTAAAATATGTCAACAATGGAGTTTTGAGGTTTAAACCGTGCTTTCAAAATTTAAGATTTCTAGAATCGTGGTTTAAACTAGTATATGCATGTTGGGTAGTGTGTATGTATATTATGTAAATTATATAAGTTAGCATGTTAATTTTGATGTTAGCGGTGTTAAATAGATGAAAATTAGTTGTTACATTCTCCGATGGTTGGGTTACGCAAGTTTGAACCCCAGTAGCAAATTTCATGCCTCAAATAATGAAATTCGCCTTGACGCCAAAGTTCAAAGTTCAAGCTAACTTCAGTTAGCCTAGTTCTCAGCCATGGCACGAAACAAAAAAGTCTGAGTTGGACAGTTTTAGCCTCCTATAGTAAAACGACCATAACTTTCTCATACGAACTCCGATTTAGGTGATTCAAGATGATCCGGAACGAGAACGAATAGACCTACAACTTTTGTTCTTTAAGTATTTCAATTTGATGTCTGTAACAGTAGCCAAAATGGTCATCTTTAGGACTGTTATGTTTTTGGGGGCAATCGGAGGGCGTCGGGCATGCACATATGCATGTGTAGTGCTCTTGACGATAAAAGATGATGTCCTAAGTTACAAAAAATGTATGTTAGTAAATATAATGATGCTTAACATTAATAAATAATGTATTAGATAAGTTATAGAAGCATAGTAAGCATACACAAGAGAGGCAAATCGGGCGTGTGACGAATGAATGTCGAAACGTCGTGCCAAGTGTTAATGAACTTAAAAAGTGTTTTAATTCAATTGAAATAAATATTATAGGATATGAAATGGGTTTTATATAAAACCAATAAGTATTCCTAGCAAGACTTAAGCACTTGAATGAACTTCGAGTTTGACTAAGAAGAAATATAGTGAGTCATAAGTCAAAAAGTTAACACAATCTAATTGAACATTGTGTGCTAATTAATATGAAAGATTATGAGATGTGGAGTAGAGTTTACATTACAATTACTATGTGTTGTTATGTGACTAATAGTGGATGTGAATGATTATATAATTGTGTAGGGCACGTGAAGTGCAGATAACTGTAAGTTGTTAAACTGTTATTGGTAAACAACGATCAAGGCAAGTCTTTCGGTTCCTATTTTCTACGTGGACTTGATGAACTATTTTAAATTGCATGATATGTTATGCATGTTGAAATCATGAAATGTTAAAGTCGATATATGACTGCATTATTTTGGCTAAGTAATGATGATGATTGAGTAAGGAACTCAATCTTTATATTTGCTATGTGAATTAAAAGCATGTATGCCATGTTACTTTAATGAGATGTATATCGAGCATGTTATTATGTGCTATGTGATGCATGAAAACCTGTTAGACTTTCTTTGAAATTTGTGAGAGCTCACTCTTGCAAATAACCACTTTTGCGGTCGAGATTTTAAGGTAAAGATATGTGCTAAGTGAGTTATAGAGATCTATATTCACGAAGATTACTTATGTTTTATGCGAAATGTATTTCATATTTTGAACGTAACATGTTGTTGAATTGTAAGTTGAGCTATCCAATGTATATGGATATTTAGTTATGATGTAAGACTTTGTTTAGTCATTTTGTTGTAACGATTCATGATATAAGATTGAATCAAAGAGATGTAATGTAAAGGTTGCGATTAAGGGCAAGAAAGAAGGAAATGTATAAACATTTTAAATATTCTGCAATTTTAGTGTTTTTAATATCGAATAAATGATGTAAAATTAGAGATTTAATGTATGGTTAACGACCGAAGTTGAGATTTAAATTGTATGGATGTTGGGGTCGTTACAGTTGGTATCAAAGTCGATTGGTTATAAACCTTAGGTAGGAGTATCGTAGGCTATAACCTTAGAGAAGAGATGTGAAGATAATGAACGAATAAGCTCAAATAGAGTTTGAACAATAAGGGATTAAAACTTGTGTGAAAGGATTCAAAGAAGAATCTCGCAGAGTTATAAGGATTATGAATGTGGGGTTACCCAACTCTAAGAATAAGGATGTAAGGTGATAATAAATAGACAATGTCTATAAGAAGAGAATGATAAAGAAGTTAAGAATATAGAGTTATATCTAAGTATGGTGCAATTGTACTCTTTAGTAGTTGATGTATGGTATCTGGGCTAAACGATTCCTTCATAGAGCGGATGTATATACGAACTAGTAACTCGAAACCTAGTTTATTGGTTGTTTGTGGGAAACAACTTAGCGTACCATATTGAAACTGTTAGAGACTCGATGTGTACCAAGTTTAGTATATGGATACGGTGATGAAAGTGTAGACCTTAAATGGAATGTTGAGCAATGTAAATGAAGTTAGAAATTCTTAAAGGAAGAATTATTATATAAACAAGTAGATTCATAGAAGAATCTTGAAGAGATATAAAGATAAGAAATGGGAGTTTCCTAACTCCAATAACCAAGATAACAAATAATGTCGTAAATGATAAAAAAAAATGGGAAATAATGAGGATCGTAAAACAAAACGATCACGAGTTAACAAAAGAATTTTAAGGGAGATGATTATAGAATAAGATCACGACGTGATCAGTTTAAGTTATAAAAGAAAGATGGTATGTAATGTTTAAATTATTATAGCTTAATGTTATGAAGATGGTGTACTATGAAATAGTACGAGATAACTCATGAGGAGTTATAGATGATGTGATCGAGGAATTAAGTATCGAGCGAAAAGCAAGTTAAGAGCAAGATAGAGTTAGAAGGATTTCAATTGAGGACTCATGTGATGGTTTGAGTTGTACAAACCTTTGTATGGGCGAGGGTTTTGTGCTTGTACTCGGTTTATCACATTGATAATTATTGGAATGTTTGTGTCGTGCTATTTGCTATATACTATGTTGAGAAGGTGATTCTTTTCTCATGTGTATAACAGATAGGTAGAGTATAGTTAGAGAATATTATAAGGTTAAGTGTGAGTTCTTAAAACTCATACTTATGGTAGGTTCATGACTCATAATTATATGGTATGTTTTTGAACCCCTCAGTGAATGGACGCCTATGGACTAACTAGGATAAGTTCTTAAACTCATATAATTGTGACAAGTTCCTGAACTCATAACGTGTGGTAAGTTTGACGAACTGGGTATAGATAAGTGTGAATGGAGTATTGAGGATTATAGGAATAGATAGACCTATTAAGCAATAGATCTTTATAGAAAGTGGAGTTGATGGTGGAAGCATAGGTATTCTAAATCTACTAGCTATGCTAGACTTTCGAAATTTATTGACTTTGTGCTGATGTTTACACTTATATTTTCTTGAAAAACATTGGATTAAATGATGGAACCAATGAGTTTTAACAACAATCTTTATTATTCGTATGTACATGCTAATTGCTTTGGCTAGACAAAATGATTTGCAATATATCAAAATGTATTTTATATCATTAATGCATCATGTAACTTTGGTGCAAAGATGATAAAAATGATGGAGTCATCAATGCAAGATATTACTAGTGTTGAATGTGATCTAAGGATCATCACCCACTATGGTATGATGTAGTATGATAAAATCACCAAATGATTTTAATCCTCAATGAATTTGTAAATACGATCTTGCTATCGTGACGTCATAAAAAGATTTTTGAGATTTCTTTAAGATATGAGAATACATATGTATGTATATATATATGTATATTTTGGTTGATGTCCGAATTGTTGTAGAGGTTTATGATATTTGATTCAGCTAGACAAATATTGAAAGATGTTTATGAAATTCAAGAGTTTTTTTAGAAGTTATGCCAAACTAAATTATTTTGGTGCGGATTCAGATATTGAAAAGCTGAGATGAACAACCCTATTATTTAGGGGTTGCTCTTAGTTTTATACTTTGTGCTGAAATGTTTGTGCACAATACATGTACGAAGGATTGATCCCTTAAGTACCTTGAAGTCATTATAGTCGTATGACTATAAAATTTAAAGTTGAAAGATTACTTATAACTATGGACAAGGTTCGTGGTCATTAGACCCTCAGTTGAATGCTTGCACTCTAAATTCTGAGATGAACAACTCTTTTATTAGAGGTTACGCTTAGTTTATACTTTATTATTTTGAATGTTTTATGCACAATACATTAGTATGAAAGGCTTAACACCTTAAGTAATCTTGGCGTAACGTATATAGTCATTACAAAACACTATGTTATGTTTGAGCGTGGTGATACAATAAATTAGCCACCTAGTTATGCAGTGGAGGTGTTTTCGGTCTTTGTGATTGATAAACATTACACGAAGAGGGTTTAAAGTGTGAAGAACCGGGGGTGAAGCACTATTAAACCTAGAGAAGAGTTCATGGTCTTGTGACCCTCAGCATAATTTAGAATCTTTTAAATTCCTGAGTTATTCATACTACTTCCCAATTATTGAACAATTGTGGAAGATTCTTGTTATTCTACAAGATGGAAGTGAAAAAGGAAAATATTCCTTAGAAAGAAGTAGTAGTAAAAGAATACGACCTTTGAATGATGAATATGTTGATTAAGTGAGAAAAGAGATTTTGAAGTGAGAAGTAGATGAGTTATCAAAGAATAACATGAAACTTTTAATAGAAAAGTTAATAATTGTAGAAAGATCTTTGTGAAAAGAAAGTGGTTATAAAAACCAATGAATGAATGAAGTTGTGACGTAAAATCTATTTTGATAGATTGAATATTAATTGATAAAATTTTGAGGACAAAATTCTTAGAAGAAAGGGTGAATGTAATATCCCAAGTGTTGATAGATAATGAATGGGTTAAGATCCTTAGAAAAGGAATTGAGTTCAAGTGAAAGTTATGAAATGAAACCTAGAATTTGTTAAAGTAATGAATGTAGTAGGAAATATAAACTCTATATTTAGATAAAATGATGAAAGATTACTCTGAGTTATTTGTTTAATTTGTGTCTTTGATTACGGGGACGTAAATCTTTGTAAGTAAGGAAGATTATTATAACGAATGAGTGGTTTGAGTTGTGATTACGAGGACAAGAATCCTTGTAAGGAGGAATGATGTAACAATCCTAATTTTTAATTAAATATTTAAATATTTATTGAATTATATAAATATTTAATGATGTGTTTATCGTTGAATAAGTATTTATTTAATTAATTTTATGTGATTTGCTTATTTATTTGTTTAATAAATAATTAATGAGTTAAGGAAAGTAATTATTTTGAAATAGTAATCTAATTTAATTTAATAATTAAGTTAGAGAGTTTAAATGATTAAATAAATTATTATATTATGCAATGAATTGTTATTAGAATTAATTAAATTAAGTATGAAAACTTAATTAATTAGAAGTGTGACAAATAACTATATTATAAGTGGTTATTAAAATAAATTAAAGTAGTTTTAATTTATTTTTCCAAACAAAGTTTAAATATATTAAGTCTTTAATTTTAAAGAGTTTTGCCAAAGCGGAGCCTTATGGCTTTTGGATTTTTTAATTTGATTTATTAATAATATAAATTAAATAAATAAAATATAAATATTATATATATATTTTGGGTAACTGATAAATTATTAGTGTAATAAGTGTAGCGTCCATTTTCATACGTTTTAAAATGGTACGTAGGTTTTATTTTATTATACGCATATTGTTAATTGGCTTGAGTATCAGTTTACGCCTTTGATATATTTGCTAAACTGAGAGAAGAAAGAAAAGAGTTCTAAGAGAGTTTGAGAGAAAATTGTCAGAGCTTGAGGAAGGTTGGTGAGAGGATTTGTCTGCTGTTAACAACGATTTCTTAAAGCAACAAGGAGGTATTTTCCCATAATCTTGTATGTTTTACATCGTGATGCTAAAGTCTGTGTTCTTCTATTTCATTGTAAATATAAAGTTTTTACAAAACTCTGTAGTAGTTGTTATATAACTGAACTATGGTGTTTTATGGGTGTATGATGTTAGAAGTACATGAAATGTTATGTTAATTTCGTTTAAGAGGAAGGAAACTATTTTTCAGTATATGTTCCGGTACATAGCTATTAACAGTCAAAATATTCATTAGTTTGGTTGTTAAGAAGATCAAAATCAGTAAATTGTTAATAGCTAATTGGGAAATTAAAACTGTGAACATGTTAATTCTGTTGTTAAGAAGTTCAGAGAATCGTAGTTAAAGTAAACGAATTGGTGGTTATTAGAATTTACAGTGTTTACTGTGTTAAAATATGTCAACTATGGAGTTTTGATGTTTAAACCGTGCTTTCAAAATTTAAGATTTCTAGAATCGTGGTTTAAACTAGTATATGCAAGTTGGGTAGTGTGTATATGTGTAAATTATATTAGTTAGCATGTTAATTTAGATGTTAGCAGTGTTAAATAGATAGACATTAGTTATTACTCTGTTCTCTCCTGGTTGGGTTTACGGAAGTTTGAGCCCAAATAAATAAATCGCCCCAAATATTGCAATTTCAACTTACTTGAAATGAAATTTAATGCCAAACACCAAAGTTCGCGCACCTAACCACCTTTAGTTAGCCTAGTTCTCATGTGCATGACGTCGCCGGAACAAAAATCGATTCGAGACGATTTGGCTTCTGTGTAGTAAAACGACCATAACTTTCTCATACGAACTCCGATTTAGGTGATTCAAGATGATCCGGAACGAGAACGAATAGACCTACAACTTTCGTTCTTTAAGTTTTTCAATTTGAGGTCTGTAACAGTAGTCAAAACGGTCATCGTTAGGACTATTGTGTTTTTGGGGGCAATCGGAGGGCGTCGGGCATGCACATATGCATGTGTAGTGCTCTTGACGATAAAAGATGATGTCCTAAGTTACAAAATGTATGTTAGTAAATATAATGATGCTTAACATTAATAAATAATGTATTAGATAAGTTATAGAAGCATAGTAAGCATACACAAGAGAGGCAAATCGGGCGTGTGACGAATGAACGTCGAAACACCGTGCCAAGTGTTAATGAACTTAAAAAGTGTTTCAATTCAGTTGAAATAAATATTATAGGATATGAAATGGGTTTTATATAAAACCAATAAGTATTCCTAGCAAGACTTAAGCACTTGAATGAACTTCGAGTTTGACTAAGAAGAAATATAGTGAGTCATAAGTCAAAAAGTTAACACAATCTAATTGAACATTGTGTGCTAATTAATAGGAAAGATTATGAGATATGGAGTAGAGTTTACATTACAATTACTATGTGTTGTTATGTGACTAATAGTGGATGTGAATGATTATATAATTGTGTAGGGCACATGAAGTGCAGATAACTGTAACCTGTTAAACTGTTATTGGTAAACAACGATCAAGGCAAGTCTTTCGGTTCCTACTTTCTATGTGGACTTGATGAACTATTTTAAATTGCATGATATGTTATGCGTGTTGAAATCATGAAATGTTAAAGTCGATATATGACTGCATTGTTTTGGCTAAGTAATGATGATTGAGTAAGGAACTCAATCTTTATATTTGCTATGTGAATTAAAAGCATGTATGCCATGTTACTTTAATGAGATGTATATCGAGCATGTTATTATGTGTTATGTGATGCATGAAAACTGTTAGACTTTGATGGGTTGTCGAGCTCATTCTTGTAAATAACCACTTTTGTAGGTCAAGATTTTAAGGTAAAGATATGTGCTAAGTGAGTTATAGAGATCTATATTCACGAAGATTACTTATGTTTTATGAGAAATGTATTTCATATTTTGAACGTAATATGTTTTTGAATTGTAAGTTGAGCTATCCAATGTATATGGATATTTAGATATGATGTAAGACTTTGTATAGTCATTTTGTTGTAACGATTCATGATATAAGATTGAATCAAAGAGATGTAATGTAAATGTTGCGATTCAGGGCAAGAAAGAAGGAAATGTATAAACGTTTAAATATTCCGCAATTTTAGTGCTTTTAATATCGAATAAATGATGTAAAATTAGAGATTTAATGTATCGTTAACGACCGAAGTTGAGATTTAAATTGTATGGATTTTGGGATCGTTACATTAATGATGTTGAGGCATAATATAAACTACAATAATAGATTGTCATGCGTTGTTATATAAAGTGTAAAAGAATTTAAGTGATTACTTGAATAAGTTATATAATGAACCAAATGTGATGTTTTCAAAAGTTAAATATAAATGATAAGGTTTATAGTGTGATTTCAGAATCATTAAGGTGTTAACCAACGTTGTTAGGTGCTAGGTTAGGGTTATGACCTAAATAATGGTTTAAACCCTAAAAGTTAATATTCATGCAACTAATTGTGATTGCGATTTTAATGATATATATATAGGGTAATTGAAGATTATATTACATTTGTGTAGCTTACAAATAAGGCAAGTTCTTTAATCCTACTCTTATAATAATTGTTCAAGTTTCTAAATTCTATTGAGCAATATTATTGATTCTATTCTTATATATGATTGATTAAGCTCTTGTAACCTAATTCGTTACATCAAGCAAGTTTTATTTTTCTAATTATTATACAAAGCATATATTGTTCTAATACGTCGATTCAAAGGAGAATGTTCTAACTATTTTGAACATAGTACTTTGCATGTGTATCATGTTTATTCAGTTATATATTGTTAATATCTGATCTTTAACTTTGATAGCCTTGTTCAGTTATATATTATTGTATTAAACCTTTATTGATGGAAATAGAATAAGTGTTCTAACATTCTAGAAACACTAATAAGCTAGTTCCAACCTAAACTTTCTTTAGTGCGAAAATTCTAAATTCAAACTGAGACGAACAACCCTAATATAGGGGATTTTGTACGTGTAACATTTAGATGTTTGTGCACAATACATGGTACAAAGGGCTGATCCCCCTAAGTACGTTACGAAGAGTCTGTATAGTCTATACGACTGTTAAGGTTGAGGTAATAATACCTAAATACCAAAGACATAGTTCATGGTCTTAAGACCCTCAGATATTAAAAGTTCAAACTTGTTTCTGTTTCTATTCGTAGAACAAGTTCATTATTGTACAGCAATCGTTGTTCATTCTCATATGATTATTATTCTATTCTTTATGTCAGTGAGCAATTGTTTGCTCACTCTTACAATTAACAATGCAGCTAAAGTTAAAAGAGGTGATGAGCCATCTACTAGCAAGGGAAAGGGCAAGATGTCTAAGTGATGAAGAATTAGATAAAGTTTATTTAAATACTTGAAGTTATATGTGAGACCCCAAATTTTATGAATAAAGATTTAAATTTCTTGAAATATTTTTTTAATATTATGGTGTGGATTTGATATAATGTTATAGTGTGGGTAATATTTATAAATTTTTGCAAAGTATGCAAGTTGTTATAAAATATTTGTTTGGTCGGGGAATATTTTTTTGTCGGGGAATATCCATACAACGGCTCAATCATTGGTGGACCCCACAAAGGAAGTATTGTCGTAGTTAGAAAACGACAGAATTGTCTTTTTATAAAAATAACGGTGAAAGTGTTACCGTTAAAACTATTGAACTACCCGATAGTAAAAGTACAGTAATACGAGTGGTTGTATAGTACCACATGGTATTGATTATTGACGCTTACTTAAGAAGTCACTCAGTTATACTCAATTATTGCTACAGTAATTGCTGCATCATATCTCTCATATTATTGATTTAGTTAATGTCACAGAATCATCTGTATAATATGTTATATTATTAAATCAATAATTGAGATGACAAAGTTATTCATATTATTATTTGCAATATTGACAATGTCTATAAATTCTGTCACGGAGAGGTTTGGTCACCTAATTGCGCACCAATAAGGAGAAATCCTTATCGGAAAGCCCCCTCTTTCCTGGTAACGACCTGGTTGTTAAATATTGTGAATTATAATATTAATGATGAATAAGTTCGTATTGATTAAAGATGAAATTGATAGTTCGATTGTGTTGGAATTATTAGTATTAGTGAAAATTGACATTTATTTCGATAATAACTGATGTCTGGAGGTTATATTGATCAATCGGGTAATTAACCGGATAAATGAGCAATTAATTGCTATTGATTCACATGATTATAACTTTATTCACATATGTGCACTGTTGATTCACATTCATTTACTATTAGGGGAGTTGGTGCAAGATTGATAATATTTGCATGACTAAGTTAAAAATGGTGGTATAGATGGAGGTACAATACTGTAATTATTTTTTTTCAAATGTTTAGAACTATTGAGTCACATGATTTATTATTAATTCACATGATTTACTATTAGGGAAGGTGGTGCAAGTTTGATAATACTTGCAGGACTAAATTAAAAATGAAAAAAAAAAGAGGAAGGTATTATACTGTAATATTTTGAGCCCCAAAATTTGCAATTATCGAAACTATATTTTCCTATAAATAGAAGCTCATTCTTCCTTCATTTCTCACCAATTCACTAAAGCTATAGAGCAATTATTATAGAGAGAAATTATAGAGAGAAAGAAGAAGAGAAGTCTGCTACCTCACTATTCCAAAGATCCAGGTCTTCTTCTAGGTAAGGGGTATTATTTCTTTACAGTATTCATTAAGAGAGCTTACATTATTCCATTCTTTATTATTATGTTGGAATAACTTTTATCTATCTGAATAATCGCATACATGGTGAAATTTTTTGTTATTCCATTCTTTATTATTATGTTGGAATAACTTTATCATGTGAAAGTATCTTATATATGGTGAAATTCTTTTGTTATTCCATTCTTTATTATTCTATTGGAATATCCTGTCTGTGCGGATTACGCATGACCTGGTTCCATTCTTTATTATTCTGTTGGAATATCATGTTTGTACGTTCCTTGTTCCATTATTTATTATTACATTGAATAACATGTTCATGCATGGCGATCTATCGTCGATGCTCAGGTGAATTCTTACATTATTCCATTCTTTATTATTACATTGGAATAACTTTTACATGTGGATTACCGCATGCATGGTGAATGATCCTTCGTATTCATTATTTATTAAATTGTGGAAATGATCTGTCTACGTGGATTACCGCATGGCGGGTGAAAATCCATTTGCAGTTTTGTATATTCTATTATACTCGTATGAGATATCATTTCTTTTGTACTCATCATGGAATATCATTTTCTTTGGTGTTTTTTTTACGAGTTACTATTCACGGGTTACTATTCACCCAATTACTATTCACTCTAGTATTATTCACTCGGGTATACGAGAAACTTTTCATGTCGGAGTACTAGTTACTATTCACCTAAATTACTATTCACCTGAATATTATTCACTTGGGTATTTGGGGTTTTTTCATGTTGGGGTACTATTCACGAGGTACTATTCCCAAAGTACTATTCATGAGGTACTATTCACGGGGTACTATTTACCCGAAAAATATATTTCTTTTCTGTCCAAATTATTTTTGGTACATGAATATTATTCTTGAATTTTACTCCACAAAACAGTATCATATTGACAATTTGGACGTTATTGATTTCTGGATAAATTAAATTATAAATCATTAAAATTCATCCTTGAAATTGTTTTATTGAATTATTATGTCATTGTCATCATCCTCATGTTTATATTGTGATGAAAGTCATCTTAGGCTTACGTGCATAGATAGACTTGGTATGATTATGACCAGGGATTATTCGGTATAATCATGACCGTAATGTAACGAATGATGTGGTAAAAGTCTTCTTTGGCCTGTAGTTCATTGATGGACAGTTGTTGGTATGATTATGACTAGGGATTATTCGGTATAATCATGACCATTGATTATTACATGAATATCCTTGGTCATGGTGTAGGGATGATTCGATTTTATTTATTAAGCTGAGTCTCAGCGATAAAGTTGATGAAAATCTTTTTAAATCATAGAAGATAGTAGATTTTATGCTCTACTTGACTCTTCAAATGGATTGCTTATTCCGCTGCAGTTGTTGATCTAAAACTTGTTGTCTATTGTATTCTATTAGTTGTTATACTGTTGAAGGCTAAGGATAATTTATTCTGCATTATCTTAGTCATAATTTTTCTTACTGGGCTAGTTGAGCTCACCCTTTCTTTCACTGTTCTCTTCAGAAAATGAGAATATAGCTAGGACGAGTTGAGGAACGGATTGACGGTCCAGATGGTTGTTTTAGTAGTCCTCACTATTCTATGAAATAGTGTGATAATAATTGTAATGAGGACTCCATTAAGAGTGGATATTGTCTAGAAGGCAATATTCTTGTTTAAACTCTCAGCTATGTTTTGTCTTATATTACACGACAGTTGTATAATTAAGTTTGTGTTTGATTTATGTACCATATATTTAGCAACTCAAGATGGGTGATGTATACCTATTTTGGGGGCGTCACAGTTGGTATCAAAGCTTAGGGATATGATCCCTGGCTGAGATGTGAGACAAGAACTAGGAGGAGAGAGACGGGGAATTCATTCGCTAATATGACCTACCTAAGTTTATTTGGTATTTAATTGGTTGGTCAGAGTATAGGGATAATATGTGGCATGTCAATTAACCCTTGTTTTATGGCAGTATTTGAAAATGGCATCTGAAAATGCTGAGATATGCAATGAAGCACATGAGACCGTTGAGTTAGCTCAACAAAAAGGTAACGACCAACAACACGATAATAATCATACCGGTAGCAACGGCCATCGGAACAATGATAACCATTGTAGGGGAAATTATCATGCCAAGAATGGTAACCACTTCGGTAGTAATCATGGCCAAGATAATAGAAGTGGAAAATTCAAGAAGAGAAGATTTAACGATGATGGGAAGACGTCGGCAGCAGCAACTAATTCTAGGGGAGGAGAACGACCGCCAGTTAGATGCTATAGATGCGGAGAGGAGGGACACATAAGTCCAAACTGTTCACAGCTCTCCAAGGTATGTTTTAGTTGTGGAAAATATAGTCACATAGCTCGATTTTGTCCTGTAGCAAAATCAAGTCCAGCTGGGACGGTGGCACCAAAAGCGAATATGGACAAAACAAAGTCGGTGGTTTCAAAAAGAGCGTTTTTTGTGACTTCTCAAAAAGCGAGTAACCCGAACGAAGTTAGCACGGGTTAGTTAATTATAAATTCTTGCGAAGTCTATACCTTATTAGATACCGGTTCTACCCATTTTTTTGTCTCTCTTGCTTGCGCTCAACGTTTAAATTTGACTCCAGAGAAATTAGACTTTGACTTATCGGTTGAAACTCCGTTAGGAGAAACCTTCATTACATGTGTTATCCAAGTCTTGGATGAGAGTCACAATTTTGAATGATATTTTTATTGTTAATAAATTTCCTGACGTATTCCTGAAGACTTCCTAGTCTACCTCTATAGCATGAAATCGAATTTTGTATTAACCCCAGTACAAAACCCATTTCTCAAACCCTCAAATATTTCTTCACCTAGAACAAACATAACATGCGCCAAGGACGTTGGCTCGAGCTGTTGAAGATTACGACTATACCATTCAATATCATCGTGGAAGAGCGAACGTGGTAGCTGACGCACTGAGTAGAAGATCATATGCGTTTACGAGTGCGATGTTGTTAATACAGAAACCCATTTCGTATAACTTACAAATGATGAAGATAGAGTTAAAGACTCTATGGACCCACGTGGAGATATCAAATATACGAGTAGAATCTACTTTAATTGATGAAGTTAAAGTCGTGCAAGCTACACACCCGGAGCTGATGAATACGAAGAAGAAGATTCAAGAAGGCGTTATCACAACCCTCGATTTAGTTGGCCCATTTGAAATCCTCGATCAAGTAGGAACTGTGGCCTATAGACTTGTTTTACCGCCAAGTATGTCGCGTGTTCATAACGTTTTTCACGTATCGATGTTACGTAATTATGTGGACGACCCGAACCACATTATTAAATTAGAACTAGACGAGATAGTAGAAGATTTAACGTGTGATGAGATACGTGTTAAAATCTTGGATAAGAAGGATCGTATTCAACACTCAAAGGTTATACCTCAAGAGTTAGAATCTGAAATGAAGTCAAGGTATCCTCATCTCTTCGGCATACCAGGTACGTATATAAATTTTGAGGGCGAAATTTCATAAGGAGAGGAGATTGTGAGACCCCAAATTTTATGAATAAAGATTTAAATTTCTCGAAATATTTTTTTAATATTATGGTGTAGATTTGATATAATGTTATAGTTGTGGGTAATATTTATAAATTTTTGTAAAATATGCAAGTTGTTATAAAATATTTGTTTGGTCGGGGAATATTCTTTTTATTGGGGAATATCCGATGCGACGGCACAATCATTAGTGGACCCCACAATCCAAGTATTGTCGTAGTTAAAAAACACGATGAAATTATCTTTTATAAAAATAACTAACGAAAGTGTTACCGTTAAAATTGTTGAACTACCCTAGTAGTAAAAATACGATGTATGCGTTGTTAAGTAGTAGCACAGTATTGATTATTGATGCTTACGTAAGAAGTCACTCAATTATACTCAATTATTACTACAAGATAATTCTTTGTATCATATCTCTCGTATTATTGATTCAATTATTGTCACAAAGATCATCATCATATAATATGTTATATTATTAAATCAATAATTGAGAAGACAAAGTTATTCATATTATTATTTGCAATATTGACAATATCTAGAAGTTCTGTCAAGGAGAGGTTTAGTCACCTAATTGTGCGCCAATAAGGAGAAATCCTTATCGGAAAGTCCCCTCTTTCCTAGGAACGACCTGGTTGTTAAATATTGTGAATTATAATATTAATGATGAATAAGTTCGTGTTGATTAAAGATGAAATTGATAGTTCCATTGTGTTGGAATTATTAGTGTTAGTGAAAATCGACATTTATTTCGATAATAATTGATGTTTGGAGGTTATATTGACCAATCGGGTAATTAACCGGATAAATGAGCAATTAATTGCGATTGATTCAAATAATTATAACTATTTGTTCACATGTGTGTACTATTGATTCACATTCATTTACTATTAGGGTAGTTGGTGCAAGATTGATAATACTTGCATGACTAAGTTAGAAATGGTGGTATAGATGGATGTACTATACTGTAATTAATTTTTTTTCACATGTTTAGAACTATTAAGTCACATGATTTACTATTAATTCACATGATTTACTATTAGGGGAGGTGGTGCAAGTTTGATAATACTTGTAGGACTAAATTAAAAATAAAGAAAAAGATGAAGGTATTATACTGTAATATTTTGAGCCCCAAAATGTGCAATTATCAAAACTATATTTTCCTATAAATAGAAGCTCATTCTTCCTTCATTTCTCACTAATTCACTAAAGCTATAGAGCAATTATTATAGAGAGAAATTATAGAGAGAAAGAAGAAGAGAAGTCTGCTACCTCACTATTCCAAAGATATCAGGTCTTCTTCTAAGGTAAGGGTATTATTTCTTTCAGTATTCATTAAGAGAGCTTCATTATTCCATTCTTTATTATTATGTTGGAATAACTTTTCATACTGTCTGATCACCGCATACATGGTGAAATCCTTTTGTTATTCCATTCTTTATTATTATGTTGGAATAACTTTTATACATCAAGTAATCTTGCATACATGGTGAAATTCTTCTATTATTCTATTCTTTATTATTACATTTGGAATATCACATGCATGCGGATTACGCATGACCTGGTTCCATTCTTTATTATTCTGTTGGAATATCATGTCTGTGCGTTCCTAGTTCCATTATTTATTATTACATTTGGAATAACATATGCATGCGATCTATCGCATGCACGTGAATTCTTACATTATTACATTCTTTATTATTACATTGGAATAACTTTGTCTATGTGGATTACCGCATGCATGGTGAATGATCCTTCGTATTCATTATTTATTAAATTGTGGAAATGATCTGTCTACGTGGATTACCGCATGGCGGGTGAAAATCTATTTGCAGTTTCGTATATTCTATTATACTCGTATGAGATATCATTTCTTTTGTACTCTTCATGGAATATCATTTTCTTTGGTATTTTTTTTACGAGTTACTATTCACGGGTTACTATTCACTCTAGTATTATTCACTCGGGTATTCGGGGCACTTTTCGTGAATGAGTACTATTCACGAGTTACTATTCACCCAAATTACTATTCACCCAAATTTTATTCACTCGGGTATTTAGGGTATTTTTCATGTCGGGGTACTATTCACGAGGTACTATTCCCGAAGTACTATTTACGGGGTACTATTTACCCGAAAAATATATTTCTTTTTTGTCCAAATTATTTTTGGTACATGAATATTATTCTTGAATTTTACTCCACAAAGCAGTATCATGTTGACAATTTGGACGTTATTGATTTTTGGATAAATTAAATTATAAATCATTAAAATTCATCCTTGAAATTGTTTTATTGAATTATTATGTCATTGTCATCATCCTCATGCTTATATTGTGATGAAAGTCATCTTAGGCTTACGTGCATAGATGGACTTGGTATGATTATGACCAGGGATTATTCGGTATAATCATGACCGTAATGTAACGAATGATGTGTTAAAAGTCCTCTTTGGCCTGTAGTTCATTGATGGACAGTTGTTGGTATGATTATGACCAGGGATTATTCGGTATAATCATGACCATTGATTATTACATTAATATCCTTGGTAGGTAGTGCGGGGATGATTCGATTTTATTTATTAAGCTGAGTCTCAGCGATAAAGTTGATGAAAATCTTTTTAAATCATAGAAGATAGTAGATTTTATGCTCTACTTGACTCTTCTAATGGATTGCTAATTCCGCTGCAGTTGTTAATCTAAAACTTATTGTCTATTGTATTCTATCAGTTGTTATACTGTTGAAGGCTAAGGATAATTTATTCTGCATTATCTTAGTCATAATTTTTCTTACTAGGCTAGTTGAGCTCACCCTTTCTTTCACTGTTCTCTTCAGAAAATGAGAATATAGCTAGGACGAGTCGGGGAACGGATTGACGGTCCAGATGGTTGTTTTAGTAGTCCTCACTATTCTGTGAAATAGTGTGATAATAATTGTAATGAGGACTCCATTGAGAGTGGATATTGTCTAGAAGGCAATATTCTTGTTTAAACTCTCAGCTATGTTTTGTCTTATATTACACGACAGTTGTATAATTAAGTTTGTATTTGATTTATGTACCATATATTTGGCGACTCAAGATGGGTGATGTATACCTGTTTTGGGGGCATCACAGTTGGTATCAAAGCTTAGGGATATGATCCCTAGCTGAGATGTGAGACAAGAACTAGGAGGAGAGAGACGGGGAATTCATTCGCTAGTTTGACCTACCTAAGTTTATTTGGTATTTAATTGGTCGGTCAGAGTATAGGGATAATATGTGGCATGTCAATTAACCCTTGTTTTGTGGCAGTATTTAAAAATGGCATCCGAAAATCTTTGAGATATGCAATGAAGCACATGAGGCCGCTGAGTTAGCTCAACCAAAAGGTAACGACCAACAACACGATAATAATCATCACTGGTGGCAACAATGACCATCGAACAATGATAACCATCGTAGGGGAAATTATCATGCCAAGAATGGTAACCACTTGGTGGTAATCATGGCGAATATAATGAAGTGGAAAATTCAAGAAGAAAGATTTAACGATGATGGGAAGACGCGTCGGCGATGTAGCAACTAATTCTAGGGAGGAGAACGACCGCCGCTTAGATCTTATAGATGCGGAGAGAACGGACACATAAGTCCAAACTGCTCACGACTCTCCAAGGTATGTTTTAGTTGTGGAAAAGATGGTCACATAGCTCGATTTTTGTCACATGGCGAAATCAAGTCCAATTTGACGATGGCACCAAAGGCGGATCTGGACAAAACAAAAGTCGGTGGTTTCGGGAAGAGCATTTTTCACTTCTCAAAAGCGAGTAACTTGAACGAAGTTAGCACGTTTAGTTAATTATAAATTCTTGAAAGTCTATACCTTATTGAATCTTGGTTCTACCCATTAGCATGGATTCTTCTACTCGTGCTTGGGGGATCGAAGACTTAGTACCATCTTGCACAATATCTTAACGCTAACGCATAAGTAATCCATATACAGGGTTGTTCATCTCAGTTTGACATTAGAGTCCGCACCAAAGGAAGTTTGGTTTGGATAAATCAATAAGGGTATCTGAAATTTAGAACATTCATCAACTATGGAATAGTCGAATCAAATAAGGGTTCACTAGTCTAACAAGGTTCAACAATAAATGATAATTAAATTGAATAACAATTTCAAGAGTTATACAATAGAACAAGTATTGTATAACAGAATCATACTTTTAAAGGATAGATAATCTTTAATATAACAAACTGAACTTGATTTATAAACTTAAATAATGATAACAAGTAGGGTTAGGAAACTTGCCTCGTGCGTAGATTACACGTTAATTATACACGTTCTTCGATATAATCCTACATACAATTTCCATTCACAACTCTAGTTAATTATAATGTAACTAGTCATTATAAGTTCATTCTTTTATCTACACTTTGGTTAAGACTATACATAGTCAAATTACCACACTTATTGTCACATAATATACATTTCACGAACAATAAGTTAACTATGCGTTTAATAATTCAATTCACACGTAAATGCGTTATTGACATGTTAAGCATCTATTTTAACATCTCATTATACTTCTATCATATTTTTATGTTCATTAGATTAGGTTAACATCACATTCATGAACTTGAACACTTTAAAATTTTCGTTTACGAACATTACGGAGAGTGGTATTTGCTTTCACTGTTATATATATTCTACAATTTGCTTATGGTGGCTTCCATTGGCCCAGGTATTAAGGCACGGATCAATTGCTGGCGCAACACGACAAAACCGATGAATCGTTACGCAATTCGCGAAAAATTGCAGAACATGGCCAAATCCTCCAATTAAATTATTTCTACACGAATTTAGATATACCCAAACATTATAATATACATATAACAACTACTCAACCCTTCTAGCATGATTTTAAGGGGTTAAAACACATAATTAACAAAATTATCACATGTGATTTTACTGTTCTTGATGTTCTTGAAAGTTTTGAAAACAAAACATGCAAATCAATACTAGGGGTTCGTTATAACACCGAATCCGTTCATTTGAAGTTTGGTCTCTTCGCTTTAATATACATAATCCTTTACAAGCATAATTTATGATATAACCTATGATAGACGTATCAAATTTGGTACGTAAGGCCATATGGCCATATTTTACTCTGTAATTTTGTAGCAACAATAAACGACGTATTTTATGAAATTGATGTTATGGTTAACATACAATTTATAGCAAAATATGATATGATGACATCTTAACACATACACAAACCCATAATCATACCCTTTTCCCATTTACAGAGTTTTTAACAAAACGTGAAGCCATTTTCTTAAAAACTTAAACAACATAATAAAATTTAAGTTTAAGGGCTTACCCTTGATTGCTCTGCTTGGATTACACAAGGTTGATCACAACTTACAATCTCTCACAAACCTTCTCTTTTACTCTCAAAATTTCTAAATTCTCTCTGTAATTTGCTTTGAAAACTTAGAAAATAGGAAGAATAATAATACGACGTATTAATAAAAGAAACTGACGCGCAGAGTGGTGGTCAGTTACCCAATAATGGTTAACTGCTCTCAACCTCCACTAGGGCCTCGTTTGGGAAGCCTTAAATGGCTCAAAATCATTTAATTTAATAACTCCTTTATCTTATTGTTTAATAATGTCACATCCAATTATAAAATAAATCAAATATCTTATTTAATTTAATTTGAATAAATATAATAATTTCTCATTAATTCAAATAGTCATATAATTAATTTTCTCATTTATTAATTATGTCAAATTATTAAATTTCTAATTAATTATTACATTAATTAAAATAACATTATGCTTATTAAATATTTCATTTAATTCAATAAGCTCACATAAATACATACTTTGAATAATAAATATTCTCCACATTAATTTAATAAATATAACACATATAATTAAATTAATCTATCACAATTGCATCAATTAATTATTTAATCTAATAATTAAATCATCAAAAATATTTATTTAATTCAATAAATATTACAATTAAACTACAAAAATCTCGTACGTCACATTAAAAACTTATGTGCTCGCGAGTATCGATAATGTTAAGTAAAACTTAAAATATTTTGTTGTCAGAATGTCTAACGAATGAGGATCTAGTCCGGCTAGGGAGGTGATACCTCAGGTACCTATAGACGATGAACCCCGGGATATTCACGTAGTGCGAGAACAGCTGATCCATGAGGATGAGCCTGTGATCGATCCCGAGGAGGATAGTCTTGAGGAGATAGAGGAGGATGATGATGAGGAGGATCCTGTGGAGTTTCCACCAAACTCCATATCGGCTAAGATGTATGATGCTTTGTATGATCGTAACATAGAGTTACAGGATAATGTAGAGGAACTGAAGGAGATGGTTGAGATGCATCATGTTGCGTTGGAGCAGAAGGATGTAGAGATTCAGGAACTTGACTCAAAACTTAGAAACACAGAATGGGATCTAGTTCATACTAAGGGTCAGCATGAAGACATGTTGGCAGTGAACGAGAAAATGAAGACTGACATGGAGAAATTAAAGGATGACTTCAAAGAGGAGTCAGCTAAGCATACAAGAGCAGAGGACGCTTGGATAAAGGCGACTCAACGTGTGGACCGTGCGGAGGCTAAAGTCCAAGTGAAGAAAACCAAGATGAAGGAGATGGATTATGCTTTTAATTCTGTGAGTGATAGGGCCCAGGATCGAGTCCATTATTACCCACCTCAGTTTGAAGATTCGTCGTGGTTCGTGATGGATCGTAGAATGGCTTATCGTATCATGGAGGAAGAACATCGAGAAGCCTTACGACGTCTTAATACGCCTAGATAGAATAAGATTGATAATAATATGTGGTTAATTATGTGAATAAATAAATTGTGATTCCCTTATTTTGAGATAAATAAAGGGATAGTATGAGTATGTAATCCCAAAACTGGTTTAGTTCAGGAAAGTGGATGTTTATAGCAGATATGTTATCTTTAGTATGTTTTAAAACATTATGAATGAATAAAATATTGGAGTTTATTTGAAATATTATGTGATATAGCTTTAATCTTGGAATGTTTAAGTTAAACTTCAAATACCCAAGAAATTGAGTAATGAACTAATAAGCGTATGTTCTAATAGAAAATGCCTCCTAGAAGAAGACAACCACGTCAACAAGCACCTCCTGAGGGGTCTACTAATAATAACAATGAGGTCAACGCTAATCCGATTCAGCAGTTGGTAACTTTGTTGACGGGTGCACTTACGAATCATCCGCAAGCTCAAGTTACGACCTTCAAGGAGTTCAAAGCGGTTGGGCCGCCAGAGTTTCAAGGGTCTATGAATCTAGTGGAAGCCCAAACCTGGATCATGGAAATAGAGAAAGTGTTTGACGTTGCTAGAGTTAATGAAGATCAGAAGACTACGTTCACAACGTTTATGCTGAAGTCCAAAGCTCGCTACTGGTGGCAAGCAAATAAGGTTCGTGGAAGACATGGAGTGATAGCGTGGGAGAGATTTAAGGAGATGTTCTTTGAAATGTACTTTTCATCGAGCTCTCGGAATCAGTTGGAAGTGCAATTTCTTGAGCTTAAGCAAGGAACTATGACTGTGCAGGATGCTGTTCAGTCTAAGGATGTGGTGTCAGGTATTATTCTGATTAATGGTATTAATGCTTATGTACTGTTTGATTCGGGTGCTACTTATTCATTTATATCCGATGAATTTTCTCAGAACTTAGATTTGCCTAAGGAAGAATTAGATTATCCTTTGAGCATAGAGATTGCAAATAGGGAAGTGATTCATGTTAGGTTCATATATAAGAATTGTAAAGTGGTTATAAAGGGTCAAGAGATGAGGGTAGACTTGATACCAATTAGATTGGGGGAGTTTAATGTTATCCTGGGAATGGATTGGTTATTCAATCACGGAGCAGTAATTGATTGCCAAAGAAAGTTTGTTAACCTTATGACTTCATCAAAGGTTATGTTCTATGGCAGTAAGTGTAGCGCCCCCAAATCCGGGTATCTTCCAACCCGACAGATGGTGCTATACTGTACAACATTCATACATTCATTCAATAGAAAAGTTTCAAAGAACGAACATAACTTCTATATATTTAAAGTAATATTTACATTTCCCAGGTTCTATACCCGTTACAAAGGTTCTTTGTCATAATATCGGTTAAATTACAACAATAGACCTATACTATTACAAGACAGCTTAGTAACCTGCCTTAGCTTTTCCCTTATCCTTTTTCGATTCTTCTGGACGTTCAGTCTTAGCTGCATTCATATGGTTCAAGCAAGAGTGAGCATAACTAGCTCAGCAAGTATAACAATTTAATAATAACATGTTTGACACATACAAATCGTATATCTTCAATAACTGAACAATAGTTATGAAGTACTATTGACAATTCGAATAGCACTTCATCTTTTTCTTTCAAAATGTTTTACAATAACAACAAGATTTTAGTAAAACATTCACTCCTGATCAAAGACCTCGGTATTCATTCTTTATTGGAAAAGGACAACCCTAAAAACAAGTCTCATGCGCTCGATATCACTTACGAGCACTTCTAGGTGATCGACTGTTGTACTTTATGTTGATCAACACTACATCCATTAAATGTATGCACATTTAAGCATTTGGCAACCTCACGTGCCTGTTGTTTTACCGACAAAACATTTGTTTAACATTTCAGTCTTCTTTTGAAAACCATATCAAGTAGTTGACAAAAGATAGTAACATTTGATAATACATGAATAGATTATCAATACATCAAGTCTAGCCAAAGGAATTGGCTTCAACTTCAACATACCTCAATTCATGCGAAAGAATACATGAACCTCAAAAACTTGTTCAGATTGAACTGAGACAAGAGTTAGAATACTTGCCTTTAGCATCTGCTACGGTAAATTAACTTTATGTTTAAGTCGTTCAAGTCTCTACAATACATGACCACATAATGCCTTACATTAGGTCACATATAATCAAGTATGTATATGACTATATCATACCCTTCATTTCATCTAACTGTGTATTAGATTCAGTTACTATTCATTTCGGTTTATCATTACCCTTCCATTTATATTCGACTAGGTTATTCCAACCTTTACATTACATTCCTTAAGATTTAACAAAGTTTAAACAATGTTACATTACCTTCCTTAAGTTATGTTTACTTTTAAATCAATTAGGTTTTCTTTTCTTTGTACTTAGAAACATTCATTACTATCTTTGTTCTGAGAATGGAGCTGCGGTGCCAGCTTTATACCTACATCTCGTATTGCGGCGTGCTACTCTTAATGTCATTGTCCACGATTTGGCCATTTGCCATGAAGTCCTTACTTATTAGGCCGCATACTGCCTTTACTCTCCAAAGGTTTTTGTGCATGTTCATGGTCTTCTTGGCCACCATATACTATAGTTTGTTGTTGTGGCGAACTCTTGCAGTGTGCTCGATTACTCTTTTCGCTACTTCATGTGGCTCATTTTGCTTAGGGTTGGCCTTGCCATGGCTGACTCAGGCACTAGAAAACAATTTCAGTTTTGAAATTTTGTGAACTTCCCAGACGCATAACTTCTTCGTTATAAGTCTGAATTGGCTCGTTCAAAAGCATATGGTTCACAAATTACATACTCTATGTGTTTATGCAAGAATTTTATCTATTTGACTTTGTTTGCTAAAAATTCACCCTTTGGTTCATTTTTAACGAAAACGATAAACGTTCGTAAACGTTCAACGCTCGTTTCTTCGTTCTAAGTCGGAATCCGGTCATTTTCGAGTCCGCAACTCTTAAATGCCAAATATGACTTGTCTCCATTGGAAAACAATGGTTCTGAGTTCAAACACAAAATTTGACTTCCATTTCGAGAATTTTACGAATTCAACGATTATCGTCCAATCGTGCAAATTCCGGCAATTCTTCCTTCTTATGATTTATTCAACATTACAAATGAACTTCATTTATCATGTGAACACACTAACATACTTAATACAACAAATTATATTCATTGTTGGATTTTGACTTATTCTTCATGAGCTTATAACTTGTCAAATTATAAACTACTTAAGATTTTATTATTAATGACTTATGACAACTAAAGTTTCTTAAACATCATTTCTTATATGTTCTTAACATATAACTTAACTTAAGTATACATGATACATATGATCATATAAATTCTTTTATATTCATATCATTTCTCTTAATAAACTCCTTACAAGTTCATATTATTTTCACATAAGTTTATAACTTATGCTAGCTTAAATGACTTATTACTAACTTAATTGGCTTAAGTTCACTACTTACTCAATCATGTTTCTTAATCCAACTTTTCTTATCATCCTATCATGGTAGAGATAAAAGATAATTCAGAAGAAATCTTACTCTTTTGAAGTCTTGGTAAGGTAGCTTTCTTCTTCTTCTTACTTATGGAAGTAACTTATTCGTGACTTAAACTCTCTAACACTTAAGCACTTTGTGATGTCTTAGATTATTTGAACAACCAACAAATGGCTTGTAAGCTTCCTCTATTTATAGAAATTGCAAAGCTAGGGTAGTTTAGTCATTAAACCATCCCACCTCCTCATGCACCTCCTTACTATTCATTTCTTGAAAGGCACAAAACTTATCCTACACTTGGTCATTACTTCAAAGTCTTGGTCACCACACTAACTTGGTCACCACATTACTTGGTCACCACTATACTTGGTCACCATAATAACCATATCAATATGGTTTTGCCCCATGGGTCTATTAACTCATGGATTCTAGCTTGGGCTTGGATTAATAAATCCTTGGGCTTTGCATTAATAAACACTAGCTTGATCATTAATCAATTATTGGGCCTCTTCCTTTAATTCACTTGGACTTATATTAATTCTTATCAATCTTTCCAAGTCCATTAACATTTCTTAATACATATACATATAGTTTATATATTATTTTCGTATTCTAATTCATATAGAATTTATATACGATATTTCATCCTTCATACAAACTCGTATAATACTTCGTATTATACTCGTTTTCATTACTTTGTACAATACCAAGTATCATACAATTATTACTTATTCCTTAACACTTCGCTTTACTTAACGTTTATAAATTAAGTCCACAAGCGAATTATTACATTTTCCATAACTAGATTTTTATTACATAATCCATCTTACCTTGTTATTTCATCATTACGTATTTCTTGGAAACTCAAAATTATATCCCGAGCAAATACCAATGAATAGTGTTTTTCGAAAAATTTCTCGAAAAACTTTTATTTTCGTCTTGGAAATTCAAACACTTTAATTCATCCACGTAGCTCAAATACTACGACATTCTAACATCAATAGGTTATATAATGACAATCGTCTTGATAACACAAGGAATACGATTTTATTATTATTTAATTTAATAAAATCATTTTACAATAAGATCTGAATTTCTCGGTCGTTACAGCAAGTCACCTCGACAAGCAAGTTGTCTGACGGTGATGCAAGCCAAAAAGTTTTTAAGACAAGGATGTGTAGGATATTTAGCCTACATAGTGGATATACAGAAGAAGAGTGCGAAGTTAGAAGAGATACCGATCATAAGAGGCTTTGCAGACGTATTTCTAGACGATTTGTCGGGTCTTCCGCCAGATCGACAAATCAAGTTCGTGATTGATTTAGTACCAAGAACATGCCCGATATCTAAGGCACCATACAGAATGGCCCCGGTAGAGATGAAAGAGTTGATGGTGCAACTACAAGAATTGCTCGACAAGAAGTATATCCAGCCGAGCATATCGCCATGGGGAGCGCCAGTGTTATTTGTTAAGAAGAAGGATGGATCGATGCGACTCTGCATTGATTATAGAGAGTTGAATAAGGTCACGATTAAAAATTAGTATCTGTTACCAAGAATCGACGACCTGTTTGATCAACTGAAGGGTGCGAGGTATTTTTCAAAGATAGACTTGAGGAGTGGTTATCATCAGCTGAAGGTGAGGCCAGAAGATGTACCAAAAATGACATTCAGAACTCGGTATGGTCATTACGAGTTTCTAGTTATGTCCTTTGGTTTAACCAATGCACCTGCAGTGTTTATGGATTTGATGAACAAGGTGTTTAAACCATTCTTAGATAAATTTGTGGTGGTATTTATTGATGATATCCTGGTGTATTCTAAGACCATGGAAGAACATTTTGAACACTTAAGAGTGACGTTGGAGACATTGAGAAAAGAGAAGTTGTACGCAAAATTTTCAAAATATGAGTTTTGGTTGGACGCAATACGCTTTCTAGCACGTTATTGATAAAGACGGAATTTCGGTAGATCCATCAAAAGTTGAAGCTGTAGTAAACTGGGATCAGCCAAAAATACCATCAGAGATAAGGAGTTTCTTAGGGTTGGCAGGTTACTATAGGCGTTTTATTCAGGACTTTTCAAAAATACCCGTTGACGAATTTAACCCAGAAGGCAGTTAAGTTTGTTTGGACGGAGAAGTGTGAGGAAAGTTTTTACGAATTGAAGAAGAGGTTGAGCTCAGCACCTGTGTTGTCATTGCCTGATGATACAGAGAATTTTGTAGTGTATAGTGATGCATCGCATAAAGGACTAGGTTGTGTGCTTATGCAAAATGGCAGAGTTATTGTGTATGCATCACGTCAATTAAAAGATTACGAAAAGGGGTATCCGACTCATGACTTAGAGTTGGCTGCGGTGGTGTTTTCCCTGAAGATTTGGAGACATTATCTTTACGGAGAGAGGTATGAGATATATATTGACCATAAAATTCTAAAGTATATCTTTACACAAAAAGACTTGAACATGCGACAGAGAAGATGGTTAGAACTGATCAAAGACTATGACTGCGAAATTTTTAATCATCCCGAAAAGGCAAATGTTGTTGCTGATGCCTTAAGTAGGAAGGGACGGGAGAAGTTAATGTTGTTGACTGCTCAGGAGAAGCTAGTGTCGAAAATGGCTAAGATGGAGTTGGAAATTAAATATCCGACAGAAGCCGATGAAAAGTTGTTCCAGATGGGAAATAATTCAACATTGGTAGATAAGGTGAAAAATGCACAACTTCAGGATGAAGACTGCAAAAAGATAAAACAAAAGATATCTGAAGGTGAGGAAAACAAATTCAAAATTGATTCAGAAGGGTTACTTCGATTGAAGGAGAATTTGGGTTTCGCCAAGATCGAAGTTAAAGAGGAGTTACGAGTGAAGCTCACAACTCAAGATATTCGATTCACCACGGAAGTACGAAAATGTACCAGGATCTTAGACATCATTTTTGGTGGCCGAATATGAAGAAGGATGTGGCTGAATGTGTGGCGAAATGCTTAACGTGTCAGAAAGTCAAAGTTAAACACCAAAGGCCAAGAAGATTATTGCAACCGTTGGAGATACCGAAATGGAAATGGGAGCATATCACAATGGATTTTGTGGTAGGTCTTCCAACGACCCAACAAGGTTACGATGTCGTTTGGGTGATTGTTGATCGACTGACGAAGTCCGTACACTTCTTACCAATCAAGATTAGATTTACCCTAGATCGGTTAGCAAAAATGTACGTGAAGGAAATTGTGTCAAGACACGGTGTACCTGTGTCCATTGTGTCAGACAGAGATCCATGTTTCACATCAAATTTCTGGAAACGATTGCAAGAATGTTTGGGAACACAACTAAGAATGAGCACAGCGTACCATCCTCAAACAGATGGACAGAGCGAAAGAACCATCCAAACACTAGAAGATATGCTCAGAACATGTATAATGGATTTCAAAGAAAATTGGGATGACCATCTGTCATTGGTGGAATTTATTTATAATAATAGTTATCACACGAGTATTGGCATGCCGCCTTACGAAGCGTTATATGGCAGGAAATGCAGAACTCCGTTATGCTGGAATGAGGTTGGTGAACGTCAACTATTGGGTCCAGAATTGGTACAACAGACTGTCAAGATCATCAAAGTGATTCGAGCGAGATTAATAGCTGCACAAAATAGACAGAAGAAATATGCCGATCAACATCGACAAAATAGAGAATTTGATGTCGGTAGCTATGTTTTCTTGAAAGTATCTCCCTGGAAGGGGAAAATTCGATTTGGCAAGAAAGGGAAATTAAGCCCTAGATTTATAGGACCTTTTGAAGTGCTTCGACGAGTTGGAGATGTGACGTACGAGGTAGCTTTACCTCCAGAGTTGGAGCATATTCATAATATTTTTCATATATCAGTATTAAGGCCATATAAACCTGATTATAAGCATGTTATAGAATATGAGCCCTTACAGTTTGAGAAAGACTTAACGTATGAAGAAGTCCCTATTCAAATTGTTGACAGAAAAGAACAAGTACTGAGGAATAAGGTAATACCTTCTGTTAAGGTAATCTGGAGGAACCACAATGCTGAGGAAGCTACGTGGGAACTTGAAAGTGTTATGATGAAGAATTATCCTCAGTTGTTTGCTTGATTTTGTATAGCGATTCTGGGGACAGAATCTTGTTAAGGAAGGAAGAATGTAACAAATAAATTTTTTGAGTTGTAAATCTGGGGATAGAATCCTTTTAAGGAGAGAAGGATGTAACGATCGAGAAATTTATAATTTAATTTAAATATTTATTGAATTAAATAAATATTTTAAATAATTTATTTATTGAGGAAAATAAATAATTGATAATTGTAGTGAATTAATTTAGTAACTAAATTGATTAATGTTAATTTGAATAATGATAATTTTATCTAATGGATTTAATTTAAGGATATAATTAAATTAAATCAATTGCTTAATATTTAAGAAGATAATTAAATTAAGTGAATTGTTTAATATTAAATGAATAAATTAAATAAAGTGATGTTTCTAATTTATTAATTAAAATTAGATATATATAATTATTTATTTATTATAAGTATAATTATAATAAGATTATAATTATTATAATTATAAATTATAAGCTATTTAATGGGTTGCATGTATGACAATTGAAACTATATAATATAATAATATAATAATAATTTGGTTTGGGAAATAGATGATTAGCCAAACAAGGCCTTGTGGCCTTTGTCTTTTTCCAACTGACGCCTTTTGTTATTTTCTAAGGGATGAGAACGTGGGATTATGGCCAATTATATTTTCATCGCGTCTTTCTAAGGTTAGCTATCAGAAGATAAACACAGAGAAGATGAGATTGAGAGTGAGAGCTTGAGAGAATTGTGAAGAAATTCTTGAATTTTTCCAAAACAAATTCAGTGGGTTAGCAAAGATTACAAGCTAAGTGAAGGTATTTTCTAAACCTTAGGATTATATATATATATATGAGTTTTACGGCTTAATTTGTAAACTCTGTGAAATCTAGTTTCTGTAAATTGTTGTTATTTAACCTGTGTATGATGATTATATATAGTTATGATGTTAGAGGTTGTAATCAGACGTGAATTATATGTGAATTATAGTTTAAAAGGGAAGAAAAGTATGACAGTGTTTGTATTTCTTATATGGCTTGTGAAAGTACCAATTTTAGTGGTCAATTCGTATGCTAAACTGCAAATTGGGTTTTGTTTATGTTAGTACATTAAGAAATGAAGATAGCGTAATTTGAACAAAGTAATTAGGACAAGAATCGAAGTCACAATGGTTATTTTTGTGAAGAAACTCAAAAATGGAGTTTTAGTAAAAAAATATGAATTTTGAGAAATTAAACTAGTTTATTTGATGTTAAATTGTGTTAATTGGTTGTAAATATTAGTAAACATGTTTGTAATAGTTTGTACCAATTATAGGTGTTAATTTCACTATTTTATGGGTGAAATTTGTGTTTGTTGGGCTAAAGTTAACATCGCTTCACCTGTCGTTTACGCTTCTGTCTTGCACCCAAATAAGCAATTTCTGGTGCTAAGAGCAAAGAAAATGCATTCTTGCTTGATCCCAAGCGCAAATTGCTTAATCTGGTTTTCAGAAGTCGAGCACCAGGTAGCACTCACTGGCAATTGCTTGAGGAAGGGACAAAGACAATTTGCTTGCTGCGCAGTGCCACAGCCCAAGCAAATCTTGATCTGCTTATTTGCAGATCTTGTGTAATGGACTTATATTAGTTTAGCATGCATGTTAATGATGTTGAGGCATAATATAAACTACAATAACAGATTGTCATGCGTTGTTATATAAAGTGTAAAAGAATTTAAGTGATTACTTGAATAAGTTATATAATAAATCAAATGTGATGTTTTCAAAAATTAAATATAAATGATAAGGTTTATAGTGTGATTTCAGAATCGTTAAGGTGTTAACCAACGTGGTTAGGTGCTAGGTTTGGGTTATGACCTAAATGATGGTTTAAACCCTAAAAGCTAATATTCATGCATCTAATTGTGATTGCGATTTCAATGATATATGTAGGGTAATTGAAGATTATATTACATTTGTGTAACTTACAAACAAGGCAAGTTCTTTAATCCTACTATTATAATAATTGTGCAAGTTTCTAAATTCTATTGAGCAATATTATTGATTCTATTCTTATATACGATTAATTAAGCTCTTGTAACCTAATTCGTTACATCGAGCAAGTTTCACTTTTCTAATTATTATACAAAGCATATATTGTTCTAATACGTCAATTCAAAGGAGATTGTTCTAACTCTTTTGAACATAGTACTTTGCATGTGTATCATGTTTATTCAGTTATATATTGTTAATATCTGATATTTGACTTTGATAGCCTTGTTCAGTTTTACATTATTGTATTAAACCTTTATTGATGCAAATTGAATAGGTGTTCTGAAATTCTAGAAACACTGATAAGCTAGTTCCAAACTAAACTTTCTTTAGTGCGGAAATTCTAAATTCAAACTGAGACGAACAACCCTAACATAGGGGATTTTGTACGTGTAATGTTTAGATGTTTGTGCACAATACATGGTACAAAGGGCTGATCCCCCTAAGTACGTTAAGAAGAGTCTGTATAGTTTATACGACTGTTAAGGTTGGAGTAATAATACCTAAATACCAAAGACATAGTTCATGGTCTTAAGACCCTCAGATATTAAAAGTTCGAACTTGTTTCTATTTCTATTCATAGAACAAGTTCATTATTGTACAGCAATCGTTGTTCATTCTCATATGATTATTATTGCTATTCTTTATGTCAGTGAGCAATTGTTTGCTCACTCTTGTAATTAACAATGCAGCTAAAGTCGAAAGAGCTGATGAGCCATCTACTAGCAAGGGAAAGGGCAAAATGTCTAAGTGATGAAGAATTAGATAAAGTTTATTTAAATGCTTGAAGTTATAAGACTTGTTTTATTTTATAATGTATTCCGCAAACTGATGTAATAATTTAAGGCTAGATTACCTGGGATTGATTATGAGATGATGTAACCTTTTAATGGAAAAGATTATTGTTTAAGTTATTTAATGCTTTATCCTTATCATGGGTAGTTAGATATAATTATTTTAATAGTGAGCACCAAATTCGGTGGAAATGAAGTACCCGGATTTGGGGGTGTCACAGAAATCAAGTAAACATGATAATACATCATATCAAAACAAATCATTAACTTCTCAATCAATCATCAAATCTTAGACGGTTATCACTGATATAGTGCGTGTGTGCTCCACAACAATGTTAATCGATAAAAAATCAAATTTAACACATAATAAATCTCTTTGAAGGCATCATACAATGTAAACTCAAGAAATCCAAAAATAAGCTAGATGTAACTAAAATTAAATAATTACCAATATCGAGGGTCAACATGGGATACTTATGCTTCATTTTTCATCTACAGGGGCTTTTTGCTCTTATTTTTCGTTTATTCAATTTTTTTATTCTTTTTTTCTTTTTCTTTTTTTTCCCTGTTTTTAATAGTGAGTGCATTTTACACTCCATCTATGTTTATGGGGAGTGCATTTCACGCTTCTTCTCGACCCACCACAGGACTCAATTTATTCAACTCAATATCTTTTCTTCTTTTTTTTTCTTTTTTTAGAAGCTTATATACCCCACTTTTTACCCCAAACTTAGGTTCTTACCTAATTCTTCGCCTTCACTGCCTATCCTTGTCATTCTCTTATTTAAACTAGCATTATCCTTTAGAGTCCCATTATGTATCAATTTAAACTTAATCAATCAATAAGTTGTTTTTACTATGTTATCCTTATTATACCAGTTTCAAACAGAAAAAGACTCAATTCCTAACAAGAAATCACATCAAAACTCTAATAGTCCGTACTATACTTGTATACCAAATTCCAATCTCATCATTGGCCAAAACAAACTGTAAATATCAAACAACTGGACTCATGCAAGATGTACTAAATGCAATATAAACATAGTAAACTAACTACTAATTTTTCAATTTTGAAATTTTTTTTTCAAGAAACTGAATGCAAAAACTAAATGTAACTATATGAACTACAATGTAAATAACTATCTATATACAATACGACACTAAAATTGTGACGCCCCTAAAATTAGGTATACAGCACCCATTCTGAGTCGCCAGATACATGGTACAAAATTCAAATACAACTTCATTTATACAACTGTTGAGCTGTCGTATAGAATACGACCATAGTTAACTATGAGTTTTAATACAAATGTATGTAACTCTCATAGTACCTCGACCATAACCTTACAATGATACTTTACATAAAATTATAGTTAAAAACTATTTTAGAAATTAAAATCTTTGGGAAGTGCTCAAGGAAACCTTCGTACATGGGAGGCCATGCGTCTAGGTTATGATAGATATCATATGTCCACAGAATTATCCTTGGTTGACCCAAAAGTCCCCAAAGAAAAACAAGAAGATTACTATCATCTTCTTTCCAATGGTGAGTCTTCTCTTGACATATAAATATCTTTGTTGTCTCCAAGTGAAAATTATGTTTCAAATAAAGTCCAAGATCATACAGGTAGTGCTCGTAGATATATTTAACAAGTGGATGTGCACAACCATGTCTTATGAGAACACGAGGTTGTATGTCATTAGACATCTTGTATGATAGTGGCAAAACACCCTTCCAAAGTTGGGTTCGCCTCACCCTATTTGATTCACCAAATATAACTACTAAATGATGTATAGAATACAACACACTTTTCTATACTGTTTAGGGAAAACCTCCACAGCTAGAGACCACTGTTCTATTTCCCTGTTATCCCCATCGACCCGTGACACTCTTACTAAGAACACTCTTATTACACGAAAGGAATGAAAGCGTAAAAGGGTGAGCACAACTAGCTCAATAAAGAATATCATGACTAAAGATAATTAAATTACCAATAGCTTTAATCAATAATAAATCAGAGATTTAGAACATATGGTAGATGATAAAACTTTTCAACCATAGTTGCAATGAACGAAGCAATCCATTAAGAGAGTCAAATAGACCATCGTGTCTATTATCTTCTCCATATTAAAAATCCACCAATAAAGTTTCATCCTCAACATCAATCAACAATTCCACATCCACAATCATATGAATAACTCATAATCATAATTGTGATTCTGAATCCCTTTCGCACCTAGGACGAAGATAATTTTCATCACATATCTTCACCTGAAACATCAAAAATCATGGTTATACCAAATCACAATTCATGCTCGTAATTATTAAATCATCTTTGCACTACGGCCAAAGATATTCATTATTATCACATCCATGAATTAATATTTCATTGCTGAGACTCAGCTCAATAATTAATCCACATCATCGAATCATCCATGCACTACAGGCCAAGGATATTCTTTAGTATCACGACCACGAATTATCCATGCACTACGACCAAAGATAATCGTGTTTTCATCAACGGTCCTGATCATGCCATAAAATAATTCATCTTTGCACTACGGCCAAAGAGAATCCATAGCCATAATCATACCAAAAACTGTCCATCAATGCACTACGGGTCAATGAGGACTTTTTCCACATCATTTGTAACATTACGGTTATGATTATAGCGAAAAATCCCTGGTCATAATCATACCAAGTCCATCTATGCACTACAGGCCACAGATGACTTTCAACATAATATAAGCATGAGGATGATGACAATATTATAAGCATTAGTCCAACTAAATCAAGGATAAATATTAAAGACTTTAAATTTATCCAAACATTATCAATCACTTAATAAAATCATAATCTAATATTGTTAATATTATAACAATATTTTAATCATTTCTTAAACTTATAAACAATTTAATTTAATTGTTTATATTTTTCCAAATAATGCATTTAATCATTCTAAATGTCATACTCATAAGATTTCATCACCAATAATCAAATTACTCATCAAAAAAATAGTATATACCTTATATAGGATTTTCAAGCCATAAAATTCTATTTACCAATTTTTCAACTTCACATAACATATTTAATTCATATGTTCATAACTAAATCTTTTTCATGAAAAATACCAAATCAGTCCCAAAAATTATTCTTTTATGGGATTTAGCATAATATAGTCCCATATTGAACATATATTTTTCTTGACATTTTTAAAATTCATTTACTAGTTTTCAAAAATCAATTTCTAATTAATTCCTTAAGAAATTAGCTACCTCACGGTTAACTCCAAAAATTCCCAAATATTTGCAGGATCTTACACATGTTAACGTGAGCTTCCAGTTTAAATTTCATGGTCATCGGAGTTATAGAACTCCGGTTATAGCGTTTTTCGTCGGAAAACCCTAAATAATGAAATGGCCATAACTTGCTCATTTTAAGTCAGAATGAGCTCATTTTTGGACATGAGGTAATTTATACCATATACTTTCATGTCCCAAAAGGCCAGAATTTTTGTCACAAATTAAGTGGCCGAAACAGCCATTTTAAAATCATGGCAGCAGCCTTTTTCATATTTTGTAGTTTTTCGTACTTTGCTAAAATCAGTCCACACGAAAATCTACAACACATTTTCCTGTGATTCCACTTGGATAAGTTACAAAACTCATATACCTAACTCTAGAACTTGACCACACTCAAAAATTCGAAATATAATAGGAGATATGGTCAATTGAATTTCATGTTCCATTTTCACCAAAATCTGATTTTTCAGCCCTTTGTGATTTCTAAGAAACTTTCATGTTTTCACATAATAACCAACATAACTAATCATAACACTTACTAATACCACATATACCCATGATTTTAATTAGTCCAATGCTTTTATTATGACTTTCATCATAATCCACGTAAACAGATCATTTCCACAATTTAACAAGGAATGAAATACAAAGGATCGTTCACCATGCATGTGGTAATCCACATAGATAAGTTATTCCAACATAATAATAAAAAATGGAATAACAGAAAGATTCACCATGCATGCGATAGAGACCGCACAGACAGGTTATTCCCAACAGAATAATAAATACGGAACCAGTCCCATCAGAACGCATGCAGATATTGATATTCCAAAGAGAATAGTAAAGATTTAAACCCGGTCCCAGTAAAAGCGCATGAATGATATATTCAAAAGAATAGTAAAAAGATTTTAACTGTCAAAGCGTAAAAAAGCGCATGCATGTAATGTTCCAACAGAGTAATAAAAATGGAATAACGAATAATTTCACCAAGTATAGGGTAGCTTCACAGATATCAAAGTTATTCCAACGTAATAATAAAGAATGGAATAACAAGTTCTCTTCATGAACACAAAAATAAATAATACCCTTACGAGTATAACAAATAATATCCCTACCTTAGAAAGAAGAGTACTTGATATAGAAGTAGTGAAGTAGCGAACACATTTTTTTCTTTCTCTCTATAGTTTCTCTCTCTAGTTTCTTCGTGAATTAATTAATAAAGAAATAATGAAGGAATGAGCTTCTATTTATAGAAAAATGGATCGCATAGTAACTAACTCATGAACGTCCGTTTGATTTACTTTAATCGACGGTCCATAATTAAAGCAAAATCTTTTAAATAAAATATAATATATTCTATTTATAATCTAATAAAATGAATAACTTTATAAAAGATTTTACTATGCAAACTATCACTATGCAGCACTATATATGCAAACACTATACATGATAAAATATAATATATTCTAATTATTGTCTAATAAAATGTATAACTTTATAAAAGTATTATGTTTTATATAAAAAGATTTTACTATGCAAAATACTATAGATAACTTTATGCAACACTATGCATAATAGAATATAATATATTCTATTTATAGAATAACTTTATAAAAGTATTCTGTTTTATATAAAAAGATTTTTTGTATTATTACATTAATAATACCAACAAAACTGAGTGACTTATCACGTAAGCATCAATAATTAATACAGTGTGCTACTATGCAACCACGCGTATTACTGTACTTTTAACACTAGGTGTTTTAACAATTAACGGTAAAACTTCCGTCGTTATTTTCATAAAAATATTTTTGTCGTTTTCTCAATCCGACAATAATTCCGTTGTGGGATCCACCAATGACGGATATTCCCCGACAAAAAAAATATTCCCCGACTAATCGAATATTCCCCGACACAACGAATATTTTATATCAACTTACTTACTTTGCAAAAAAAAAATCATATATTACCCTTAACTTTAAACTTTTATCAATTTAACTATTTACCAAAATAGAAAAATTGAATACTTTTATTTCATAAAATTCGGGGTCTCACAATCACCCCTCCTTATAAAATTTAAGCCCTCGAAATTTACGCATCGCACTGATATTCAAGAGATGAGAATACCTTGCTTTCTTTTAGGATTGTACCTTCCCTGTTATATCCTCTCAGATCATGATTTTTCCATTGCTCATCTCCTCATATTTTTTATGATATCATTCTAGAATATATCTTCAAAACAAAGGTTAATTGACATATCATAATTTGTCAACTTATCAAGTAAATAATTTCAGCTTAGGTAAGTCACACACTAGTGAAGTATATAACTCGTCTCTCCCCTCCTAGTTCTATAATCTTATCTCCGCCAGCGACCATATACCTAGGCTCTGATACCAACTGTGACGCCCCCAAAATTAGGTATACAGCACTCATTCTGAGTCGCCAGATACATGGTACAAAATTCAAATACAACTTCATTTATACAACTATTGAGCTGTCGTATAGAATACGACCACAGTTAACTATGAGTTTTAATACAAATGTATGTAACTCTCATAGTACCTCGACCACAACCTTACAATGATACTTTACATAAAAGTATAGTTAAAAACTATTTTAGAAATTAAAATCTTTGGGAAGTGCTCAAGGAAACCTTCGTACATGGGAGACCATGCGTCTAGGTTATGATAGATATCATATGTCTACAGAATTATCCTTGGTTGACCCAAAAGTCCCCAAAGAAAAACAAGAAGATTACAATCATCTTCTTTTCAATGGTGAGCCTTCTCTTGACATATAAATATCTTCGTTGTCTCCAAGTGAAAATTATGTTTCAAATAAACTCCAAGATCATACAGGTAGTGCTCGTAGATATATTCAGCAAGTGGATGTGCACAACAATGTCTTATGAGAACACGAGGTTGTATGTCATTAGATATCTTGTATGATAGTGGCAAAACACCCTTCCAAAGTTGGGTTCACCTCACCCTATTTGATTCACCAAATATAACTACTAAATGATGTATAGAATACAACACACTTTTCTATACTGTTTAGGGAGAACCTCCACAGCTAGAGACCACTATTCTATTTCTCTGTTATCCCCGCTCGACCCGACAACACTCTTACGGCAACACTCTTATTACCTGAAAGGAATTGTAAAGCAGAAAGGGTGAGCACAACTAGCCCAGTAAAGAATATCATGACTAAAGATAATTAAATTATCAATAGCTTTCATCAATAATAAATCAGAGATTTAGAACATATGGTAGATGATAAAACTTTTCAACCATAGTTGCAGCGGAACGAGCAATCCATTAGAAGAGTCAAATAGACCATCAGGTCTATTATCTTCTCCATGTTAAAAATCCACCAATAATGTTTTATCCCTGTAACATCAATCAACAATTCCTGTCCACAATCATATGAATAACTCATAATCATAATTGTGATTCTGAATTCCCTTTCGCACCCAGGACGAAGATAATTTTCATCACATATCTTCACCTGAAACATCAAAAATCATGGTTATACCAATTCATAATTCATGCTCGTAATTATTAAATCATCTTTGCACTACGGCCGAAGATATTCATTATTATCACATCCGTGAATTAATATTTCATTGCTGAGACTCAGCTCAATAATTAATCCACATCATGGAATCATGCATATACTATAGGCCAAGGATATTCTTTAGTATCACGACCACGAATTATCCATGCACTACGACCAAAGATAATCGTGTTTTCATCAACGGTCATGATCATGCCATAAAATAATTCATCTTTGCACTACAGCCAAAGAGAATTCATAGCCATAATCATACCAAAAACTCGTCCATCAATGCACTACGGGCCAATGAGGACTTTTTCACATCATTTGTAACATTACGGTTATGATTATACCGAATAATCCTCGGTCATAATCATACCAAGTCCATCTATGCACTACTACAGCATGTATGATGACTTTCAACATAATATAAGCATGAGGATGATGACAATATTATAAGCATTAGTCCAACTAAATCAAGGATAAATATTAAAGACTTTAAATTTATCCAAACATTATCAATCACTTAATAAAATCATAATCTAATATTGTTAATATTATAAGAATATTTTAATCACTTCTTAAACTTATAAATAATTTGATTTAATTGTTTAAATTTTTCCAAATAATGCATTTAATCATTCTAAATGCCATACTCATAAGATTTCATCACCAATAATCAAATTACACATCAAAAATCTGCATATACCTTATATAGGATTTTCAAGCCATAAAATCCTATTTACCAATTTTTCAACTTCACATAACATATTTAATTCATATGTTCGTAACTAAATCATTTTCATGAAAATACCAAATCAGTCCCAAAAATTATTCTTTTTTGGGATTTAGCATAATATAGTCCCATATTGAACATATATTTTTCTTGACATTTTTAAAATTCATTTACTAGTTTTCAAAAATCAATTTCTAATTAATTCCTTAAGAAATTAGCTATCTCACGGTTAACTCCAGAAATTCCCAAATCTTGGCAAGATCTTACACATGTTAACATGAGCTTCCAGTTTAAATTTCATGGTCATCGGAGTTATAGAACTCTGATTATAGCGTTTTTCGTCAGAAAAACCTAAATATAGAAATGGTCATAACTTGCTCATTTTAAGTCAGAATGAGCTCATTTTTGGACATGGGGTAATTTATACCATATACTTTCATGTCCCAAAAGGCCAGAATTTTTCTCACAAATTAAGTGGCCGAAACAGCCATTTTAAAATCATGGCAGCAGCCTTTTTCATATTTTGCAGTTTTTCGTACTTTGCTAAAATCTGTCCACACAAAAATTTACAACACATTTTCCAGTGATTCCACTTGGATAAGTTATAAAACTCATAGACCTAACTCTAGAACTTGACCACACTCAAAAATTCGAAATATAATAGGAGATATGGTCAATTGAATTTCATGTTCTATTTTCACCAAAATCTGATTTTTCAACCCTTTGTGATTTTTAAGAAACTTTCATGTTTTTACATAATAACCAACATAACTCATCATAACACATCATAACACTTACTAATACCACATATACCCATGCTTTTCATTAGTCCAATGCTTTTATTATGACTTTTATCATAATCCACGTAAACAGATCATTTCCACAATTTAACAAGGAATGAAATACAAAGGATCGTTCACCATGCATATGGTAATCCACATGCATGTTTATTCAAATGAATAATAAAGAATGGAATAACGAAAGATTCACCATGCATGCGATAGAGACCTTGCATGACATGTGTTATTCCCAATGAATAATAAATACGGAACTAGGTCCCAAGGAAAAAAAGCATGCATACGATATTCCAAAGAGAATAGTAAAGATTTAAACCAGTCCCACGTAAAACACACAGTATGGGATATTCGAGCGAGAATAGTAAAGATTTAAACCAGGTCAGCGTAAAAACGCATGCATGTGATGTTCCAACAGAGTAATAAAAATGGAATAACGTAATAATTTCACCAAGTATAGGTAGCTTTGCGTATACAAGTTATTCCAATGTAATAATAAAGAATGGAATAATGAAGTTCTCTTCATGAACACAAAAGAAATAATACCCTTTACGAGTATAACAAATAATATCCCCTACCTTAGAAAAAAAGAGTACTTGGATATAGAAGTAGTGAAGTAATGTTTCTAACATTTTTCTTCTTTCTCTATAGTTTCTCTCTAGTTTTCGTGAATTCGTAAGAAATAATGAAGGAATGAGCTTCTATTTATAGAAAAATGGATCAAGATAGTAACTAACTCATGAACGGTCCAGATTAATTTACTTTAATCTGGCGGTCCATATTTAAAGCAAAATCTTTTTAAATAAAATAATATATTCTATTTATAATCTAATAAAACGAATAACTTTATAAAAGATTTTACTATGCAAACACTATGCAGTACTATATCAAACACTATGCATAATAAAATATAATATATTCTAATTATTATCTAATATAACAGATAACTTTATAAAAAAGTATTACTGCTTTATATAAAAAAGATTTTACTATGTAAAACACTATGCAGATTACTACGTCTGAACACTATATAATAGAATATAATATATTCTATTTATAGAATAACTTTATAAAAGTATTCAGTTTTATATAAAAAGATTTTCTGTATTATTACATTAATAATACCAACAAACCTGAGTGACTTATCACGTAAGCATCAATAATTAATACCGTGTGCTACTATGCAACCACGCGAATTACTGTACTTTTAACACCGGGTGTTTCAACAGTTAACGGTAAAACTTCTGCCGTTATTTTCATAAAAATATTTTTGTCGTTTTCTTAATCCGACAATAATTCCGTTGTGGGATCCACCAATGATTGTACCGTCGTACGGATATTCCCCGACAAAAAGAATATTTCCCGACTAATCGAATATTCCCCGACACAACGAATATTTTATATCAACTTGCTTACTTTGCAAAAAAAAAATCACATATTACCCTTAACTTTAAACTTTTATCAATTTAACTATTTACCAAAATAGAAAAATTGAATACTTTTATTTCATAAAATTTGGGGTCTCACAAAAATGCCCCCCCAAACTTAAACTAGACATTGTCCTCAATGGATGAAATAGGAAAAATTAAAATAGAGGACTTCCCTAAAAATACAGCATTTTCCTCCATGTCTGCTAAGTCTGAAGAATAGGCCAGACGCATTGGAATAAATCGGGAACCACACTTGAGTTGGACTTGACTAACATTGCAATTAAAACAATTTTAACGCACTGGATTTACGAGCGGACGTGACCAATTGTGGATATACTGAGAGATAGCGCGCCCACGCCGAGAGGCGGAGGTACCAAGTAGTAGTGTTCCCCGCATTGTGTCTGTGTATTGGGTAGCGCAGACCGCTCTAGGGGGTCAGTAACATGATGAATAGTAGCGCACCCCGCGCTTGGTATGGCGCGCCCTGAGCTATGAAATCGGTGAATTGGCGCGGCCCACGCTGGCATGTCATTAAGTGTCTGCGGGGTAAGGCGGCGCTACAGTGTCATGCATCACATTAGGCGTAGCAGGCTCGCTAGGGGTCAGGAACATAATGACTCTATTTTCCTTCTTCAACCTGCGAATCATCCAAACATGGAGTCAAAATTATATGAAAACTTCATATTTGAGCTAGACTATAAACAAAAATATAAAGAATAAATAAGGAAAAAAAAGTTTAGAGCTTGGGTTGCCTCCCAAGTAGCGCTAGTTTTAACTTCGTAAGCCCGACTTTATCTGGTCAGCACTATCCAATTCCTCTTCGATAATTGAGGAACCCTCCATCCATCGGAAACAATGTAACTTTTGGTAGGTTCCCTTTTTTGATGGCTATCGAATTAAAGTCACCTAGCATGCTTTGTTTAAATAAGTGCCCAATTGAGAATGTTGAATAACTAGGTGCTTTTCCGTCCGTTGAGTATATGATTAGATTGGGGATTTGAGGCTTGGCAAGCACAACGGGCTCTTCTTATAATTTCTCTTCCTCAGCCCACCATGGTGTATACGAGGCCTCATTATCATAGAGATCTTTGCCTTGGATGTGACTACCAAGAGGACATGGGTGTGCAAAATTCACTGAATTTTTCAACTCTGGTTGAGAAGGCATTTGGGGTATAATAAAGATCAGCTCATGTTCTTCTTTTTCCATATCCCCGGTTATCTCTTCAATGTCCACTTCTTTTAGTTCATCCAGTGGAATATACACTTCTAGATCTCCATCAGTTTCATCATCCATGTCATAACACCAATTGTTTGGAGGGTGATTGTTCAAGGCTTCAAACATTTGATCCATCTGGTTCTGCAGATTTTGAATTGATATCTCTTGATTTTGAATTGTCATCTCTTGATTAATCCTCCTCTCCTCATTTGATGCTACGAACTTGGATAACAATTCCTCCAACCCTGAATTATCTGTCTCAGTCTCGGAAGCCATGTATTGGGGACCGTTGGTTGAGGTAGTGACGAGTTGTTCCATCCGATTATTAAAATTTTGGGTTGACAGCTCTTGGCTAATTCTCATCTCCTCTAAGTTTGCTACGCCCTTTAATATTACATCCCTCGGATTTGGCTTTTCATCTTGTGGCAATGGAGGTGGACATGAAAATTTTGGTGTGTATGATGGATTTGGAGCGTAGTATTGGTCTTCATAATTGTAGCTCCATGACGAATCTGGGTGATACCCCCAAACTTGATGATAATTGATGGGATAAGCATAATTGTTGGGGTAATCACCGCCATATGGTACCGGCTCGACACTGGTGGTACATTGAAGACTCGGATGATTTCCAGCACAATAATCACAAGTAATCGCCATGATTGTGTTGCAAAAGCGTTCAACCTCCTCGAAAGTGTCTCAATCTGTGTTGATAATGCTAAAAGTGTCACAGGTCCATCAATCTCCGCTCCCCTTGGCTGAGTTATTCTAGTATACGGCCATTGATAATTAAATTCCGCCATGGTACCTGAAAAGAAAAAAAATAGGAAAAGAATTAAATAAAAAGGAAAGAAAAAATTTAAATTAAGACTAATTTGATTGAAGCTAATATTGGCAAAAATATAGTAACTAATTCCCCGGCAACGGCGCCAAAAACTTGTTGGGTAAAATCTAATTACGCACAACACGCAAATATACGTGGTCAACAAGTAATAAAGTGTAAGTAGAGTATCGCTCCCACGAGGAATTGTTTAATAAAAATCACCAAGTACTAACCCGTAACCAACTCAATCTTATTTAAACGAATGAAATTCAATTTATAAGTAAACTAATTCTAATTACCACTAGTTAAATTAAGATTACGGAGATTTAAAATCACAACTTCACTTATTGCTTCATTTAAGTTAACACAGTTCTCATTAATTATTCCTTATCCTGAATTGTTAATCAAGAACACTAAAGTAGATAAAACCACCTCTCGATGCATAATACGCATACTCACTTAAATCCACAGATGATAGAATTAAGCAAGACACCCTAATTAACTAATCAACTATATCTCTATGTGAATTACAATTAAAAAGGATTTAAAGCACAAGTTCTCTATAAGATTACATATGGCGTAAAGGCATATCTCTATCCTAAACACAAATCATGAATTCCATCTATGCAGAAATCACAAACACATGCCATCATAATCAGATCTAAACATATATGTCATCTCTCGATTTCATATAGATTATCAAGGTAATTGTTAGCTAGGCAATTAAGCAATTAAGTCCAAATCACAATAGACAATCCTCACAATAGAACATAACAATTGATAGCGAAGCATATTAAAATAAACTACACAATAAGATCCATTGTAATCTCAAACAAAGAATTAGTTCATTAAATTAAAACTAAGAATCCACACTTGAATACACATTAAAAGATAAAAATAAGAGTAGAGTAAAGAATAAATATGTTGTCAGCAAATCTTCATCTTCCTCAAGCTCCTGCTCTTGATCTTCAATGGTCTCCAAGTTGCTTCAATCTCCAAAATTCATAAGAACTAGGGTTTTGATCTAATTTACTCTAATCTAATCTAATGGAATCCTCCAAAACTAGCCTATATCTCCTCTCTTTTATGCCTCTCATCATGTATTTATAATTCTAATGGATACCTTAGCAAGTTACGCAACTAAGAATCCTATTCTAGCTCAAATTGGACACCAAATAACCCAAATCAGATGTCCCCTCGGCGACCAATGTGCGCCCCACGCTGTTCCTAGGCCATTTTGGGTGCGCCCAGTACTACTGATGTCGAGACATTACGTGGCCCACCCGCGTGCCCCATCGTCAGGTATATATGATCCGCGCTACCTTGTTTCCTGCTACGACGTCCTTTGGTAAAATAGACATAAATTTTGATCCGCTAGGAGTTATGGGGCCTACCACCTATCAAATCGAAGATATCGACGAGATCTATAACTTTCATTCTTTGAGGATTGACAGATTCCGTTCGGATCAAGGCGGACATCGAGCTTGAAGTAGATGTTATGTAAATGGCAAGCATGACAACTCTTAACTTTGATCTGTGTTGATACAAAGGTCATAACTCTCGCATCCAAACTCCGATGGACGATTCAAGATGTTCCGAAAAGATAAGAAGTAGATCTACAATAAATTCCAAGTTCAAAGCCAAGAACATGCATCCAACTTGGTGTTAAAAGCCCTTCAATCTTCCCTTCTTGCATTTGTTTGCGTATTTTGGTCCAAAAGATGTCCGAATTTCTTTCCCTTGCTTCTTCATGCCAATGTTATGTCATAGCCTACAAAATAACATAAAATGTATAAAAAGTAACTAAGAAACATAGGTTTAAGCAACTAATTCAAGTAATAGATACCGGATAAGTAGATATAAAACCTACTTATCAGTAACCGTATTATCACGAAAGTCGGGGGGTGCCTAACACCTTTCCTCCACTTAATCAAGCCCCCGGACCCTAACGACTTTCGGTTTTGCAGACCAGTTAAACAGTGTCCCATCACTAGGTCTTTGTGCAAACCTTTTTCTCAGTTGAGTTGGTGAAACCATTTAAAAATAACCAACTGGCAACTCTAACAGTCAAATCGTCGACATATACATGTCGGACCTTTTCAAACTTGTTTTTTCAAACAAATCTCACCTAACATGAGAACACCTAAAGACAAGAACAAAAAGGGACAAATAAAAATCCTGACGTCAATAATAGTCCTTTTCCGTAACCAATAGTATTGTAGGCCATAAATGGATCTACTCTTAGGTATGCCTGTATTTACTCAACAAACAAGTTAAAGAGCACCGCTCTAATACCAATTGAAAGTCCAATAATAATCTAGAAGGTGGGTTGAATAGATTATTAAAGATTAAAAAATTATCTTAGGCCTTCTTGAATTTTTGGATAATTAATTTGCAGTGTTAGAAATTAATATGCAAGACAATAAAAATTTAATCACACAATGCACAGAGATTTATCTAGTTCACAACATACATCCTGTATCTTCACTACGTCCCATCCTCAATCCCTCTCCGTGACTTGAGATCCTATTACTATCAGAAATAAATACTCCTTCAACAGGCGGAGAAGCCTTTACAAAGTTTTATAGACAAACTTCCAACTATTCACAACTACATATCTTAGACAGCAAGCTCCCAGCTCTCTCCTAAAGCTTAGTTGTACTTTCTTTTGAGTTCAATTTTATTCTATGATTTGGTCTTGAAACATCAGCCTCTTCCTCACCTCACAAGTTCATTAGAGATCCAACTCCCAACTGACCTCTCTAAGACTCTAGTCTTGATCAAAGACTTACTCGTCTTTCTCACAGGTACATAAAATACACTAACTCTAATCTTTTCCCTTTTTACAAAGTGTATAACAAAAATTTTCTTCTAAAATAAGCCCTCTAAGGTCCCCAGCAGAGTCGCCACATGTCGACGCAGAAAAAATCTTTCCTGTTTGTGTTCTCTACCCTTTATATTTCGCTATATTAATTTTATCTTTCTTAAAGGTGAGATTTCTTGGAAAAGACCGACATACAATGTCAACAATTTGAAAAGTTTAATTTTATTGATCGGATCGAATTAGACCGAGCCGCCAGTTGATATGAGTTTAAATGGATGTATCAACTCATCCGATTTTTGAAATGTTTTCGCAATATGACCCAATATGTGACTCTGTTTAATTGGTTTGGAACTCGAGATTCATGGAGTTCGGGGCTTGCTTAAGCCAGGGGAAGGTGTTAGGTACCCCTCGACTTTCGTGAAACACAGTTGCCGTTACTTTTGATTCCCTATACTTGAAGTGTGTGTGTGTGTACGTGTAATACAGATAAATGTGTTCGAAGTGCATTATTTGAAAGTAGTGATATGCTTCTTTTGTACCTATATACGAAGGGTTTGATTTATTGAAAAGTTTATTTTTAACAAGCATATGAAAGTGAAGTTTTGAAAAGTTGTTTTCAAACCCTTTCGCTTGAATAGGAATTGAGGCCTTTGATACTTCCATTTTATTCCATATTTGGCTTGATTTAATTTTATTCAAGATGAAGCATCTTTGATAAATATATATATATATATATATATATATATATATATATATATATATATATAAGTTTCAGACTTCTTATGGGCATGAGAGCCATCGAAGTAAGCCCGAACATCACATACGTGATTTTTACTATTTTAGAGCCTTAAATCCGGATAACTATTTTAAGGCTTTTACAGTTACATGTACACATTAGATTACAAGCTGGTTGTACGACTTAAACAAGTCCATTATAGGAACCAGATCTAGATCCATTTATTGAATCATCGACCCTGTGGTTCCTAGACTTGCATGATATCATTTAACAGCTTGCACAATGAATATATTGAAATAAAATGCATATTTACTTCTAGACGTCGCAAAACAAATGATTCATCAGTTAAATCCTTACATGCGTGTAGCCAAAGCTTCCAACGTCCTCTAGATATATATATCTAGGGTCGCGTGGTTGCTAAATATTTACAAAACTAGAAAGAAAACTAGATCTATACATATATGAGCCATTCTAGCTTTCAAGTTCAAGTTTTACAACTTTTGAACCAGTTAAAAGCTAGATCTGGCTAGATCTAGTACAGATCTAGTCAATACAATGCAATTATAGACTATTTACACAAAATGAACGGTTAAAAAACCAAATCTATGCCATACAGAGGCAGATCTATATATATAGTACTTATATATAGCGTAAAGTAAGAAAAAGAAGCAGATCTGAAGGGATCTTACGCTATTGCACGAGAATGACTATCGAACGGATTTAGGCGCCTCTAAACTAGATTTCCACCGATTAAAACTTGATATATTGTAGTATATATGTATAGAAATGTTTGTATAAGAGATTTACAAAGATTGAACGGAAGAAAAGTTGTCTTTCGCTCTCAAATGGTCGGATTTCTCCCTCCTGGACCCTTTCTCTCTCCCTCCTCTCTTCTTAAATGAGCTGATGGGGGCCTATATTTATAGCCCGATCAGCCGCAGGGGCCAAGTGGGCCCTGCTATCTCAAAATATGTGCACCTCGATCGACACACAATTTGCTTAAAACTTTCATAACTTGCAATCTGGGAATCCTATGGAGATGTACCATAACATTCCGGAAAGATCTTTCCGAGAGCTACGCTAGGCAATCCGTTGAACTATCTTTTGAGTAGTTTACACTCGGGATTGCTATGATGGTTTTGTATGACCCTATCTGCAGTTATATTGTGGTTTTTGATGTTGTTTTGTCAAAATGACCATTTTGCCCTCTCGGGGTTGTCTCCAGGGTTGATGGAGCTTTCGCGGTTGTCTCTCAGGGTTATCTCCGGGGTTTGATTGCAACTGATTCTCTTCTTCCTCAGGGTTGTCTTCGAGGTTAATTTGATATCCTCCCGGGGCTATCTCTAAGGTTTGATTTGATTTTTTGTAGACTCCCAGGGTTATCTCTGGAGTGTGAAAAAAACCTTTTTCCCTTCTACATAGTTAGTAACAGGAAAACAAAATTTCGAGTATATACAAGAACAACCAAATATGCTTCTTCTTTTTTCTTTTTCTTTTTTTTTTAAATTTTTTTACAAATGAGTCATTCCATTTCACTTTGATTTCTACAATCAAAACGTAGCAAAGCCTATGCTACTATATCTTAGTATGAACCCTATGCTACCATCTTGGTTAAAATCAAGATAAAAACAATTATGGAAGCTATCTGAATTTGCCTCATTTATGAGTGTATTCTCAAAGTGTATTATCTTTGTAAACCTATTATAGCTATCTTATACAGTAAACACGCTATTTATTCTAAAACTCAAATGTAACAAAGAAGTAATATGCATGAAATACCACGGCTGAATTCAATGTGTGAAACATTTTGCTAGTTTGACCCTTTTTAACTGGTTGGAACGTTAATAGGATGCGACTTGTGACTTGTTTGAGGACGGTAAATAATAACCGAAAAATATAATATTCGTTCGTATTAATTTGACTTGGCAAATGGACTGGGACAACCCAAATGGGTTGATCCATGGTTAGGCCAAAAAAACTTAGTTTTTATTAGGCTCTAAAAGTGAGATCCATGGCCCAGGGCACAATGGGTTGAGTGGCCCATGGACTTTTGCATATTTATTATTATAAAGAATAAGGTCATTTTAATGCTATTACTTTTTTATTATTTTTTATGAAACAGAGAGTAATAATCATTTGGGCAAAAAATGGGGTAGAGCAAAATATACAAGAAGTTTCAATTGATTAACACGACATCCATAGTAGATAATCAATTTTGACTAACTCGTTAATTTTTTTTTGACTATTATTTTAAAAAAAATTTATGTTGCATATACAATCCAAACGCTATTTATAATTTAATTTATTTTCTTGACAAAATAATATTGAATGACCTGACATCATTGTTGGTCCAACTACAAAAGTTAAAATACTAGATATCAATGAGAAAATATAATCAATTTTTTGGATTCACAAGTAATGAATATATAGTTAAGTCAGTTGTATTATACAAATTCTAATTCAACTATATAGAAAGAGATGAAACAACATTTTGATAAAGATATTAATTTAAAAGACTATAAAAGATTACAAACGGTTGATTGAATAAGACGAGTGAGAGAGAGAGAGTGGGAATGAAAGTTGAGAAGAACAAAACTAGAAGTAATATTTTTTTTTTCTTTTTGCTTTCCTTTTAAATTCTTTAAAGAGTTGGATTAATTTGACTTTTAATAATAAGGGTCCTTTACATAAGTATACAACAAATAAAAAGTTATTACAAGAAAAGTGCATCAACTAAATAATTACAAAAAGAGTGTAATTAGGATTCATATTACAAAAACTAGTACAATTCACATTAATAAAGAAATCTAAAATCAAGGAAAATAATCGCCATAATTTTCAATTCAAATTCAAACATTTGGGATCTAACAACAAAACTAAAATCAAAATAATAACAGTTGACGATGAGACATCCATTATCATTTTCTCTCTTCCTCCTCTAGTACCTTCTACTACAACCGTGTGTCACGTGGTAACCAATAAAAAATAGAACACTTGCATAGGGAGAGAAGAGAAAGAGGACTCGATGTGAAATATAATATTGATAACTAAACTTTAAATGCAAGAGTAACCAAACATTTATACCAAGGTAACCAAACCTTTATACCAAGGTAACCAAATCTACCTTCACAGGATGTAATGAATTTATTTCTTTGGTCTAAAAGTTTGGCAACCAATTTCATGAAGGTAAATAAAAATAGAACAACTTATAGATAGGAAAGAGAGATAATAGAGTGATGTGTAATGTAATATTGATAATCAAACCTTCGTATCAAGGTACCCAAATATTTATACCAAAGGTAACAAACCTTTATACTAAGGTAACCTTTTTTTTATGAATATTTGGTTACCCACAAAAACTAACATGGTTACCTTTGTATCAAAGTTTTGGCTACCAACTGCATTTACATTCAAAATAATTTTATTTTTTAAAAGCGTGGCAATATCTTTATACTAACACTAACTTGGCGACGACCAACACCGCCTCAACCCCACCTCATCGCCTCAAATGGGCTCAATCCTCAAAACTCCGTCTCGGCGCCCAGGACCGACTTCTCCACATGGTCAATTTATTCAAGCCGGTGGTCGCCGATCTGATTTCTCTCCCCATGTCGACGATCATCGCAGTTACCGGCCACGCCATTTTCAATTGCTCGCTACGATTTTGCTTGTGCAGAAGTTAATGGAATGATTTATTGCAGTTGGTGGCTATGGGATGGATGGTGAGTCTCTGTCTTGTGCTGAGGTATATACTCCTGCATTTAACAGATGGAAAGGTGCTAGTAAATCACATGCCAACGGGAAGTGGAATCCTTAAATTAAGGAATTCTAAATGAATTATAATTCCTTAAATTAAGGAATCCTAATTACACTAGAATATGTAAATAAATATAAAAGTGTATTAATTATATAAATATTATATGAGTGCACTATTGATGTAATTATTTTTAAAAATGTACTAGAATATGTAATTGTTCCTAATAATAATGTTATAGTAGGGTTAGAGTTAATGAAATAAATTTGTTTTGGACTACTATTAAGAAATGGGTTGGGTTGGGTCACCCGTGGGTTGAGCTGCTTTAGGCTGGGCCAAAAAAGCCCAATTTTATTGGGCTTAAAAATCTAAACCCAAAGACCATCTTTTTATGGGCGGATAGGGTTGACCAGTGGAATAAATAGAATTTTTGTTAGGATAAATTACATATTTTAGTACATTTTAAAAAATAATTACAATAATGGTGCAACCATAAAATAATTACAAAAGTAATACACTTTTCCATATTTATTTACAATATTAGTGCAATTAGGATTATTTAATTTAGGGGATTAGTTTTGGTAGGTGCCATTTTCTCTCTCATCTCCTCCTATTCTGCCATTTTCTCTCTCATCTCCTCCTACTTCTATTTTCTATATGCCACTGCACTTCTATTCTTCCATTTTCATATTTACTGAGACAAAAGTTGAAGAGTGAAGAGAGAAGATGAAAGCGTCATTTTCTCTCTCATCTCCTCCTGATCTCGCCATTTTCTTCTATTCGCCATTTTCCCTCATCTCCTCCTACTTCCATTTTTTGTACATCAACGCACTTCTATTCTTCTATTTTCATATTTACAGATAAGAGAAAATCATGAAAACACCAAAGATTATTTTTCGGTATGCATAGTAGTGTAGTTGCATCAAGTTTCGTCTTTGAGTTTTTCTTTGCTTCGAGATTTGTACATCTTTAAGATGCAATTCAGCTTTTTGGAGAATAGGGGATTTTATTTCCTTCTTGGCGACAAGTATGTATTTTCATTAATATATATGAAGACTTTTTATCCCCATCTTGTTTATCACAAATTGACATTTATGCTCGAGTATTTAAAAAGTTTGCTACTTTTAATCCTTGGTTTCAAAAAAGCAGATGATGAAAAGGTATTGGATATTCCACTTTTTTTCATAGTGCAGGTTAGTAACCAAACTTTCATACCAAGGTAACCAAATCTCCATAACAAGGTAACCAAATATTCATTCTAAGGTAACAAATCCACACATGCAGTTTTTTCATAATGCGATTGGTAACCAAACTTTCATCTCAAGGTTACCAAACTCAGGTTTTTCCATAGTGCGATTGGTAACCAAACCTCCATACTAAGGTAACCAAACCTTCATACCAAGGTAACCAATCCACACCTGCAATTTTTTTCATAGTGCGATTGGTAACCAAAATTTCATATTAAGGTTACGAAACTGCATACCAAGGTTACCAATCCACTTCCACACACCGCAATTTTTTCATATTGCAATTGGTAACCAAACTTTCATATAAAGTAACCAAATCATTATACCAAGGTAACCAATCCACCTCCACTCCATCGGTTTTTCATATCTGATTGGTAACCAAACCTTCACATTAAGGTAACGAACCTTCATACCAAGGTAACCTTGGTATAAAAGTTTAATTACGTTAGTATAAAAGTTTGGTTACCTTGGTATAAAAGTTTGGTTACCTTAGTATAAAAGTTTGGTTACCTCGATGTGAAAAGTTTGGTTACCTTGATTTACCAAGGTTTAGTTACCTTGGTATAAAAGTTTAGTTACCTTAGTATAAAAGTTTGGTTACTTGGTATAAAAGTTTTGGTTACCTTGAGTACGAAGGTTTGGTTATCAACATTACATTCTGAGATCACTCTCTTATCTATTTCTTTCCTATTCAGAAAACAAAATTTGTTTATAAAACTAGAACTGAAGGTGTTCCAGTGCTATTATTAAGTAGCTAGCTAGCTTATTACATGATGACATCAATTATGTCTTTTTCTCTTCCCATGTCATGAACTCTAATTTCTCTCTGGTGCCATGACATTACTAATGATCTTCTTCTCTGCAGTATCTCAAAAATTTCTTTTTATTACCGGAAAATGGCTGCTCCCGCCACAACCGCCCCAGCCTCCACCTCCACCGCCTCTGTAACCACCACCTTAGCCGCCTCCACCACCTCCGCCGTCGCCACCGCTGCCTCCACCGCCTCCACCGCCATTGCTACCTCCTCCATAGCCTTTTCCGCCGTTTCCGAAGCCACCACTACCACCTCCTCCGAAGCTGCCACCTCCTCCGAAGTTGCCTCCGACATCTCCTTCAAAGTGCAAAATTTGTGCAGTCTTTTTTATGAAATTTGAATTTGAATATTTGAATTTGAATTTGTTTTTGTGATTAGATCTCAGAAATTTGAATTTGAATGATTAATTATGACGATTATTTCTCCTTAATTTTAGGTTTCTTTATTAATATGAATTGCGTTATTTTTGTAATTATTTTGGTTATGTATTATTTTTGTAAATACTTTCTAATTGTTGTATATTAGTGTTAAGGACCCTTTTTGTTATGTCGTTATTCGTATCCAACTTAAGCAAATATTATTCGTATTCGATTAATGATTTTCGCAAATAAACAGGTACAAATATAGAGGCATGCATATTTGTATTCTTTTAACATCCGTTTTGCCAACAAATCCATCAAAAATCATAAATTTTTTAATTTTGCTATTGCTTTGGATGTTAAACTGAGTCGAATGGATATTTAAAAGTTCAATTATTAGTATATTGTTTGGTTAATTTTCCTAAAATTTTAAATTTTATTTATTTACTTACAAGTTTCAATTAACTATGCCAATGAATAATATTGGTACATGTTAAACGAATAAGGATGCTTGTATATTCGAATAAGTAATCATTTGGATATCATTCGGAATCGAATAATATTTTATTTAAATAATTTTTCAAATATTTGAATGATATCTTAAAAAATATTTCAAATATTATATACGAATATAAATAAATTATTTTTTTCATATACAAACTAAGGATACTACTGTATTTTCAATACTCTCCGTTTACTACCCTAAGTTACGACCACTATCAAAGAAGTGTGATCAACCACTCAAGAAGAACAAGATGATCAAGGAAACCGAACAAAGGGAACAAAGTGAACGAGTGAGGTATACTGCCTTCCAATCGTGACTGACTTTTTGTTTGGCGCATGCGAAAAAATCACCTTCAATCGTCGGCATGGATCTTCCTCCGATGTGATTAACTCTCTCCCACCCTTCACGTTTTTTCCAATGTCTTTCTTTCTCTCATCCTTCACATTCTTTCCGATATGCCTTTCTTTTAGCCTTATTTGGATTAATTTGTATTCTCCGACATGACTTACTAGTACAGTGCTCCTTTTCCCTATGAATTATGATACTCCCTCCTATTTAAATGACCTTTTAGAGATGGGCACACCCATTAAGATAATAATTGAAAAGCATTAAATATAATACTCAATTATTTATAATACCCTTAAATCATTAATGAGTTTAAAGTACAAAAAAAAATAGGTAGAGTAATGAGGGGTATTTTTGGAAAAATTATCATTAATTCTTCTAGATTTGAATAAACGTCAAATAATTAGAGACAAATAAAAAAATCTAAAACGTCATTTAAATAGGGACGGAAGGAGTAGTATTAGTCACATTACTTGGGTGGATACAAACAGTGGCGGAACCAGAACCTATTTTAAGGGGGGGCAAAATACATCAATAAAAAAAATTTATTTATAGGCGACTTGAAGAAACTTTTTCGGTTGTCTGGCGTGAGGAAGCGGAAATTTGTATCCTCATGATCTGCATAGTTTGAAAACGTCTCAAAATTTGTTCATTTTCAATTGTTGAAAAATATCCTTCTCAATATAAACTACTGTAGAATCGTCATTCATCCACTGCCTCCCATTTTTGTTCATGAAGTCGATCTTGACAATTTTCATTGCAGAGTTAATTTAAACACTTTAAGCAAGGCTTTCTTTAAACATTTTCATAATATGGTCCAAGACTGCAAATTAATTTTAATGGGTGAGATCAACACTTTAAACAAGGCTTTCTTAATTTAAGGTATTAAACCATCTTAATTTTTATAATTAAAAATAAAATCAATTATTCCTAAATTAACAGAAAATCAATTAAGAATAAAATCAATTTTTATTCTTTTTCTTATATTCCTAAATTTATTTGTCATCATCAAATTACATAAAAAGTGGAGACCTAATTAACAGAAAACATTAATAGTATGCATATTTAGGCTAAATTAAAATTAATAGTACCAAATTTGAAAGACATTTAGGTTAAATTAAAATTAAAAATTAGTTAAATTACTTATAAAAGTCCGGAGGCGAAGAACTGCTCGCAGCAGTGGCGAGGAGCCGGCAGAGGCCGGAGGCGAGTGGCGGCAGGCGTCTGCAGACCAGTAGTGTCGCAGTGGCGCAGCCTCGCAGGGAAGACCGGAAGAGATGAGCAGAGGCGAGTAGGCGACTTTGGGTTGGGCGAGACAAAATTTTTAGACGACTAAGGAAGTAAGGAGTTGGGCCGCACAGTGAGAGTGAAGTGGGAAGACCTAATTTAAAAAAATTTATTTTTTTTGAAATTTTTTTATGAAACGACGTCGTTTCATTTTAATTTTAAAAAAAAATGAAAGAACTGAATTACTATCTACTGAAGCAGAGTCGGAGAAGAAGACAAGAAGTGAAGAACATCTCGTCGAGTCGTCGGCTGCCCCCCGCCCCTGCTAGCTTGCTCCCCCCCTGCTGGCGCCGCCCTACTGGGGGCAGCTGCCCCCCCCTCGCCCCCGCCTAGTTCCGCCTCTGGATACAAACGACTTTTGACATTATGACTTTCGGGACTTTCGGCACTACTAGTGCAGTGCACCTTTGCCCTATTATAGTCGCATTACTTGGGTGGATACAGATGACTTTCTGCACATTCATTGGATGGCATGCAATTTAATCTAACCGGGACTTGTACTTTTGACCTTTTCAAGATGAGGCCAAACCGATGCATATGAAAATGACATGAAAACTAGTTACCGAAACTAGCCTTTGGTCCACCACCTTCAAACAAAAATAGATGCATAACATTCACCCGACCCCTTAGAAGCACCTTGGTAGGTCATCAGCTCACAGCTTCTGGTTGTTCTGGGTGTCCGATATCTTGGCCACTGGAGATGCTTTATCTCTATTTCCACTAGTATTTCATATTTATGTGGACAAAGATAATACCCTGTCGTAGTTAATTCTATATTGAACTAGTCATTCTTTATATACTTTAATAACATACAAATCCGTTGTTCAAATAATTGTCATCCAGGTCCCCATTTTACAAATATGGTAAAACAAAACCCTACTCTATGCAAATGACAGTTCTACATTCTTTGTAAATTTCTTAATTAATTTTTTTTTATTAGATTCTTATAAAATATAAAAACTAATGCACACGATACACCCAATAAAGAAAAATGAATAGCATTTTATTTCTAACTCTTTCTTTTGTCAAGAACTACTGAACTCAACACAACTCTATCATCTGGTCGCCAGAATTCCAAGGACACAAAACCAAGAGGGCTAAGAAGAGGGAACAACGGTGCCGAATAACTAAAAGATTCTTTAGTTATTCAGTATCTTGGAAACTTTAAACCCTTGATACATATTGCTGTAGGTAAGAGAGGCAAAGGAGTCTCAAGTCATTCTAGCAAATTTGCAAGTGTGCCTTACAGGAAAAAATGTAGGTTCATGGGTTAGGATCCCTAGAAACATTTAAAGAAATTATTGCACTTGTTAACTATTTATTTAACATAAAGAAGTAATTTAAAGTTAATTTTTAGATGGACTTGTTAATGTGGCTGTTTTTTTTTCAAAAGAGGTAAAGAGAGTAGAAGGATAATTAACACCCAAGCAGGAATCTTTATTTGCAAAATGTAGTAACCTTTGCATATGATCCAGCAAGGTACAGGAAAACAAATGCAAACTTCCCATAAACTTGGATATATTCATGAAGAAACGCATCTTCCCGATAACTTCAAAGTTCCTATCAACACCCACAAAATAGCACAAAGTATACCAATAATAGAAAAGCAAAAAAATCCCACTTTAGAACTGCCGGACCTTCTAGAAGCAGCAGTGGGGTTGCCTGCAGCATCATTAGTTTCTCCAGAATTCATATTCAACCTACCAAAGCTAGACATCTTCTCAAAGGCCTTATTTACCAAAGCAGTTTCTGACGCCGAAGCAGGAGTAGTAGGTATAGACTCCACAAAGGCCCAAAGAGCAGAGGAGAACCAAGAGTCTGTACCATCATCCACTTCACCACTTTGACATTGAGTTGCTTCGGTAGGAAGATTTGCGGGATTACCATTACATATCACACCTAAACATGGTCAAAACTTGCTAATATTAGGAAATAGTATGTAGCAGTAAATTGGCAGAAGAGCTCTTCAAGCTGGCTCAAACCCCTCTTTCCCCCACTAGGGCACGAGAGTTCTTGCCATGTGGAAGATGACATGGTCTGCAGAAACCATCCATCTGACCAAGAGCTCTATAATGTTAGCGAATAGAGCATAAATATTTACAAGAATACAATGCAAGTAAAATCATAGCCTTAAAGGTAACCAAGTACACTACCACAAATTCATATTAAATACTATACCAGAAATTGGTTCACAAGCAGCAGCCAGATTTGCATCTGCTGGAGTTAAGGCTGCGTATCTTTGATCATGTGTCCACAGCTGCGAACTCATCTGATCTGCATCATTTAAATACGGTTGCACCTCAAAATTTACCATTTCATTCTCGTTGTTATTTGAATATGAATGTGAAGCCATGTTAAACATTCCACTCTCCAGATTATTATTCATATACGGCTGTGAAATCTTTCCCGCTTCACCTGGCCCTATATCCTGAAGAAACATAGTTGCATCATTGTTCAAGTCAAGTTCTGTTAACCCATCAATCTCCCCAAATGCGAATGCTTCTGGAGGTTTCTCGAAGTTCTGAACATTAGGTTCCGGACCAATGAGATCATCCATTTCAAGAAAATCTTCGAGGAAATTTTCACAACTGTTTGGAGCAGATGTGACGTCAGATGCTTCATGAAGTTGTAACTGAGACGTGGCTGACCGAGTGTAGTCAAAGCTGGCCTGCACGTTACATTGCTGGCAGTGGTGAAGCACCAAGCTCTGGTCAGGTAAATTGACTTCCCTCGAGTAAAGATTTATCAAGGTACTTCCATTTTCTTCCTCACCAATGAGCTGATCTAATGCATATGTGTAATCAACATCAAGAGGTGGAACAACCACAGGCTCGTCCGCAATCTGGTTCCTGAATTCCTCGACAAGATCATTTAACGGGAACTGTGCTGGACCATTAGCATTGTTATTATCAATACGTGAAACATCAGGTTCCTTAATGGAATTCCGTTGGTCTATTATGCCACTAAAATTCACACACTCATCATCAGCCCAGTCCTCTTCTTTAAAAGGTGCACCATATTGCTCACCATTCTTTGGACCTGGTCCACTTTTCTTGTACACCTTATATAGTGCATAATAATCCTGTGCAGAGGGGCATCTTTTGAGCTCCTCTTCATCCAGGGTATACTCATGCATCACCCAGTCTGTGCGTTCGCCAGAAGGAGCACGCCCTATATAATAAACCAGGGTCTTCTTGATACCGACTGATCTTGAATTACATGAAATAGTTCGATCCTTACCAGTTGCCTTCCAGTACCCATGCATGGTGGCCCTATTTGATCTTGCTCCGTTTGGATACTTCCTATCTCTTGGGCTAAAAAAGAACCATTGTCTGTCCCCAGTCTTCAATTTGGATAGTTCTACACAAGTGAAAAAATACCAATTAATATAGGGAATAAGTACTCGATCACAGCAAAGAATTCAGATTCAACAGCTATTAAAACTTTATATCAAATTATATACAATTGCAAAAGTAGTGTACAAAAAATTTGCCAAAAAAAGTAGTGTACAAAACCAATAGTATGATAATGACAATCAAAGACCACCAAATCATGACCTATCTTATTCCTAAACAATAAGTGTGACATACTTCTGCTTCTCAACAATGATTAACCAATACCCTAATACTCAAAGCTCAAAATTTAAAATTAATTATATGATAGTTCAATTTTTTGTTTAAAGGAACAGAAGTCTAAAAGACGATTCAAGCCTGGCTTCACTCTCCATTCACCATCTAGAAGGCAGCGACTATTCACAAAAGTTCTACATGCCTCCATACTAACAAAAATTTCTAATTAATCGAAAACTACTTCTCAACTAAATCAAAACATTTGAACCTTTAATTTCAAACACATAGCAATCCAGCAAAAACAACCTCCAATCTTATCCCACATCACATAACATAAATGAAAAAAGGGGATCACCACTAAACACATACACATCCAAAAGAACAACTCAATTAGTTGCCACATAAGCTCCACACATACAGATTATTCTTGAAACTAAAGGAAGAACAATTATAATATTACAATAATCAAACTAAAAAAAAACCCAAATTACTGATATGTCATCACCAATTGCACCACCCCAAGCAAAAAAATCCCAAACAACAAAAATACTCCCACTGCTAAAAAAATAAAGGATCAATTTTGACTTTTTGAAGTCAATTTGAGATATTTCCATATACAAAATTGATATGCATTAATTTAGTTTTACATAATACAATTATGAAAATAGTAAACTATCAAAAGTCAAATGATTATCTAAAATAGACTTTAACAGTTTAGACTTGATAAATCGATAATATAATCAAGACAACCAACAACACACTAAGTACTATTCCAAGAAACGCATACCCCGTTCAATAACATATGTGTGCTGGAGATAGAAGATATAAATGAAAATCAACAAATCAATCATTTAAGCTAATAAACTAACAAATCATACCATATCATACAAAATTCAAATCATGCAACAATCACTCAACAGTCAATAATTCTTAAACCAACCAATCAACAATACAACTGAACTGAATCAACCAATAATTAGAGCATATAAATCAAACCCAAATGACAAAAAAATCCAAAAGGCTTAATTTCTGCATAATAGGGTAACAGTATTTGTATTAGAAATAATACCAGGTAAATCTTCTGGGTCCCATTTGTAAACATCGGTCTCTCCAATCATGTCAAGTTTTAGCCGTCTCCTACAGATCTTCCTCTTCAGGTAATACAGGATTAGCTCTTCGTCAGTTGGGTGGAATCGAAATCCGGGCGGAAAGAATTTCGCGTCACCGAAACACGAAGACGCATCCTGTACCGTCATCGGGAATCGGAATCAAAATTGGAATCGGAAAACCCTAATCGATGAAATACAATCAATATCACCGACTAGTGATTGCAGAAACGGAATCGAAAAAACCCTAATTCGTCGTGAGAAAAATGAGATGAAGCCAAAAGGTAAACTAGAAAGCGTGTTTTGGTCAAAGAAGTAAAAGAGGAGGCGAGATAGAAAAGAGTATGCGAAGATTCCTTGAAATTGTAATGTTTGGTTAGAATGGGTTTTTTCTTTTTCTTTTTTTATTTTTGATGAAAATGACTGAAGATTATTTTAGAGAATTTTATTTTGATGAGTCCCAAAATAAAATTTTTTATTACTATTCTAGATAGTCCCAAATTAAATATCTATTTACCTTAAATAATTTATTTTTTTACAATAATTTATCTATAATATTCTTATTATTAATTGTTATATTTCTATTCTCTATGCATATTTATGGAGAATCACTAGTAATGTGCAGAAAACTATACAATTAAATGAGAATTTAAATATGAATAATTTTGTCATTTTATCATCTTTCTTAATGCGTAAAAATTTAACTATGACTTTTATCCCGGAACGGAGGAAGTAGTTTAAGACTTTAAATACTTTCTATTCTGAAATATAGGAATTTTTTATTTAAAAATTAATTAATTTAAGATATATTTAATATAAAATTAATATGATTTATTTAACTTTTGAAAATAAAAAAAAAAACATGGGGAGTGAGGAACACATTAGGCTTCCAGCATAAACTGCCCCTCAAAATAACACTATTTTAAAAAATTACGAAACATATTTTTCTATACAACATGAGAAGGAAATGTATTTTGCATATATTCAATTACATAAAATAATATTATTTTTTTGTGTAGTAACTCACCTAATTATATAGTGTCACTCACCTTCTTTTTTTTTTTCTCATAATAAATATTATAATTAATTATATTTTTAGATAGTTTATAATTTTATAATTATATTTTTAAATCTGTATTAATTTATATTAATTTTGAATTTCAAATTAACTTTAAAAAATTCAACATTAATCATATATTTTGAAAATAATGGAGTATAATTTAATTTTTATTATTTTGTTTAAGTGGGTATGAATCTTTTTATTCGTCATAATAATTGTACAATAATTGAAACTGAATAGTGTCACTTTTCAGAAATTAGAGTTTGTTGTTTCCTAGAGGCACAAAGGAGATTTAGAAGGGGGATTGAATAGATTTTTTAAAAACTTTTTATTTATTTAAGGATGTATTACAAGATAATTAATTAATAAAATTAATTAAGTACAACATAATATTAATTTGAAATCCACTTAAAAATATAATGAAATTTCAACTCTGAATTTCTGAATTTAGTTCTTATGAAGTTAAGTCACATAATAATATAACAATTAATAATAGGAATATAAATGTAGAATATAAAAGACAAGAAGATTTTAAGTAGTTCGGAATATACAAGACTCCTAGTCTATTCTTCTACTCTATGAGTATGAAATCCACTACGGATGCATGGGGTCATTAAGACCAAATCACTAAGATCTATTACAATGAATCACAAAGATTCCTTTGAGTCGTTAAGTCTGGCATGTGACACTAAGTCAGGGGTCACTAAGACCAAATCATGAAGATCAAATCACTCATATATCTTCAAGTGTGACGCTCCCAAAATAGGTATACATCACCCATTCTGAGTCGCCAAATACATGGTACAGAAATAAATACAACTTGATGTCTGATTGTCGTGCAAAATACGACATTACATATACTATGAGTTTGAATACAAATATTGTCTAATAGGCAATATACTGAAACTCAAAAGAGTCCTCATTACAATTATTGATACAATATTTTACAAAATAGTGAGGACTACTAAAATAACTATCTTGAATCATCACTCCATACCCCGACTAGTTCTGTTAAATTCTCTCCTCCGAGGAAAGAATAATGGAACAAAAAGGAAAAGGGTGAGCTCAATTAGCCCGATAAAGAATATTATGACTAAGATAATATCTGACAAATTATCATTAGTCTTGACGAGAAAAAAATCGATAAAATATAATGAGCAACAAGTTTTAGATCAACAATTTGCGGTGAAACAACAATCCATTAGAAGAGTCAATAGAGAAAGAATTCTACTATCTTCTAAGATTTAAAAGTCCATCATCAATATTTTATCCTGTAACATCAATCAATATACATCTTGAATCAAATATTCATCTTTGCATTCTGGGCCAAAGATATTCATCTGTATCGATGAGTTGATCATGTTCATCTCAACACATGTTCATCTCTTTGCACTTCTGGGCAAAAGATATTCATTAGGTAATCATTCATCTTTACTACGGGCGAAAAGATATTCATTAGGTAATCATTCATCTTTGCACTCTGGTAGAAGATATTCAGAAATATCATTATTTAGGATTGAGGATGATGAAAAATATCTTAAAGAAAATGAATCAAGTGAGACAAAAGAACAAATATTAGGGATTCATATTACAGTTTATCCAAGTTCAATAATACTCCAAAATAACCAATTGTGAAGCGAAATTCAAAATAAAAGATCAAAACATGGATCTGATCAAAGATAGTAACCATAATAGACATCTTGGACAAAAGGAAAATTTCATTTTTTATGAATATAGTATTCGTAAATAAATATGAATAGTGAATATCGTGAATAGTAACCCAACACAAAAAAGGTAGAAATTCCTGATAAAATCCATACCAATATTTCGGTATAATGATATTGAAAGAATAACATCATTAGAAAGAAAATAACATCCACTTACCTCAAAATATCGATTTTACGATCGGAATATCGGTATAAAATTTGAAGGAAACTTGCAGCGATGAATAACAACTCACAAAAGTATCTAAATACTCACAAAATACGCTCGATAATATAGAGAGAAAGAGAAAACTTGTTTTTGGTGTGATTTTCAATTCTAACTAAGCACCTATTTATAGGAAAATGCTTAGAAACGTCATGTGAGACTAACACTTGCTACACGATGACTTTACTGCTTCTTATTCAAGCCCACCACTTTTGAAAATAAATTCCAGCACATTTCATTACTCACCAACCAAAAGTAGGGCCCACCATATTTTTAATAAAAACATTTTATTTTCTGAAACTTCAACAATTCATAATAAATAGCCCTTTAATCAGAAAAATTCGAATCTCATGTGCTTTCCATAGGAAATTTAATTCTCTACAACTTTGTAAGTTTAAGTTTTTCAAATTCAAGCGAAAAATGGCCAAAAATCCACACACGGGCGATTTTCAAAACCTCCATTCCGACAAAATACTAATAAAACACCTCAGCATTAATTCCTTCATTTATAACCACATAAAATAAATATATCCATCATTTATATCCACATAAAATAAATATTTCTTTATCATATAAATCAATAACTAATTATTCACAAATAATATTACAAAATCACAATTATGACAACCAGGTCGTTCCAAGGAAAGAGGGGGCTTTCCGATAAGGATTTCTCCTTATTGGCGCGTAATTAGGTGACCTAACCCCTTTCCTAGATAGAACTTCCTTAGACATTGCCAATAATGTTATCTAATAATATTATTCAAATAATATGAATTATTGATATGATAATGGAGATACTGTGCAGTGATAATTATTGAAACAACAATAATATAAAATATCAACGCATCAATTATTGAACCAATAAAATAAAATATTGAACAATAATTACTGTAACAATTATTGAGTAGTGACTTCTTATGTAAGAATCAATAATTTCAAAAATCTTTGTGCAATCTGGTATCTACTCTTCTTTATGCGACCACGCGTATTACTGTATTTTAACCACCGGGTATTCCAACAGTGTTAACGGTAACCATTACGCCATTAATTATAAAAATTCAAACTTGTCATTTTCTTCATCCAACAGTTATCCGTTATGGGGCCCTGAATGGGCTGCTTGGCGTTGTAAATACGAATATTTCCCGACAGAAAAAATATTCTACGACCAAATGAATATTCCCCGACAAAATGAATACTTTATAACCACTTGCTTATTTTGCAAAATTTGCACATTTCACCCATAACCAAAGTATTATATCAAATTAACACTTTATTATTCAAAATAATAAATAGAAAATTTGATTTTATTCATTAAAAAGTTGGGGTCTTCTGACCTTCACTTCTTATGAAATTTCTTCCTCGAAATTGGCGTCACGTGCACAGTGTTTGAAAAGGTGAGGATACCTCGCTTTCATTTCTTATTCTAACTCCCAGGTCATTTCTTCAATAGCATGGTTTCTCCACAACACCTTAACTTGTGGTATAACCTTGGTGCGTGGGACATGCTCTTTTTCTATCCAAGATCTTAACAGGTACCTCCTCGTCGTTAAATCTTGACTATCTCGTCCGGTTCTAACTTCGATAATGTGGTTGGGTCTTTCACATATTTACAAAGCATATATATGTGAAAAACATTATGAACACGAGACATGCTTGGAGGTAATCTTGAGTCTCTATAGGCCACATTTCCTATTCGGTCGAGAATCTCAAATGGACCAACTAATCTTGGATTGAGCTTTCCTCTCTTCCCAAATCTTGTAACTCCTTCCATCGAAAGCGATACGTAACAATACATGATCCCTAATATTAAATTCTACGTCGTATCGATGAAGATCCGCATAACTCTTTTATCGATCATTATGCCGTTTGTATCGTTGTCGAATCATTTGGATCTTTTACGTAGTTATGCGTACCAATTACGGTCCCAATAATGTTGCTTCTCCCACCTCATCCCAAAGATCTTTGGAGAGCGACACTTTCATCCATACAATGCTTTAAATGGAGCTACCTATACTTGCACGATAACTATTGTTGTAGGAGAATTCCACCAATGGTAAGTACTTATTCCAACTCCCTTTGAAATCTAGGACACATAGTCTTAATAGATCTTCAAGTGTTTGAATAGTCCTCTCGATTTTCCGTTCGTTTTGAGGATGGTATCTTGCGAGGCCAGATAAATAAATCTGTGCCCATAGCTTTACTGTGAAGCTAACCCAAAATCGTGAAGTGAATCTTGGGTCACGATCCGAAACTATGGATCTTGGCATGCCATGCAATCTCACAATCTCATTTACGTGCATACTAACAAGGCGTTCAAGGAATAAGTCTCCGTATATAGGCAAGAAATGGGCAGACTTGGTTAATCTATCAACAATAACCTAAATCGCATCTATGCCTTGAGAAACCTTGGGAAGACCCGTAACAAAATCCATAGTAATGTGTTCCCACTTCCATTTTGAAATCTCAAGTGGTTGCAATGGACCCTTTGGCACTTGATACTCTGCCTTTACACGTTGACAAGTTAAACACCTGAAGATAAACTCCGCGATCTCTCTCTTCATATTGTTCCACCAAAATGTATGTCGAAGATCATGATACATTTTGGTACTCCCAGGATGGATTACAAATGGTGTGTTGTGTGCCTCCATCATGAGTCTATGCTTCAAGTCAGAATCGTTAGGAACACAAAGTCTGGAGTTGACTTGAAGTATTCATTCTTCATCAATTCTTACTTCTGGAATAACACCGTCTTGCACTTTCTTCTTCATACGCATCAGCTCCATATTCTTAGCTTGAGCAGCTTTAACTTTATCGATTAAAGTCGGCTCGTATATTTGATATCATCACGTGGGTACTTGGAGCCTTTACCTCTATCTCTATCCTTTGTAAGTCATACAAAATGGACCTTTGTGTTAACAACATTGCACTCGTACCCGCATATGATCTTCTACTCAATGCGTCAGCAACCACGTTTTCTTTTTCAGGATGATATTGGATGGTGTGATCATAATCTTTCAATAGCTCGAGCCAACTTCGTTACCGCATGTTGAGTTCCTTTTGGGTGAAAAAATATTTGAGGCTTTTATGATCTGTATAGATCTCCACTTTCTCCCCATACAGGTAGTGTCTGTTAGAGTTTATGCCCTAGAGGCCAATTATTTGATATAATTGCTTAACGTTTTGATATTATATTTGATTGAATAAACAAATGATTTTATTATGGTTTTATTTACTACGTAATATAATTGTTAACATAATAAAATTCCTTAGAATAGTGATACAAATTATATAGTTTTAAGTATGTGACTTGAACATGAGATTATAATTACAATTATCATCATTGTTCTTAAATGTCCCTAGTCGAGTATCATTGTTGATGGGACAACAATGATGCATTGAGACTAGTATGTGGATTGACTGATGACCAAATCTCATTGGTCATAAATATATGAGATATTAAGTCGATGCGTAGAGTACATGTTGAAAAGCGATGTCTTGCATGAGACCACCATGAGAATTCTATATGGAGCATTATGCGAAAGTGTCATTAGCAATTCTCATAGTAACAATGATGTAATGGTCCTCCCACAGAAATCCCTATATTACTACTACGAGAATTTATGTACTTTGATATCATCAAATGTCACCTTTAATAGGGTGGACTATAAAGGTGATTATTGGGTTCATCATGAATCGTGTGAGAAATATGAGTGATCTAGATGGAATTTAACCATCCTATATATTATGGGTGATATCCATAGGCCTCTTGATTGAGTAGGACTATGAAATGCATGGCCATACTCAATTAGTGATTTGTTTCATATAGTCTACTCATTGATCAAGAAAACTTCAGTTAAATTATGAAGAGTATGACACATTCCATGACTCGAGTTTAATCTAGGATATTAAGGTTAAAAGGATTAAATTACATTGAAACATTGGTCACGAAAAGGTTGCATCGAATCATCGATCTTATTATTACTTGGGTAGCGATAATGCATTGCTAGATGCCGCTCACATTTATAATTTTATAATATGTTTTTAAAATTATTGCCAACGTAATAATAACCTATAGGGTCACACAAAAGAGCGTTATTAAAAGGAATTAATTTAAATTGTAAGGATTTAAATATATCAATATTATTGATAGTATTTAAATCAAATTTAAATTAAAAGGATGCTTTATATATGTATATATATTTATTAAGTAAGACTTAATTAAGATATAATATATATATATATATATATATATATATATTAATTTGGATTTTATTTTAATTAGATTAGGGTTTTGATTAATTCTAATTTATTGCTATATATATGATATATCGGCATCTTTGGATTTTTAATCAAAAACAAAAACCCTAATAGCTCTTAGAGAGAGACTAGAAAAGCAGTTTCGAAAATCCTCATCCTTGGTGGCTAATCTGCTTGATTCTGTAGGGTTTCGACGAGAAACGCATAAGCGAAATAGAACAATTTAAACCAAATTGAAATCCTAAACAGGATCCATGCGAAAAATAGTTAATTCGGTGGTTAGAAATTATCTGGATTAAGAAAGCGATTAAGCGATGCGGTTGAATCTCAAAGCATGAATTGAACGAATCTGCGTCTCTACGTATATCCACACGAGCGCTCCACGAATCGTTCTACGATCTGCAGAAGAAGGAATCGTGGTACTAGCCACCAAGGATGAGGATTTTACTGGCTGCTTTCTCTAGTCTCTCTCTAGAAGCGGCTAGGGTTTTTGTTTTGATTAAAAATCCAAAATGACGATATATCATATATATAGCAATGAATCGGAATTAATCAAAACCCTAATCTAATTAAAATAAAATCCGAATTTATATATATATATATATTATATCTTAATTAAGTCTTACTTAATTAATATATATACATATATAAAGCATCCTTTTAATTTAAATTGTGATTTAAATACTATCAATCATATTGATATATTTAAATCCTTACAATTTAAATTAATTCCCTTTTAATAACGTTTTCTTGTGTGTGACCCTATAGGTTATTGTTACGCTGACAATAATTTTAAAATCATATTATAAAATTATAAATGAAGTGAGCGATCTAGTAATGCATCACTACTACCCAAGTAATAATAAGATCGATGATTCGATGCAACCTTTTCGTGACCAATGTTTCAATGTAATTTAATCCTTTTAACCTTAATATCCTAGATTAAACTCGAGTCATGGAATGTGTCATACTTTTTTATAATTTAACTGAAGCTTTTCGATCAATGAGTAGACTATATGAAACAAATCACTATTTGAGCATAACCATGCATTTCATAGTCATACTCAATCAAGAGGCCTATGGATATCACCCATAATATATAGGATGGTTAAATTCCATCTAGATCACTCATATTTCTCACACGATTCATGATGAACCCAATAATCTTATAGTCCACCCTATTAAAGGTGACATTTGATGATATCAAAGTACATAAATTCTCGTAGTAATATAGCGATTTCTGTGCCTGAGGACCATTACATCATTGTCACTATGAGAATTGCTAATGACACTTCGCGATAATGCTCCATTTAGAATTCTCATGGTGGGTCCGTCCAAAGACATCGTTCTCTCAACATGTACCTATGCATCGACTTAATATCTCATATATTTATGACCAATGAGATTTTTTTCATCAACATCCACATACTAGTTTTCTTCAATGCATCATCATTGTCCCATCAACAATGATACTCGAATAGGGACATTTAAGAACAATGATACTAATTGTAATTATAATCTCATGTTCAAGTCACATACTTGAAACTATATAATTTGTATCACTATTCTAAGGAATTTTATTATGTTAACAATTATATTACGCAATAAATAAAACCATAATAAAATTATTTATTTATTCAATCAAATATAATATCAAAACGTTAAGCAATTATATCAAATAATTGGCCTCTAGGGCATAACATCTAACAATTCCTTCTTCTGTAGATCGTAGGACGATTCATGTGGAGCGTTCGTGTGGATACCGTAGAGACGCAGTCCGTTTGAATTGCATTGGAGATTCGACCGCATCGATTCTAGCTTTAACAATCGGTATAATTTCTAACCTCTGAATTAATTAAATTTTTCGCATGGATCCTGTCTTAGGGTTTCGGAAATTGCTTTAAAATTTTATTTCATTTTATACGTTTACGTGTCAAAACCCAGCAAAGTCTCCGATCTTTAATGCGAACATCATTGCTACACTCCAAATCATGGTAGGATAATTCCTCTCATATTCTTTGAGTTGTCATGAGTAAACTATGACTTTCCCATGTTGCATGAGAACACATCCTATGTGACGCCCCCAAATTCAGGTGCTTGAAACCCGAACTCAGTGCTTCACGATACCATTTCTTTGAGCGAAATAATAATAATAATGTCATAAATATCAAGCTTAATTTACATATCAGAGTGTCTAAATCCCATGTACGCGACCTTTAAAACATTTCATTACATGATAGATAATAAATATCAACAACTTATTTAAGTCTAGCTATTACATAAGATAACACAAACTTAATCTGCTAGCTTTCCTTTCCCTTTGTTCTTGCCTAAACCTTCAGGTCGATCATACATGGCTGAAAACATTTAAATTAAGCAAGAATGAGCATTTGAGTGCCCAACAAGCAATAGCAAATAATAAACATTAGATGAAAGGATTAAATATTTTCTTTGAACGACACTTCTACAACGAAGCAATAGTTGTGAAGTAAACTGAAGCAATAATAATAACATAACAATTCTATTTCAAAATTTTGAAACTACGTACTAACTATAATTGGTGAGCAGTCGACAGACTATGAACTTTGTTTTCAAATTTTCGAAAAGGTTTAATAGAACTTCATCTGTAAACCGTCATAACTTACAGGCACGGGGGGTGATCAGTCCGTTATGCCCTGTATTGATCAATACTACATACCATAACGATATTCTCGTTCATCATATTCGCCTTTGGCGCACAAAAGTTTTTCCCAGATTAGGGATGTTCATACTTAGTCGGGAATCCGAACCAAAACAATTTGATTGGATACAAAAAGGTTTTATCATATTCAACGATATTTCTAAATCTGTGTCTAGCTGATCAAATAGCTTAGACGACTTTTCATTAATGTATACATACAGGGAATTAATAAGTATATATAAATATATATCAACATGTGATTAAATACAATGATTATCCAAGTGAGGTCACTTGTATAACCATATTTAGAAATGAACGACAGAATAAATATATCTGAATTATATAATAATACCATGTTGATAAACAATGATCGGATATATTATATATAACAATAGGGTTAGTAATCTAGAATAATAATAATAATATAATTCTGAAACTTTCTTACTCATGTCCATTGCATAAAGAAAATGCAAAGGTAGGATACTTGCACAACGTAAAGGATAGTTTAGATACTTACTCAAATGAGAGTAAGAATTAAGAAACTTGCTCAATAATAATTAGAGTAAGTTTAGGGAACTTCACAGTCTGCTTTGCTTACACAACTTAATTATATCTTTAATTGACGACTATCATTTATAAGATTGTTCTATTGATTAGAATAACATATAACACATAGTACTATTATTTATAGTCAACACATATCCTAATCACATTGTCTCATATTTATATTAATCATTAAGACATAAACAAATACTTATACAGTCAAACTATAGAGTTTCGGATCAATTTCGATAGCATTTCGGTGTACCGACGGCTTTATCCCGTAATTATCGAGTTTAAAACTCTATCATGAAGTTCAATATTATCCTGGATATTTTAAATACCAGTCATCTTATTTTTAAATGACATATAATAATTTATAAATGATTATTATAATTTATCTTGATTTTTCAAACTCTAGAATCATTATTAAATGATTTAAATATTAGATCATTCTATTATCATTAATATTTAAATAATATTAAAATATTAATTCAACCATTGCTAAAATATCAAAGTTATTTTTAATAACTCAAAATATTTTTAAAGTATTAATATTACCCTTAAATGATTTTTTAAACATTTAAAATCATTTTTAAACCAATACCATTAATATTAAAATATTAAGGAATTATTCACTAAAATATTAAAATTCATTTATAATTACATAAAATATTTTTAAACCATTTATATCCTTTTTAAATGATTTTTAAATCAATAAAACCATTTTAAAACTATTTATTTAATTTTATTATTAAACAAATATAATATCATTAATATTAAATAATTAATGAAATTTATCTCTAAATATTAAAAGTTATATTTTATAACTTAGAACATCTTTAAACTCTTTATTTTCATTTAAAATGATTTTTATAATATTAAAATCATTTTAAAACTAATTTCTTTAATATAATTATTAAATAAATATAATATCATTAATATTAAGTAATTAATGAAATTTACTTTAAAATATTGAAAGTTACATTTTATAACTTAAAATATTATTAAATACCTTATTATCATTTAAAATAATTTTTAATAGAATAAAATCATTTTTAGTTAATTTATTTAGTGCATTTATCAAATAAATAATATTCAAATAATTACTAATATTTATGGAAAATATGTCAAATTATTAAAAGTTAATGTTTATGACTTAAAATAAATTTTAAAAGCTGATTTTATAATTTTCGAATTTATTTACTATTTTAAATGATTTTTAGAATTCATTTCTATTTTTAAATCATTTTAGGAAATTAGAAAATAAAATAATAAGGCAAATCGCTATAGGCTATAGCGACACATTTCATCATTGTTGGTGTTCTTGAGCTCAAGAACAACGATAAGGATGATCAAGTACTACGTTGACCGTCTTTAATTCTCAGTCTACACATGTTCTGAACAATATTAAGTGTTTATCATGTAGTGTTAATGCAATACTACATGAAGCAAGCATCAAATAAGTCATACAAGCACATAGAATGAAGATCTGGCCTTGACAAATCCTTGCCAGAGCTTTCTGGGTTTTCTGGGTTACCCAGAAACCAAGTCAGCTTCAAGGGTCCCTTTCGAGGCTCGATTTTATTAAGGTTCTGGTTCTTTTTAATGTGATCTAATGTTTTAGGTTTGTAGAAGAGATGTCAGGGTACAACAATACCTAATAATATTGGTATAACAGCATCACAAACGCTAAATCTAACCCGGTCAAAGTGAAGGCCATGAGCGTTCTTTGAACATTTAAGTTACCCAAAATGTTCTTGAAGCGATTTGAATCGACCTATGTTTAACCAACTTTTGATTCGATTCTGATACGTATCTGAGTAATCTAGAGGCATGGATATGTAGTACTCATGTCAGTCTACAAGTATATAACAACAACATGGCCCAAACACTTAACAGTTGCAAGATCAAACTCCTGCAAACTCGTTGTCAGAGATTTATGGGGTTCTGGGTTACCCAGGAACCAGATCTCGTGCTTGGTCAACGCATTTTGACTACTTATAAAACGAAATCTAAACTTGATATAACCTTGATTAAAGTTCCAGATTATAGCCTATATAGCCTAGAATAGATTCATAATATTAAACACAACAAACAACTAACATACAAGGATCTATGAGCCCTGACATTTAACTGTCAGACCCAAAATTTCTAACTTTTCCAGATTTCTAAAATCATCAATTTTGAGCATCTAAGTGTTATGGATCTGATTTATAACAACCCAAATCACTAAATGGCACCTTCTAACATAACTTTAAACATTTAAACATAACATCTAACATGAAATCAAAAATCAAATTTTAGGTTTTAGGGTTTTACCTTTCTTGACTAATTCTTGAATCTGAGCTTCTGATCTGCTACAAGTGTTAGTGGGGCTTGATTAGGGACTGGTCTAGCAAGATATTTTCGGAGGTTTTGAGTTAAGAGAGTCTTGGTTGAGTGTTGGTGTAAAAATATGAGCAAACTAGTAACATTTCTCTCTCTCAATCTATATATAATATAGTGTAATGCTATGGCTGATCAGATTTTGAATGATTAAAGCTTATTACTAGACCACATGGCTAGCTAGAGTTGGTCACCAACTCCTTACTAGGGCTAGATCTACACTCCACCTTATTAAAATAATCAAAAGGGTAGTTTGGTTATTTAGCTTTTACTTTTAGTGGCAATCTTGGCGATTCAATTCAACCCTTAGGGTTTGATCCTAAAGCTCCAAAAGTCCAAGTTTTAGGATTTTGTAATTAGGGCTAAAATGGGAATCTTAATTTCTAAAAATGTGAATTAGGGTTCCCTAATTAAATTAGGTTTACTAATTACCTAGGATTTGTAAATTAGACATTATAATATACTAATTACCATTAACCTTGCTAAATTAATAATTAGGGTTTACAATTTAGCAATTAGGGTTCTAATTTAGTAATTAGGGTTTCTAAATATTAATTAGGGTTTACCTAATTAACATTAAATATAATAATAATTGTTATTAAATACATAACACATAACTTAATAATTTTTACAGTCGTAATTGACTTATGTACTATAGTTTATCAGTAACGCTAGGGTTTACACTGCTTTACTAAAACTGGTCCACACATTAACATTACACACATATCAAGCATGGTTATATTACTTAAATATAATTAATATTATATTAATATTCTCATTCCTTATTCCACTACAACAAAAAAGCTTATCGTGACCAAGACAATGACCGCATCACGATCATGAGATAGACATCTCGCGACCGTATGCGATCATTAATCTAATCATGAGATAATCTTAATCATTGGAAGGACATCGGCGACCACCAATAGCGACCAATAATTAGCGGCCGTCTACCGTCAGCTATTATGACTTATCTTTGAGTCATTTGTCATGCGTGACGTGTCACACGTGGCGTGACAATATAATAGCGACCATCATGCCATTAGCTAGATTCAATGATCATTGATACATTTATAATGACCGTATCGCGATCATTGATCCTTTTTTTTAAATTTTTTGCCTATTTTATTGATTTCCCAAAATAACACGCTTGTACACTTTCAATCCCAACACGATTATATATATATATATATATATATATATATATATATATATATATATATATATATATATATATATATATCTGATCCATATTAACATCCATCCAATACAATACAAAACATTCATCCATGAATAAACATTCATCCAATACAATACAAAACATTCATCCAACACATATAATAATCGATATCGTAAACATCCATATAAACTAATACAATTGTCGAAAAGAATGAATCTAAAAAGAGTCTGAGGCTTTAAAAATCTAAAAAAATAAGTCGGGCACTCTTCATGGATCATCAAATTAGGATCCTGTAATTATCAAAGTAATAAAACATATATATTACATATAAGTAAAACATTGACTCAAAGGCTATAAACATATAAGACAATGTAGCTAAACAATAAACGATATATATATACTGCTCCATTGTTGTTGTCTTTGCTTTGCTCACACCTCTCTACTATGCCTACTGCCACTACCTCATTGACTCATCGGGACTCGAGAGGCTGCAGCTTGCCGCCCGATTATCTGAAGAAGATCACGATCTGATAGATCGCTCTCACACAGTCGGCCAGGAGTATGATAGGTTTGGATAACTTTGATGATTATGTGTAGGCTGGTGGCGGTACTGCTGTGCATGCATGATGGTCGAAGCGTCGTCTTTGTCCTTGGCCTTTGACATAATTTTTCTTCACGATGGGCGCCCTCTCCCATAATTCTTGATCAATCAACCACGCGGGGTGCCTTGAGGGATAGCGCTCGTTCATTAAACCCTTATAAGTGTCTGTCGTCGGAGATGAACAATTAAATAGTTAAAATAAATAAAAAAATACTAAAGACCATCGGCGGGTGAACAACATATTAGGATAAAGTGAACTTATTACCATTATCTGAGCGACTTCGGGTAGACCATCGCGGTGGCCACATACACATCCAACCAATTGATAGGTTGACCTTGAGATCGAGACTCCTATAGTTCATTTTCTCATATTATTATGTAAACATATGATATTTTAGCTACAAAAGATGACTGTAAACATAACATACGTGCCACAGCGACAATGTCTTTGCAGTACTGTGATATCTTCTTGCCCCCGTCGTGCCTTTTGCCTTCTCGTAGCCTCGATACACGAGGATCTGCATTGAAGCGGCGATCTTCGCCTCTTGACCCAGCTCTCAGCTTTCCACTGGTCACACATCTGCACCCATATGGGCTGTACGCACCACCAGGGGCTATGCTCATGCATATACTGCTCAATCTCAGCATTGTGCAGGGCTTTTTGTCGTTCCTTGTTCAAATTATCTTTAGTTAAATGCAGTACATACGCGAGAATAGTGTCTCGAATAAGCGATGCACGTAAATGCGTCCCATCTATATCGTTTACGCAAATAAAACAACAATAATAATATTAAAAGCATTATATTACTAAACAATATTATTTGATTAGCTATGTATTATCTATCGAGTGATAAAAAATATACCCGAAATTATTAAATCAGATCCTTATGGGCGAGAGGTGTGCTCGCCATTATAATCAACAGCGTGGGCCGGTTCAGAAGCATAATTGTAAATGCAAATGCTTCTTCAATTTTACTATCTTGAAAATCACTACAATATACAATAATTTATATTAAAACCCTTACATTTAAATCACTACTATATTTATAAAAATGAAAATATTAAACCTTTATATATATATATACACGATGTTTAACTTACGTCTTTATCACGGAGGAGGGACGGATCGTATAAGAATGCGATCATCCGGATTAATAGAGCCTTGACACGTGATTAGGGCCCCAACCCAACCCAAGCGCTTTTCGTCTTTGCGGTTGAAGACATCTATAAATAAGAAATTTAGGATGTTAGTATAAGTTATAAATGAAAGGTACATAAACATGTCAGAATATAGAGAACATCGGGATATGTGTAATGTGTATATGTAAACAAAAGGACAATAGGATAGGATAGTCTGGGCCACTAGGATGATAGTCTGGCGTGTATATTTAAGTTACTTAAGGTTACTTTAGGCTTGAAAAGAGCTTAATAGTCCTTTGTATGAAGCAACTAGCAGCATGTATGAGCAACTTTGTATCTTCTCATAATAGTCCTTTAAGGTCAGGTACTATGAATTGTCCAAAACAGTCCATTTTTGGCTTTAAAATGTGATTTTTAACAAGTCTCATGCTCAAAATGGCTTGGGCTTGGTTCCTTTAGTTTGTGTAGCTTTCTTATGTGTGTCATTTTCTTTATCTTCTCGACTATGAATTATGGAAAAACTTCTTTGAACCTTCTTCTTGATTGAATTATGGATAAACTTAATTCTAGTTATGTTTTATGTTATACTCATGTTCAAGTTATATGGCCATTTGACTTATATATGAAAAAAATTCGTGAGAGTCTCCCTATAATATGGACTATCCACGTACGCACGAGGCATGTATACTTGACCAATTTCAAAAAAATATAATCCCAACACACAAAATGAGAATGTACACACTATAATTCAAGGCATACATGGTCAAATTCTATTGTTATATTACTGCGACATACATGGTCAAATTCTATTGGATACAAAGACTTGACTAATCGATTTATTACATTAGGGCTTTTGTTAAATTTCAAGATATCGTTAATGCGGGATATCAAATGAGGCTTTATGTTATTAATTAAGCGTATTTATGTATGGCTTAAGCCATACGTAATGGTTTTCCCAATAAACTATATATGTTGTACTATATATATTAGTAGAGTATCGTATTTATGTACACAAATTAGTTAGAAATGGCATGTTGTCACTATATATATATATATATATATATATATATATATATTTTAGTTTTAGGCGTCATTGGCACTAGCCTCTCTTTTTATTACTCTTTTTTTTTTGTGTGTGCGTTATGATCGAAAGCTAGTAGCGTTAACTTTGTTATTTCTTGTCTTTGTAAAATTACTACTACCAAATAGTATCTTTTAGATTTAGTTATAAATTTGTCTCTTTTTTTTAACTATTAATGGAGTACCACTTAATTAATTAAAGAAGTCATTTGGAATAGCTTATTAAACTTCATTGGTTGATTAGAGTCCTTCGTGGGGTAATCTTATTCTTAAAACTTACTACTAATCAAGCCAACGATTGATCACTCACTAACGATTAATTAAAAAGGATACTATGTATATTTGATTTTTAACTTGTGTTGTCGGTACACCATAAGAAGAAGGGTATTTTGCAGGTTATTTGTTATGTCACTTATGTTGTGACCCAAAATTGATATTTTGCATATATGGTATTTTGCCAATATGGAATTCTGATATATGAGTCGGTGTATTTAGAACCACATTCTTTAGTAATTTCCTTGCTATTTTCCACCACTACAATTATCTTTTATAAGGAAAAAAAGAATAACTTAAAGAAAATGTCAATTTATTGCAAATTACATGGAGACCAATCCTCAAAAACAAAATTCATATATCTTTTAGCACCCTCACGGTGTTCATGAACTAGCAGCGGCTGACTTGGCAAAAAAACTTATTCATATTTCACAAAATCTTGATAAATCGAAGTAGCAAATGGGAGTACTAGTTATTCCAAACAAATATTTCAATGAAGAAAAATATAAACACAAGCAAACTTGATTTAATAGTTTCAAAGCCAACGAAAAAAAAAAGGTTTGGACTAGGAGTCTCCATATTTTAATAACGAAAATTAACTAAATAGCCAATTTATATACACAAACTAAGGATGTCGATTATAACTTTCGGTTTAAGTAATTGAAATATTCACTAAGCTAATCCCATTTGATTTTCCACTTAAAAAATCCACTAAAACTTGTAGGGCACAAATCTTAGAAGCGACCACTTTATGCAATGGTACCAAATGTTATCTTGTGTCCATTGAAACATTCAAGCATTAACAATATGGTTGTTGTTAATATCAAGGTTTTAGCGATTGTATTCCAATCCTGACCCATGATCCATGATCCTCCAAAAAAGAAAAATTAGAAAATAGAAAGTAAAGAGGCGATTGATTACATGGGTGCGAGAATTAATTAATAGAAAGTAAAGAGATTATATTCTTTTGTTTCATTACCTTCACACAAAGGGCTTAAGCAATTGTAAAATTAATTAGTATATATTTGGTACCACTCTCATGCATAAATTCTACATCTTAAGTATGAAAAATGGCTATTTGTACTGCGGTGGTGTCGTGGCCATTTGTTGTGTGGTGGTGATGGTGGGTGGCGACAGTGATGCGGTGGTTGTGGTGGTGGTGATGGTGGGTGGCGGCGGTGGCTGTGGTGGTGGTGGTGGTGGTGATGGTGGGTGGCGGCGTTTTCCCTCTTTTCCTCTTCTCTTCTCCCCTTCTCCTCTTTTTACGCCTCTTTTTTTTCTTCTTGATTGAGAGTAATGATTGGGCTGGGCCGGTTAATTGGAATAGATCGTGACCATATCGGCCGACCGCATGCGATCGCTAATTTTAAATGATGTGGAAGTATCGGCGACCGCGTCGATCGCTTATAGTGAGTGGTCGCAAATAACTAAAGCGCCAATATTTACGTACCAATTTTTGGAGGTAAAAATGATTTTGCGACCAAATAGCGGCCAAGGTTCCATCGCTAACATAATCTAGCGACCAAATTCAAGAGCGATTATAATGCTAATGGCGATCGCTAGTAACACTTTTCTGCGACCAAAAAGTGCGATTATTGATGTTTTTTTCATTTATTCTGACATTTTCTTGTAGTGTTCAAAGTCCATAATTAGGGTTTTGAATCCATATCCAAACATAACCTTTATATAAACCATTTTAATTAAGTTAAAATAATTAACTTAACTATAATAAAATACATATCATAATAATCCTTATAATCATATCATATATATAATAATCATATTTTCATGGAAAATAAATAATAAATATTTTATTACAAAATTAATTTATAATAAGAATATAACCTATATTGATCAATAATTCTTAAAAGAATTTATTTATAATTATTCATATAATAAATAAGTTTTATTTGTCACATAAATACCTATACTTTTCTTTTCACATAATCCCACCTTTATATATAAAAAAATTAAATGTAAAATTTATTATTTAATTATTTTGAAAATACTGGGGTATTACATCCTAACCCTTTGCCTGAAGCATCGCTGTAGATAACAAATCTATCCGAACCAGATGGTATTGTCAGAACAAGTGCCGAAATGATTCTCCTCTTGAGCTCTTGATAACTCTTCTCACAATCCTCACTCCAACCGAATTTTGTATCTTTACGAGTCAGCTGAGTTAACGGAGTAGCGATTCGAGAAAATCCTTCCACGAATCTCCGATAATAACCAGCTAAGCCCAGAAAGCTATGTACTTCAGTCACCGACTTCGGTTGCTCCCAACTTTGTATTGCTTCAATTTTCACCGGGTCGACAGATACTCCATGTTTTGACACCACGTGCCCAAGGAATGCTACTTTCTCGAAGCGAACTCGCATTTCTTGACAGCATATAGCTTGTTATCACGAATCCTTTGCAGTACCATCTTCAAATGGTGCTCATGATCTTCACGGCTTTTGGAATAGATGAGGATGTCATCAATAAAGACAACAACGAACTAATCCAAATATTCTTTGAACACACGGTTCATCATATCCATGAAAGTAACAGGAGCATTAGTCAATCCAAAAGACATGACTAAGAATTCATAATGCACAGATCTTAGAGTTACGAAGGTAGTCTTTTGAATATCCTCGGTTTTAATCTTGGTGATGATATCCGAGCGAAGATCGATCTTTGAAAAGAATTGTGCTCCTTGCAACTGGTCGAACAAGTCATCAATGCGAGGTAGCGGATACCTATTCTTAATGGTGACATGGTTCACTTCTCGGTAGTCAATACAAAGTCGCATACTCCCGTCTTTCTTCTTTCTGAATAACAGGGAGCACCCCAAGGAGATGTACTAGAATGAATGAAACCGATGTCCAATAACTCATGTAGTTGGAATTTTAACTCCTGAAGTTCAATAGGAGCCATTCGATATGGGGTTTTAGAAATGGGCTTTGTACGGGTTCAAGATCAATAAAGAATTCAACTTCACGTTACGGGGTAGACCGGAAGTTCTTCAAGAAATCGTCGAAATTTACTAACAATGAAATATTATTCAAATCGGCGTGTTTTTGTTCAAGTCCGTGACATGGGCTAAGAAAGCTTGACATCCGTTTTTCAATAAACGAATAACTTTATGGCTTGATATGACAGTGATTGACTTTAATGGTTTGGTTGTTTGAATTTTCATAATAGGTTGGTTAGGAATATGAAAACTAACAACCTTACGAAAACAATGAATTTTAGCATGATGCGTGGTTAACCAATCAATCCCAAAAATCACATCAAATGCAAGAATTTTCAACGAAATAAGATCGGCAGGTAATGTTATGGTTCCAACTTGAATCAAGCAAAATTTATAAACAGTAGATGTAATGAAAGTTTCTCCTAACGGAGTCTCAACAGATAAGTCAAGGTCTAATTTCTTCGGAGTCAAGTTTAAACGTTGAGCACAAGCAGGAGAGATAAAAGAATGGGTAGAACCGGTATCTAATAAGGTATAAGCTTCGCAAGAGTTTATGATTAGCTTACCCGTGATCACCTCGTTCGGGTTTCTCACGTTTTGGCCAGTCACGAAAAATGCCCTCTCTTGAACCACCGACTTTGTTTTTGTCAGTAGTAAGCCTTGATTATTGCCGCCCCAATTGGACTTGACTTATTTACCAAAAAAAAAGCGGGCTATATAGTAGTCTTTCCACAACTGAAACACACCTTGGAAGGCTGTGAACAGTTTGGACTTATGTGTTCCTCCTCTCTGCATCTATAGCATCTAACTGGCGGTCGTTCTCCTCCCCTAGAATTTGTTGTTGGTGCTGGTGCTGCTGCTTATGTCTTCCCGTCATTGTTGAATCTCCTCTTTCTGAAATTTCCACTTGACTCACCTCTCCTATTATCATGGACACGATTACCACCCGAGTGGTTACCGCTTTTGTGTGTATTCTTTCCTCCCCGCTGGTTATCATCGCTCAGATATTTACTTTATCCTGAGTATGACCACGATTATGGTCCCTCGGTTGGGCATACTCATTATCTCGCTCTAATAATTGAGCCCTGTTGACAACATTTGAATATAAAGAAAATTTATGAGAGATAAGATATTGTCGAATCTCGGGTTTTAGACCTCTCAGAAACATCCTCGTCATTCGTTCCTCATTCTCGACCAAATAAGGTGCAAAGCACGGATAACTCGCAAACTTAGCCTCAAATTTGGGATACCGTCATGCTATTTTGTTCCAGTCTGATAAACTCCACCTCCTTCATATGACGAATACTTTTAAGAAAATACTTTTCATTAAACAGTTTCTGAAACATTTCGCAAGACATGTTGAGTCGGCGGAAGTGCATGCCATAGATTCCACCGATGTCTGCCTCACCACGGAACATAAAGGTGGCGAATGGAACCTTCTGTTCCTTCGTGCATCCCAAGATATCGAATATCTTGGTAATTTGTTTGACCCACGTTTCCGCCTTAATAGGATCCGGCTTTCCCGTAAATTCTGGTGGTCCCAACTCCTTAAACTGCTTGGCTGTGACAAGCCGCGTATTGCTATCATTTCCACCCGTATTTTGTGCACGAGTCTCCCTCGTCTGATTTTGCATGAACTGCAAAAAGCTTCTAAACATCCTATCATTCATCATTTGTTCGGTAGTATTGTTTACATGAGGAATATTACCTTCCTGTTGCACGTTCTCCTAGGTGGTGATTAAAGGTGTCTCTACGGTCTGATTCACTTCATTGTTAATATTTGTAGCTGCCATTCTCAAATACTGCCACAAAACAAGGGTTAATTAACATGTCACATATTATCCCTATACTCTAACCGACCAAATAAATACCAAATAAACTTAGTCAAGTTCATACTAGCGAAGGAATTCCCCTGTCTCTCCCTCCTAGTTCTTGTCTCACATCCAATTAAAGAATCATATCCTAAGCTTTGATACCAACTGTGACGCCCCCAAAATAGGTATACATCACCCATTCTGAGTCGCCAAATACATGATACAGAAACAAATACAACTTCAGTAATACAATTGTTGTAAAACCCCAACTTTTTGAATAAAGATGAATTTTCTATAAATATTATTTTTGAATATTATGGAGTGAAATTGATATAATGTTATAATTGTGGGTAATATTTATAAATTTTTCAAAGTCATAAGTTGTTATATAATATTCGATTGGTTGGGAAAATTCGTTTTAATCGGGAATATTAAATGCAATGACACAATCATTGATGGACCCCACAACATAATTATTGTCGGATTGAGAAAACGACAAAAATACTTTATGAAAATAACGGCGGAAGTTTTACCGTTAATTGTTGAAACACCCGGTGTTAAAAGTACAATAATACGCGTGGTTGCATAGTAGCACACGATATTAATTATTGATGCTTACATGATAAGTCACTCAGTTTTGTTGGTATTATTAATGTAATAATACAAAAAATCTTTTTATATAAAACAGAATACTTTTATAAAGTTATTCTATAAATAGAATATATTATATTCTATTATGCATAGTGTTGCATAGTGTCTGCATAGTGTTTTGCATAGTAAAATCTTTTTATATAAAACAGAATACTTTTATAAAGTTATCTATTTTATTAGACAATAATTAGAATATATTATATTTTATTATGCATAGTGTTTGCATAGTGCCTACATAGTGTTTGCATAGTAAAATCTTTTATAAAAGTTATTCGTTTTATCGATTATAAATAGAATATATTATATTTTATTTAAAAGATTTTGCTTTAAATATGAATAGTCGATTAAAGTAAATCAATCTGGACCGTTCATGAGTTAATTACTTATCGATCCATTTTTCTATAAATAGAAGCTCATTCCTTCATTGTTTTTTCTTACGAATTCAATTGAAACTACAGAGATAAACTATAGAGAAAAGAAGAAAGTATTACTGCTACATCACTACTTATATATCCAAGACTCTTCTTCTTAAGGTAGGGAATATTATTTGTTGTACTCGTAAGGGTGTTATTTTTGTATTCATGAAGAGAACTTATGTTATTCCATTCTTTATTATTCTATTGGAATAACTTTGTATCTGTGAGCTACCTATACTTGGTGACATTCTTCTATTATTCCGCTCTTTACTATTACATTGGAATATCACATGCATGCATTTCTGTGGGACTGATTAAAATCTTTATTATTCTATTGGAATATCACATGCATGCATTTTACGTCGGACTGGTTAAAATCTTTATTATTATTACATTGGAATATCACATGCATGCGTTTCTGTGGGACTGATTAAAATCCTTATTAGTATTCTATTGGAATAACTTTGTCTATCTGAAATCTGCATGCATAGTGATTTCATTGTTATTCCATTCTTTATTATTACTGTTGGAACATCCCAGCTCGGTTTGAATTTACTTTGACACAGTTCCGATATTTAGTATTCTATTTGGAATAACCTGTTTATGCGAAGTACCACATGCATGGTGATTTCTTTTGTTATTCCATTCTTTATTATACTCAGTTGATTAAAACTTTGACTTCTATACTCCATGAAATTAGTGGAATATTCTTGATATTTAAGCTTCATCCAAAGATCTTTTCATGGAAATATTCTTACGAGCATTCTTGAATTTTACTCTACAAAGCGATATCATGTTGATAATTTGGACGTTATTGGTTCATGGACAAATTATTTCTTGAACTTGTTTTATTGAATTCTTATATCATTGTCATCATCCTCATATTTATATTTTTTTGAAAGTCATACGTGGCTGTAGTGCATAGATGGACTTGGTATGATTATGACCGAGGATTATTGATTGTAATCATGACCAGTAATGTTACAAATGATGTGGTAAAAGTCCTCGTTGGCCCATAGTGCATTGATGGACGATTGTTGGCATGATCATGACCATTAATGAATACACAAATATTCTTGGCCAGTAGTGCATGGATAATTGTGGTCGTGATACTAAAGAATATCCTTGGCCGTAGTGCGAGGGGGTGATTCGATGATGTGGATTATTTATTAAAATTTGAGTCCCAATGATGATAAAAGTGATGAAAACCCTTTTAAATCATAAAAGATAGTAGATTTTATTCTCTACTTGACTCTTTTAATGGATTGCTTGTTCATTCTGATTAAACTTGATGTTTGTTATATTGTATCGGTTTAACCTTTGTTTAAGGCTAATGATAATTTATTACGCATTATCTTAGTCATAATATTTCTTCTTGGGCTAGTTGAGCTCACCCTTTCTTTCACCTGTTCTCTTGAGAAATGAGAATATAGCTAGACGAGTCGGGGAGCGGAGTGATGGTCCTAGATGGTGCATTAGTAGTCCTCACTATTACAGTAAAATAGTGTGATAATAATTTTAATGAGGACTCCTTTTGAGTTTGTATACTCTCTAGTAGACAATATTTGTATTCAAACTCACGATTTATGTTTTGTCGTATTGTATCGTGACAGTTGTATTATTAAGTTGTATTTGAATTACATACCATGTATCCAAGCGACTCAAGATGGGTGATGTATACCTAATTTTGGGGCGTCACGGTTGAGTATCAAAGCTTAGGGATATGATCCACAGCTAAGATGTGAGACTAGAACTAGGAGGGGAGAGAAGGGGAATTCCTTCACTAGTATGACCTACTTAAATTTATTTTGTATTTAAATTGGTTGGTCAGAGTTTAGAGATAATATGTTACATGTCAACTAACCCTTATTTTGTGGCAGTATCTGAAAATGACATCCGAGAATGTTGCGAATAGCAATGGAGCACAAGAGACCGTTGAGTCTCCACATATCAATAATCAGGATAATGTGCATCAGGAAGGCAACAATCCTCATGCAAACAACAACACAGACCAAATGATGAATGATGGATTATTCAGAGGCTTTATGCAATTCATGCAACATAAGGCGAGAGCGGCTCCTGTCTGAAATGTAGGTGGAAACACTAGAAACTCTCGAACGGTCACCGCTAAACAGTTCAAGGAGCTGGGACCACCAAAGTTTTTTGGAGAGCCAGAACCACTTAAGGCGGAAGCATGGATAAAGCAGATCACCAAGATATTTGATGTCTTGGGATGCTCCGAGGAGAAAAAGGTTCCCTTCTCCACCTTCATATTGCGTGAAGAGGCGGATTCTGGTGGGAATCAGAAAAGCGTACCCGACTGGCCTTTCAAGATGTCTTGGGAGAAGTTCCAAGAGCTATTCAACAACAAGTACTTTTCCGAGAGTATTCATCACATAAAAGAAGTGGAGTTTATCAAATTGGAACAAAACAATATGGCCAGTGTCGCAATACGAGGCTAAATTTGCGGAGTTATCCGGGTTTGCATCCCATTTGGTCGATAATGAGGAGCGAATGGCGCTAATGTTTTAAGAGGTTTGAAACCGGATACGTCGATATCTTATTTCTCATAAACGTGTTTGTACTCGGATGTTGTAAATAGGGCTCGATTATTGGAGCGCCAGATACGAGTCAACGTAACCAAGAGAAAGCGGTAGCGGACATGAAAATACCGGTGGTATCAATCATCGAAACGGTGACAATAAGCGTGGAGGAATCAACATGCGAAAAATGGTAACCACTTCGTGGTAATCATGGCGAAAGACAAAAAAATGGACATTTCAAAAAAGGAGATTCAACAATGATGGAAGGACATCGGCCTGCCAAAGCCGTTGTTAAGGAAGGAGAACGACCACCTAATCATATGCTTCAAATGCGAGAGGGAGGACACATCGGTCCAAATTATGCGATGCGGTCAAAGCGTGTTATAATTGTGGAAGAGAAGGTCACTTAGCGATTTTGTCATTCACCAAGATAAGTTCACCGGGATGGAGGGACCCAAGGCCGTCCCAGAAAAGTTAAAGCCGGTAGTGCAAGGGATAGCATTTGTTGTGACCTCCCAGAAAGCAAGGAACCCGAATGAGGTCATCACGGGTAAGCTTATCATAAACTCTAGCGAAGTCTATACCTTATTTGATACCGGTTCTACACATTCTTTTATTTCTCCTACTTGCGCTCAACGATTAAATTTGACTCCGGAGAAATTAGACTTTGACTTATCTGTAGAAACTCCGTTGGGAGAAACCTTCATTACATCCACTGTTTATAAGTCTTGTTTGGTTCAAATCGGTACCCTCACATTACCTGTCGATCTTATTTCATTAAAAATACTTGCATTTGAAGTAATTCTAGGGATTGATTGGTTAACTACTCATCATGTAAAAATTGATTATTTTAAAGAAGATTGTTAGCTTTCATATTCCTAACCATCATTATCTTGCGAATTCATGCCACTAAACCATTAAAATTAATCACGTCATCTCAAGCCATAAAGCTATTCGTTTATTGAAAAAGCGGATGTCAAGCTTTCTTAGCTCATGTCACGCGGATCTAAACAAAAATACGTCGATTTTGAATGATATTTCTATTGTTAATGAATTTCTGACGTATTCCTTGAAGAACTTCTGGCCTACCCCGGGCGTGAAATTGGATTTTGTATCGACCTTGAACTGGTACAAAACCTATTTCCAAAGCCCCATATCGAATGGCTCTATTGAACTTCGGGAGTTAAAGACCCAACTACGAGAATTGTTAGACATCGGTTTCATTCGTCCTAGTACTTCTCCTTGGGGTGCTCTGTTACTATTCGTGAAAAATAAAGATGGGAGTATGCGACTTTGTATTGATTATCGGGAGTTGAATCATATCACCATCAAAAATAGGTACCCATTGCCACGTATTGATGACTGTTTGACCCGGTTGTAAGGCAAATTCTTTTCAAAGATTGATCTTCGTTCGGATATCACCAATTGAAGATTAGAACCGATGACATTCCAAAGATGGCTTTTCGAACTTCGATGCGGGCATTATGAATTTCTAGTCATGTCCTTTGGATTGACTAATGCTCCTCTTTGCCTTCATGGATATGATGAACCGAGTATTCAAGGAATATTTGGATCACTTTGTGGTCGTCTTTATTGATGACATCCTCATATATTCCAAAACCCGTGAAGATCATGAGCAACACTTGAGGCTGATACTCCAAAAGCTTCGTGAATATAAGCTTTATGCCAAGTTGAATAAATGCGAGTTCTGGCTTGAAGAAGTAGCATTCCTTGGGCACGTGGTATCAAGTCACGGAATATCTGTTGACCCAGCAAAGATTGAAGCTATTCAAAGCTAGGAGCAACCTAAATCAGTGATCGAAGTAAGTAGCTTTCTCGGCTTAGTTGGTTATTATCGGAGATTCATAGAAGGGTTTTCTCGAATCGCTACTCCACTAACTCAGCTAACTTAGAAAGATACAAAGTTCGGTTGGAGCGAGGAATGTGAGAAGAGTTTTCAAGAACTCAAGAGAGACTCGTTTCAAGACTTTGTTACGACAATACCATCTGGTTTGGAGGGATTTGTCATCTACAGTGATGCTTTAAGCAAAGGGTTAGGATGTGTTCTCATCCAACATGGGAAAGTCATAGCCTATGCTTCATGACAACTCAAAGAATATGAGAGGAATTATCCTACTCATGATCTAAAGTTGGCAGCTATTGTCTTCGCACTAAAGATTTGGAGGCATTACTTGTATGGGGAGAAAGTGGAGATCTTTACGGATCATAAAAGCCTCAAATATTTCTTCACTCAAAAGGAACTCAACATGCGACAATGACGTTGGCTTGAACTGTTGAAAGATTATGATCATACCATCCAATACCATCCTAGAAAAGTGAACGTGGTAGCTGACACATTGAGTAGAAGATCATATGCAAGTGCGAATGTGATATTGTCAACGCAAAAGCCTATTTTGTGTGACTTGTAAAGGATGGAGATAGAGTTAAAGATTCCAGGGACCCATGTGATGATGGCGAATATATGAGTAGAACCGACTTTAATTGATAAAGTTAAAGTCGCTTCGAGCTACTGGGACACAGGAGTCGATCGTATGAGGAAGAAAGTGCAAGAAGGTGCTATGCAGGAAGCAAGAATCGATGAAGAAGGAATACTTCGAGTCAACTCTAGACTTTGTGTTCCTAACGACCCTGATTTAAAGTATAAAAACATGATGGAGGCGCATAACACACCGTTTGCAATCCATCCTGGGAGTACCAAAATGTATCATGATATTTGTAACGAATGATTTGTTTGAGTTGTGATTCTGATGACAGAATCCTTGTAAGGAGGGAATGATGTAACATTCCAGAATTTTAAAGTGTAATATTAAATATTTATTGAATTATATAAGTATTTAATGGATATGTTTATTGTTGAATAAATAATTGTTCAATTTGAGTTGATGTGGTTTAGTTAATTATTTGTGAATAAATAATTAAATATTAAATATTAAATATTATTTGTAATATTAAATATTTATTGAATTATATAAGTATTTAATGGATATGTTTATTGTTGAATAAATAATTGTTCAATTTGAGTTGATGTAGTTTAGTTAATTATTTGTTGAATAAATAATTAAGGAGCTAAGAAAATTAATTGTTATGAGATTATATACCAATTTAATTTAATAAGTAAACTAGAGAGCTTATAATGATTTAAATAAATTATAATATTTTAAATGGGAAATTGTAATTTAAAATATTAGTTGCTTAAATAAATTATAATTATAAAGAAATTATAGTTTTGTGATAATGATTTATGTGTTAAAGTAATTTAATAGATTAGTATTTGAATTAATTAAATTGATTATTTAATTAAGTAGAACTGTGACTAATAACCTTGCTATAAAGGAGTTATTAAAATAAATTAAGGGAGTTTAATTCAGTTTTGCCAAACAAGGTCTAATGTCTATTAAGTCTTTTATCTAATTGGGTTTTACCAAACAAGGCATAAGGATTAATGAGTTATTTTAAGTTAGTTAACCAAACAAGCCTTATGGCTTTTTGATTTCAAAAAAAACAAATTATAATCGATGTCGATTAAGTTAGTATTATATTATATATTTAATATATATTATATCGTATATACGTTAGATATCTAGTACGTAGTTAGAGTTAGGGAGAAAAACAACTTAGAGAAGAAGAAGAAGAAGAGAAGAAGAAAAGTGAGAGGGAATTGGAGAGAAGAAGAAGCTTGAGAATCAAAAAGGGTTGACCATTATCTTCTTCAAATAAGGTATCATCTAAACTCTATTATGATTGTTCTTTTCAAAAAATTATAGTTGTATTCTCTCTCTCCCAATTTTCTCCATGAAAACTTTGTAGAAGTGGAATTTTGTTATGTATAGGTTTTTATATGATAATCTAGGTTATTAAACTATTTTCTTAAGCTATAATTGAGAATAGTCCATGAATTTATATTATGTATATGGTTGTGAAGAAAAAATATTTTTACAGAGAGTTTTTGTGAATATATATTGTGAAGCTTAAGGTAGAAATTGAGAGTCAATTAGTTGTTTAATTGATAAATTGATCGTCTAATTTGATAGAGTATGCATAATTATTGATAAGATGCTTTGAATTAATTGTCTTGGTTGAAAAACAAAACTTACAGTGTTGGTTTTCATTGAAATATCAAAAATGGAGTTTTTATCAAAAATGGAGTTTTTATCAAAAACAATGAAATTGGATGTTTTAAATTTGTTGTTTATGTTGTTGTATGGATAGAAACATGTTAGAAGTTCTTGAATTATGTTTACATGAAGTTATTGTATGAATTGCATGTGAATTAGTCTGTTAGAAACGAGCTTGTAGGCTAAATTGGCTTTTTCTTGTCTTTGCCAAGTTCTTGAAATCGAGTCTCATCGTTAATCTTTGAAGTTTGGCATGCAATGTAAATGACCAATGACCCGATGCATTCTTGAACGCTTACGCCATCATCACCATAGTAGACCCACCAATAATGTAAATCGTGGCGCGCAACATGAAGTTAAAGGATGTTACGGCGCTTTGTTTATGTATACAAAACTTGAAAATAAATGTTATATGTTAATAATATGAATGTTAAATGATGATTTCAGTAGTATTAAACTATGAATGAGCATGTTATCAAGAGTTAATTAGTATTAACGTAGTTTGATTATGTGAATGGGTAATTTAACCTACATGATGTATATATTTTGGTTATATAGATATAAAATGTTGGTAATGACTAATTATGTCATGATGACATATGTCTAGTGTATTGATTCAAGTTGTCAGATTTAGCTTGTGCTAAAGGCAAGTTTTCTAACTCTAAAACTTCGTTGTATAAGTTTAAATTTCGTTGAGCACATTATTGCTTTTAATTCCATTTCAATTGTACAAGTTTCTAACTTTACACTTTCGTAAAGTTAGATTGTTTATTATTGATAAAACTCTTGTATCTATTGTTTCATGTGAATACAAGTATTCCAAAACTTATATTATTGAGGAAGTTCTTTAATATGTAACTTGTGATTTAGCATACGAGTTGTTCTAATTTAATATTCTAGTTTTAAACAACTCTATCGTTCAAATTACTATTCAATATGCATGTTTAGTACCCAAAATTCTCAATAACCTTGAATGTTATGATTATTCAATGCTTATGCTATTAGATTATTCCTAAAGCATAATGTTAATTTACAAATATCAATTCAGTTATGATTATTCCATAGCATACACTTATTTTTTTTGTAATCAACTAATCCTTAGTTTATTACCGTTGAATCCTAAATTACCCTGTAATTTATCCAAACCAAACTTACCTTGGTGCGGACTTGTATTCTAAATACTGAGATGAACAACTCTTTTAATAGAGGTTTACGCTTAGCGTTGAAATGGTTGTGCACAATACATTGTACGAAGGGTTGATCCCCCTAAATGCGTGGAGTCCTTATAGTCTTATATTTGTTAAAGTTAAAGTTGAAAGATTACTTATAATCTGTGGACATGATTCGTGGTCATTAGACCCTCGATTGAATGTTATACTTTTCGAGAAGTTAATAGAATATATTGTTCAGTTCTATTGAGCCTAATATTGGCAATTGATGTAAAAGTTTAAAGATTTATTTATTGTTATTTCAAGTGGGCCTTGTTTGCTCACTCTTGCTCAAAATTTCTTACAACTAAAGTTGAAACTGGTGACGTACCTAACACCAGTAAGGGAAAAGGAAAGATGAACAAGTACTAAAGACTTGTAATAGATTTGATAGTTTTATTATCAGACTTTGGTTTAAAAATTGTAATGAAGTTTATTTAATTTCCGCATTTGAATAATTGTTGTTAAAGGTTAGATAACCTGGGAGATTTTTATTTAAGTTTAATCCTGTATGGGCAGGTTTTTATTATTCAATTTTATTATAATTGGGTAGTTATAAATGAAAGTTTTGATTAAGTGAACACCAAATCTTGAGGAAATGAAGTAACAGGATTTGGGGGTGTCACAGGTTGGTATCAAAGCTTTAAGTTATGAACCTTAGGTGGGTAGAAAAGCCTTAGGAAGTAACCTTTGAAAAGATAGTGGAGATAACTCTTATCGAGTTTTCAAAAAGAAGTAATAAAACACTTATGTGCTTATGTGTTTATAGTTTATGTATTTGTGAGTGTCGAGTAGTAATGATTAATAATTAAAACTTTAAAACTTTGTTGTCAGGATGACTAATGTCGGAGAATCTAGTCAGGCTAGGGAGGAGGGACCTCAAATGCCTATAGAGGAGGAGCCTCGCGACATTCGAGTGGTTTAGAACAACTCATCGCCATTTGGAGTCGGCCAGCTTGGTCACGATGAGTTGAAGATGAGGATGATGATGTGGAGACAGACGAGGAGAATCCCATTGAGTTACCACAGAAGGATGAGGATGATGAGGACGAGGATGAAAGGATTCCACTTAACTCGATAGCTGGCCGTATATACGATGAGGTGCATGACCGTAACGTGGAATTTCAGGATACAGTTGAGGAGTTGCAGGAGATAGTAGCTAAACAACAGACTGCAATGACACAAAAAGACGGCGAGATCCAAGATCGTGAAGAACGACTGACAAACGCCGAGGAGAAACTAGTACAGATTGAAGGAGAGAAAGAACAATTGATCGAGATGGTTGCTGAACTAAAGAACAAGCTGAGAGAAGAAGCTGTTAAGAGGGCAAGAGCTGAAGATGCATACAAGGAAGTTTATCAACGAACTGGAAGAGCAGTAAGGAACTCACATGCGAAAAGGATGAAGATGGAAGAGATGGATAAAGTATTTGACACTGCAATTAATCGAGCTCAAGATCGGGTCATGGGATATCCGATTCAGTTCGAGAAGCTGCCATCATATGTATTAGATCGCAGGACAATGTTTCGAGTCATGGAGGAAGAATGTGATAGGGCTAAGAAGTATCTTAATAGATCATCGTAGAAAATGTGCCTGTAAAGCACGTAATAAGTATTAAATAATGTGTAAATCCCTAGTGTTAAGTAACCATGGGATATGATAATAATGATGTTGTCCTGTAACTTTTGTAGTTCAGGAAAGGAATGTAAATAGCAGTGATGCTATTGTTTTTATGTTTTTCGAAGTAATGATGAATAAATAAAAGTTATTTTTTTTATTCAAAGTGTTATGTGTTATGTGGTTGTTTCTTTTATGGAGGCAAGTTAATTAGAAATACTTAAAGAAGTTGAGTAATAGTCTAATAGATGTTTTGTTTTAACAGAAAATGCCTCCCAGACGTGAACCACCCCGATAGAGAAACAATGAGAGAACTACTAATAACGACAATGTTGATGGTAACCCCGTTCAACAACTAGTGACACTACTGACAGGAGCGTTGCAGAATCAACCACAAAACCATGGTACAACGTTTAAGGATTTCAAGGTGGTTGGACCACCTGAATTCCGTGGGTCTATGAATCCAGTCGAAGCACAGACCTAAATTATGGAGATAGAAAAAGTATTCGATGTCGCTAGGGTAGGGGATGATCAGAAGACTGCTTTCGCAACATTCATGTTGAAAGCGGAAGCTAGTTATTGGTGGCAGGCCAATAAAACTCGTGAAGGGCCAGGAGTGATGACGTGGGATAGGTTCAAGGAGTTGTTCTTCGAGACCTATTTCCCGGAGAGTTCGAAGAGTCAGCTGGAAGTACAATTTCTGGTACTAAAATAAGGGACGATGATGGTATCCGAGTATGTCGCAAAATTCAATGAATTGGCGAGGTTTGCGCCATATCAAGTCAATCGACCTGACGAACGGCGTAAAGCGAAGAGATTTGAACAGGACCTAAGCCCCGGGTCATGCAATGAGGTATCCTGTTCCATTGAAGACATTTGCAGTGGTGATGGAGAAAGCAGTACTCGCTGAAGGTGGAGGCGAGGCAGTGACAAAGTTCAATTAGGAACAAAAGAAGAAGTGGAATGAGAATGAGACTAATATTGGGAGTGGTAGCGGTGGAAACAATAACAACAACAACAACAGAGAAGTGGAATGGGAACATGGGAGCGTGGGTCTTTGGAAACCATCGTGGTAACCAAAGAAAACAAAAGTTTGAAGCATGTGCGACATGCGAAATTTCCATAAGGGTGCGTGCTTGATAGGGAAACGAGTATGCTATAATTGTGGCGGGAGGGTCACATCGCCCCAAATTGCACTCAACCAAAGAAGAATGTATGCTTCACGTGCGGATCCAAGGATCACTTTGCTCGTGAATGCCCTAAGAAGAGGAAGGAGTAACAACCGTAAGCAATGGAGGTAACAATGGAGGTACATGGGCCATTCACGGGACTGCGCAAACATCAAACAAACCCACGGCCGAACCTTCAACATGACTGCAAGAGATGTTGTGCAATCAAAAGATGTAGTGTCGTATTATCCCAATCAATGATATAAATGCTTATGTATTATTCGATTCGGGTGCTACTTGTTCATTTTATATCGATATGAATTTGCTAAGAGGTTAGAATTGCCTGAGAAGAAGAATGAATTTTCCTTTGAACATAGAAATTGCGAATAAGGAAGTAATCCTATTAGATTCATATACAAGAACCGTAGGGTGAAACATTAAGGAAAATATCTTGTTGGTAGATTTGATTAGATTAGACTCGGGAATTTGATGTAATTTTGGGAATGGATTGGTTTGTTTAAATATGGAGCGATGAATCGATTGTCACAAAGAAGTGTAAAAACCTTATGACTCAAATCAAAGGTAGTATTTTATGGTAAAGAAGTCGCCTAGACAAATGAAATGTCTGCGACTATACGCAGCCAAGAAATTGTTGAGTCAAGGTTGTGTGGGCTATTTAGCTTACATAGTCGATACTCAGAAGAAGGGTGCGAAATTAGAAGAAATACCGGTAGTGAGAGAATTCGGAGACGTGTTTCCAGAAGATTTGCCAGGACTTCCGCCTGACAGAGAAATTGAGTTCGTGATCGACTTAGCGCCGGGAACAACACCGATATCGAAGGCCCCGTATAGAATGGCTCCAGTAGAAATAAAGGACTTGATGGTACAGTTGCAAGAGTTGCTAGACAAGAAATATATTCAACCAAGCGTATCGCCGTGGGGAGCGCCAGTTTTATTCATTAAGAAGAAGGATGGAACAATGCGTCTTTGCATTGATTATAGAGAGTTCAATAAAGTCACTATTAAGAATAGGTATCCGTTACCTAGAATAGATGACTTGTTTGATCAGCTGAAGGGTGCTAAATATTTCTCAAAAATTGATTTGAGAAGTGGGTATCACCAATTGAAGGTAAGAAAGGAAGATATACCTAGAACGACATTCAGAACTTGGTACGGACATTACGAGTTTCTGGTGATGTCTTTTGGTTTAACTAATGCCCCTGCTGCGTTCATGGATTTGATGAACATGGTGTTTAAACCATTCTTAGACAAGTTTGTGGTTGTATTTATCGATGATATTCTAGTGTATTCCAAAACTCAAGAAGAACACGTGGAACATTTACGTTTGACATTGGAAACACTAAGGAAGGAAAAGCTGTACGCAAAATTCTCTAAGTGCGAATTTTGGCTTGATCGTGTACAATTTTTGGGTCATGTGATTGACAAAGATGGGATTTTAGTGGATCCGTCAAAAGTGGAAGCTGTGATCAATTGGGAACAACCAAGAATGCCATCAGAAGTGAGGAGTTTCTTGGGACTGGCCGGTTACTATAGAAGATTCATTCAAGATTTTTTTAAGATAGCCACTCCGCTAACAAATTTGACAAGGAAAGCTGTAAAATTCATTTGGATGGAGAAATGTGAAGAGAGTTTCCAAGATTTGAAGAAGAAGTTAAGTGTGGCACCTGTGTTGATATTACCAGATAATACAGGAAATTTTGTGGTGTATAGTGATGCCTCACACAAAGGGTTGGGATGTGTTCTTATACAGAACGACAAAGTCATTGCGTATGCATCAAGACAACTAAAGGATTATGAGAAAGGGTATCCGACTCATGATTTGGAATTGGCTGCAGTTGTATTTGCTATGAAGATATGGAGACACTATCTTTATTGAGAGAAATGTGAAATCTACACAGACCACAAAAGTCTGAAGTATATTTCCTCTCAGAAGGATTTGAACATGCGTTAGAGAAGGTGGATGGAATTGATAAAATATTACGATTGTGAGATCTTTTATCATCCGGGCAAAGTTAATGTGGTCGCAGATGCTTTAAGCAGTTAAGGTCGTGAAAAGTTAATGTCGATAAAAACTCAGGAAGAGCTCATTTCAGCAATGACAAAACTGGAGTTGGAAATCAAATTTCCAAAAGAATCTGACGAACAACTATTTCAGATAGAAGCTGGTCCAACTTTAGTGGACAAAGTGAAGAATGCTCAACTACAAGATGAAGAGTGTGGGAAAATCAAAGAGAATCTGGTTAAAGGTAGTGATATAAAATACAAGGTCGATACCGAAGGATTACTACGGTTTGAGGGAAGAATTTGGGTTCCAGCAGTGCTAGAACTGAAAGAAGAAATTTTGACCAAAGCTCATAGCTCAAAATATTCAATTCATCAAGGAAGCACGAAAATGTATCAAGATTTGCGCAAACATTTTTGGTGGCTGAATATGAAAAGGGACGTTGCAGAATGCGTAGAGAAATGCTTGACATGTCAAAGAGTAAAAGCCGAACATCAAAGACCCAGCGGATTACTTCAACCGTTGGAAATACTGGAATGGAAGTGGGAACACATCACGATGGATTTTGTGGTGGGTCTTCCAACTACTCAGAGAGGATACGATGCGATTTGGGTGATAGTGGACAGACTGACGAAATCAACACACTTTCTACCAATAAAGATTAGATTCAATCTTGATCAGTTGGCAAGATTGTATATTAAAGAGATCGTTTTGAGGCACGGGGTGCCAGTATCAATTGCGTCTGATAGAGATCCGAGATTCACATCGAATTTCTGGAAGAGACTACAAGAATGCATGGGGACACAGTTACGAATGAGTACGACTTATCATCCACAAACAGATGGACAAAGTGAACGAATAATTCAGACATTGGAAGATATACTGAGAACATGTGTCATAGACTTTAAAGGAAGATGGGAAGAACAATTACCATTGGTGGAATTTGCTTATAACTACAGTTATCATGCGAGCATCGGCATGCCACCATACGAGGCACTGTACGGCAGAAAGTGCAGAACTCCACTGTACTGGGATGAAGTCGGTTAACGCCAACTGTTAGGACCAGAACTGGTACAACAAGCTGCTGACGTTGTTAAACTCATCAGGACAAGATTAGTAGCGACCAAGATGTATGCGGAAAAAGTATGTTTGATCAACACGCATAAGATCGTGCATTCGACGTAGAACTTTTGTATTCCTAAAAGTTTCTCCTGGAAGGGAAAAATTTATTTTAAAAAGGGAAAAGCTAAGCCCGAGGTTTATTGGACCTTTTGAAGTGTTTGCGAAGAGTGGGAGAAGTGGCTTACGAGGTAGCTCTACCTCGAGTTGGAAAACATTCATAATGTTTTTCACATTTTGATTATTCGACCATATAAACCCGACTACAAACATGTGATCGAGTATGAACCGTTGCGCTTTGAGAAAGATTTGTCTTATGAAGAGGTTCCTATCCGGATAGTCGATAGAAAAAACAAATGCTCGGAATAAAGTGATACCTTCGTGAAGGTGATATGGAGGAACCACAACGCCGTCAAGAAGCTACGTGGGAACTCAAGAAAAAATGTTGAAAAAGAATACCACGAGTTATTTGTTTAATCTGTGTCTTCGATTACGGGGATGAAATCTTTATAAGTAGGGAAGAATGTAACGAATGATTTGTTTGAGTTGTGATTACGAAGACGTAAATCCTTGTAAGGAGGGAATGATGTAACATTCGTAATTTTAAAGTGTAATATTAAATATTTATTGAATTATATAAGTATTTAATGGATATGTTTATTGTTGAATAAATAATTGTTCAATTTGAGTTGATGTGGTTTAGTTAATTATTTATGAATAAATAATTAAATATTAAATATTAAATATTATTTGTAATATTAAATATTTATTGAATTATATAAGTATTTAATGAATATGTTTATTGTTGAATAAATAATTGTTCAATTTGAGTTGATGTGGTTTAGTTAATTATTTGTTGAATAAATAATTAAGGAGCTAAGAAAATTAATTTTTATGAGATTATATACCAATTTAATTTAATAAGTAAACTAGAGAGCTTATAATGATTTAAATAAATTATAATATTTTAAATGGGAAATTGTAATTTAAAATATTAGTTGGTTAAATAAAATTATAATTATAAAGAAATTATAGTTTTGTGATAATGATTTATGTGTTAAAGTAATTTAATAGATTAGTATTTGAATTAATTAAATTGATTATTTAATTAAGTAGAAGGTGACTAATAACCTTGCTATAAAAGGAGTTATTAAAATAAATTAAGGGAGTTTAATTCAGTTTTGCCAAACAAGGCCTAATGCCTATTAAGTCTTTTATCTAGTTGGGTTTTACCAAACAAGGCATAAGGATTAATGAGTTATTTTAAGTTAGTTAACCAAACAAGCCTTATGGCTTTTGATTTCAAAAGAAATTGTAATTGATGTCAGTTAAGTTAGTATTATATTATATATTTAATATATATTATATCCTATATACGTTAGATATCTAGTACGTAGTTAGAGTTAGGGAGAAAAACAACTCAGAGAAGAAGAAGAAGAAGAAGAGAAGAAGAAAAGTGAGAGGAATTGGAGAGAGAAGAAGCTTGAGAATCAAAAAGGGTTGACCATCATCTTCTTCAAACAAGGTATCATCTAAACTCTATTATGGTTGTTCTTTTCAAAAAATTATAGTTGTATTCTCTCTCTCCCAATTTTCTCAATGAAAGCTTTGTAGAAGTGGAATTTTGTTATGTATAAGTTTTTATATGATAATCTAGTGTTATTAAACTATTTTCTTAAGCTATAATTGAGAATAGTCCATGAATTTACATTATGTATATGGTTGTGAAGAAAAAATATTTTTACAGAGAGTTTTTGTGAATATATATTGTGAAGCTTAAGGTAGAAATTGAGAGTCAATTAGTTGTTTAATTGATAAATTGATCGTCTAATTTGATAGAGTATGCATAATTATTGATAAGGTGCTTTGAATTAATTGTTTTGGTTGAAAAACAAAACTTATAGTGTTGGTTTTCATTGAAATATCAAAAATGGAGTTTTTGTCAAAAACAGTGAAATTGGATGTTTTAAATTGGTTGTTTATGTTGTTGTATGGGTAGAAACTTGTTAGAAGTTCTTGAATTATGTTTACATGAAGTTATTATATGAATTGCATGTGAATTAGTCTGTTAGAAACGAGCTTGTAGGCCAAATTGGCTTTTTCTTGTGTACTGATTCTTTAAGTATCGATCGACATCAAGTTTCGCGTGCCTGACCAAATGAAGACGTTATTGGGTAGCCGCAAGACACCATCACGCCGCAACGCAACTTTAGTAGTAATAATCACAGTACCATGTATCATCACCATGCCACATGCGACCCACGATTATAAATAGTAACGTGGCATAGCATGAGCAGTTTATTAGAATGTTCTGACAATTTTGTTTATGTATACAAAACTTGAAAATAACTGTTATGTGTTAATAATATGGGTGTTAAATGATGATTTCAGTAGTATTAAACTATGAATGAGCATGTTATCAAGAGTTAATTAGTATTAACGTAGTTTGATTATGTGAATGGGTAATTTAACCTACATGATGTATATATTTTGGTTATATAGATATAAAATGTTGGTAATGACTAATTATGTCATGATGACATATGTATAGGGTATTGATTCAAGTTGTAAGGTTTAACTTGTGCTAAAGGAAAGTTTTCTAACTCTAAAACTTCGTTGTACAAGTTTAAATTTCGTTGAGCACATTATTGCTTTTAATTCCATTTCAATTGTACAAGTTGCTAACTTTACACTTTCATAGAGTTAGATTGTTTATTATTGATAAAACTCTTGTATCTATTGGTTCATGTGAATACAAGTATTCCAAAACTTATATTATTGAGCAAGTTCTTTAATATGTAACTTGTGATTTAGCATACGAGTTGTTCTAATTTAATATTCTAGTATTAAACAACTCTATCGTTCAAATTACTATTCAATATGCATGTTTAGTACCCAAAATTCTCAATAACATTGAATGTTATGATTATTCAATGCTTATGGTATTAGATTATTCCTAAAGCATAATGTTAATTTACAAATATCAATTCAGTTATGATTATTCCATAGCATACAATTATTTCTTTTGTAATCAACTAATCCTTAGTTGATTACCGTTGAATCCTAAATTACGTGTAATGTATCCAAACCAAACTTACTTTGTTGCGGACTTGTATTCTAAATACTGAGATGAACAACTCTTTTAATAGATGTTTACGCTTAGCGTTGAAATGGTTGTGCACAATACATTGTACGAAGGGTTGATCCCCCTAAGTACGTGGAGTCCTTATAGTCTTATGACTATTAAAGTTAAAGTTGAAAGATTACTTATAACTGTGGACATGATTCATGGTCATTAGACCCTCAGTGAATGTTATAATTTTCAGAAAGTTAATAGAATACATTGTTCAGTTCTATTGAGCATAATATTGGCAATTGATGTAAAAGTTTAAAGATTTATTTATTGTTATTTCAAGTGGGCCTTGTTTTCTCACTCTTGCCTGTAAAATTTCTTACAGCTAAAGTTGAAACTGGTGACGTACCTAGCACCAATAAAGGAAAAGGAAAGATGAACAAGCACTGAAGACTTGTAATAGATTTGATAGTTTTATTATCAGACTTTGGTTTAAAGATTGTAATGAAGTTTATTTAATTTTCGCATTTGAATGATTATTGTTAAAGGTTAGATAACCTGGGAGATTTTTATTTAAGTTTAATCTCATGGGGCGTGTTTTTATTATTCAATTTTATTATAATTGGGTAGTTATAAATGAATGTTTTGATTAAGTGAACACCAAATCTTGAGGAAATGAATTACCAGGATTTGGGGGTGTCACAGGTTGCTATCAAAGCTTTAGGTTATGTACCTTAGGTGGGGGGAAAAGCCTTAGGAAGTAACCTTTGAAAAGATAGTGGAGATAACTCTTATCGAGTTTTAAGAAAGAAGTAATAAAACACTTATGTGCTTATGTGTTTATAGTTTATGTATTCGTGAGTGTCGAGTAGTAATGATTAATAATTAAAACTTTAAAACTTTGTTTTCAGGATGACTAATGTCGGAGAATTTTGTCAGGCTAGGGAGGAGGGACCTCAAATGCCTATAGAGGAGGAGCTTCGCGACATTCAGGTAGTTTGGGAACAACTATTGCCACGGGAGTCAGCCCCGTTGGTCACAGTAGTTAAAGATGAAGATGATGATGTGGAGACAGACGAGGAGGATCCCATTGATTTACCACAGGAGGATGAGGATGATGAGGACGAGGATGAAAGGATTCCACTTAACTCGATAGCTGGCCGTATATACAATGAGGTGCATGATCGTAACGCGTGGACTTCGAGGATATAGTTGAGGAGTTGCGGAGATAGTAGTGAACAACGGTATCGCAATGACACAAAAAGAAGGCGAGATCCAGGATCGTGAAGAACGACTGACAAACGCCGAGGAGAAACTAGTACAGACTGAAGGAGAGAAATAACAATTGATCGAGATGGTTGCTGAATTGAAGAACAAGCTGAGAGAAGAAGCTGCTCAGAGGGAAAGAGCTGAAGATGCATACGAGGAAGCTTATCAACGAACTGGAAGAGCAGTAAGGAACTCACAGGTGAAAAGGATGAAGATGAAAGATATGGATAAAGTATTTGACACCACAATTAATCGAGCTCAAGATCGGGTCATTGGATATCCGATTCAGTTCGAGACGCTGCCATCATATGTATTCGATCGCAGGACAATGTTTCGAGTCATGGAGGAAGAATGTGATAGGGCTAAGAAGTATCTTAATAGATCATCGTAGAAAATGTGCCTGTAAAGCACGTAATAAGTATTAAATAATGTGTAAATCCCTAGTGTTAAGTAACCATGGGATATGATAATAATGATGTTATCCTGTAACTTTTGTAGTTCAGGAAAGGAATGTAAATAGCAGTGATGCTATTGTTTTTATGTTTTTCGAAGTAATAATGAATAAATAAAAGTTACTTTTTTTATTCAAAGTGTTATGTGTTATGTGGTTGTTTCTTTTATGGAGGCAAGTTAATTAGAAATACTTAAAGAAGTTGAGTAATAGTCTAATATATGTTTTGTTTTAACAGAAAATGCCTCCCAGACGTGAACCACCCCGACAGACAAACAATGAGAGAACTACCAATAACGACAACGTTGACGGTAACCCCGTTCAACAACTAGTGACACTACTGACAAGAGCATTGCAGAATCAACCACAAAATCATGGTACAACGTTTAAGGATTTCAAGGCGGTTGGACCACCTGAATTCCGTGGGTCTATGAATCCAGTCGAAGCACAGACCTGGATTATGGAGATAGAAAAAGTATTCGATGTTGCTAGGGTAGGGGATGATCAGAAGACTTCTTTCGCAACATTCATGTTGAAAGTAGAAGCTAGTTATTGGTGGCAGGCCAATAAAACCCGTGAAGGGCCAGGAGTGATGACCTGGGATAGGTTCAAGGAGTTGTTCTTCGAGACCTATTTCCTGGAGAGTTCGAAGAGTCAGTTGGAAGTACAATTTCTGGAACTAAAACAAGGGACGATGACGGTATCCGAGTATGCCGCAAAATTCAATGAATTGGCGAGGTTTGCGCCATATCAAGTCAAAGACCTGAATTTGCGTAAAGCGAAGAGATTTGAACAGGGGTGAAGCCCAGGGCATCAGACATGAGGTATCCTGTTCCAGATTGAAGACATTTGCGGCGGTGATGATGAGAAAGCGATTACTCATTTGAAGGTGGAGGCGAAGGCGATCCACAAAGTTCAATCAGGAACAAAAAAAGAAGAGGAATGAGAATGAGACTAAGAATGGGAGTGGTAGCGGTGGAAACAACAACAAAAACTTGAAGAGGAAGTGGAATGGGAACATGGGAACTGGAAACCATCAGGGTAACCAGCAAAACAAAAAGTTTGAAGCATGTGCGACATGCGAGAAATTCCATAAGGGTGCGTGCTTGATAGGGAAGCGACTATGCTACAATTGTGGCCAGGAGGGTCACATCGCCCCAAATTGCACTCAACCGAAGAAAAATGTATGCTTCACGTGCGGATCCAAGGATCACTTTGCTCGTGAATGCCCTAAGAAGAGGGAAGGAGTGACAACCAGAAGCAATGGAGGTAACAATGGAGGTACATGGGCCATTCTTGGGACTGCAAACATCAAACAAACCCACGGCCCGGAACCTTGAACATGACTGCGAGATCTTTGTCAAATCAAAAGATGTAGTGTCGTATTATCCCAATCAATGATATAAATGCTTATGTATTATTCGATTCAAAATGCTACTTGTTCGTTTATATCGATAAATTTGCTAAGAGGTTAGAATTGCCTAGAAGAAACCGAATTTTCCTTTGAACATAGAAATTGCGAATAAGGAAGTAATCCTGTTAGATCCGTATCAAGAAGCGTAGGGTGAACATTAAGGAAAATATCTTGTTGGTAGATTTGATTAGATTAGACTCGAGGAATATGATGTAATTTTGGGAATGGATTGGTTGTTCAAATATGGAGCGATTATCGATTATCACAAGAAGTGTGTAAACCTTATGACTCAAAATCAAAGGTAGTATTTTATGGTAGCAAGTCGCCTAGACAAATGAAATGTCTGACGACTATGCAGGCCAAGAAATTGTTGAGTCAAGGTTGTGTGGACTATGTAGCTTACATAGTCGATACTCAGAAGAAGGGTGTGAAATTAGAAGAAATACTAGTAGTGAAAGAATTCAGAGACGTGTTTCCAGAAGATTTGCCAGGATTTCCGCCTGACAGAGAAATTGAGTTCGTGATCGACTTAGCACCGGGAACAGCACCGATATCGAAGGCCCCGTACAGAATGGCTCTGGTAGAACTGAAGGAATTGATGGTACAGTTGTAAGAGTTGCTAGACAAGAAATATATTCAACCAAGCGTATCGCCGTGGGGAGCGCCAATTTTATTCGTTAAGAAGAAGGATGGAACAATGCGTCTTTGCATTGATTATAGAGAGTTAGATAAAGTCACTATTAAGAATAGGTATCCGTTGCCTAGAATAGATGACTTGTTTGATCAGCTGAAGGATGCTAAATATTTCTCGAAAATTGATTTGAGAAGTGGGTATCACCAATTGAAGGTAAGAAAGGAAGATATACCTAGAACGACATTCAGAACTCGGTACGGACATTACGAGTTTCTGGTGATGTATTTTGGTTTAACTAATGCCCCTGTTGTGTTCATGGATTTGATGAACAGGGTGTTTAAACCATTCTTAAACCATTCTAGTGTATTCCAAAACTCAAGAAGAACACGTGGAACATTTATGTTTGACATTGGAAACACTAAGGAAGGAAAAGCTGTACGCGAAATTCTCTAAGTGCGAATTTTGGCTTGATCGTGTACAATTTTTGGGTTATGTGATTGACAAAGATGGGATTTCAATGGATCCGTCAAAAGTGGAAGTTGTGATCAATTGGGAACAACCAAGAACGCCATCAGAAGTGAGGTGTTTCTTGGGACTGGCCAGTTACTTTAGAAGATTCATTCAAGATTTTTTTAAGATAGCCACTCCGCTAACAAATTTGACAAGGAAAGCTGTAAAATTCGTTTGGACGGAGAAATGTGAAGAGAGTTTCCAAGATTTGAAGAAGAAGCTAAGTGTGGCACCTGTGTTGACATTACCGGAGATATCTGAGAAATTTTTGTGGTGTATAGTGATGCCTCACACAAAGGGTTGGGATGTGTTCTTATGCAGAACGGCAAAGTCATTGCGTATGCATCAAGACAACTAAAGGATTATGAGAAAGGATATCTGACTCATGATTTGGAATTGGTTGCAGTTGTATTTGCTCTGAAGATATGGAGACACTATCTTTATGGAGAGAAATGTGAAATCTACACAGACCACAAAAGTCTGAAGTATATTTTCACTCAGAAGGATTTGAACATGCGTCAGAGAAGGTGGATGGAATTGATAAAAGATTACAATTGTGAGATCTTTTATCATCCGGGCAAAGCGAATGTGGTTGCAGATGCTTTAAGCAGGAAAGGTCGTGAAAAGTTAATGCCGATAACAACTCAGGAAGAGCTCATTTCAGCAATGACAAAACTGGAGTTAGAAATCAAATTTTCAAAAGAATCTAACGAACAACTATTTCAGATAGAAGCTGGTTCAACTTTAGTGGACAAAGTGAAGAATGCTCAACTACAAGATGAAGAGTGTGGGAAAATCAAAGAGAATCTGGTTGAAGGCAGTAATGTAAAATACAAGGTCGATACCGAAGGATTACTACGGTTCGAGGGAAAAATTGGGGTTTAAGCAGTGCTAGAACTGCAAGAAGAAATTTTGACCGAGGCTCATAGCTCAAAATATTCAATTCATCTAGGAAGCACAAAAATGTATCAAGATTTACGCCGACATTTTTGGTGGCCGAATATGAAAAGGGACGTTGCAGAATGCGTAGCGAAATGCTTGACATGTCAAAGAGTAAAAGCCGAACATCAAAGACCCAGCGGATTACTTCAACCGTTGGAAATACCGGAATAGAAGTGGGAACACATCACGATGGATTTTATGGTGGGTCTTCCAACTACTCAGAGAGGATGCGATGCGATTTGGGTAATAGTGGACAGACTGACGAAATCAGCGCACTTTCTACCAATAAAGATTAGATTCAATCTTGATCAGTTGACAAGATTGTACATTAAAGAGATCGTTTTGAGGCACGGGGTGCCAGTATCAATTGTGTCCGATAGAGATCCGCGATTCACATCTAATTTCTGGAAGAGACTATAAGAATGCATGGGGACACAGTTACGAATGAGTACGGCTTATCTTCCACAAACAGATGGCCAAAGCGAACGAACAATTCAGAAATCGGAAGATATGCTGAGAGCATGTGTCATGGACTTTAAAGGAAGCTGGGAAGAACAATTACCATTGGAGGAATTTGCTTACAACAACAGTTATCATGCAAGCATCAGCATGCCACCTTACGAGGCATTTGTCATGCGGCGAAAGTGCGAAACTCCATCATCTTTGGGATGAAGTCGGTGAACACCAACTGTTAGGACCAGAACTGGTACAACAAACTGCTGACGTTGTTAAACTCACCAGGACAAGATTAGTAGCAGCCCAAGACATACAAAAAAAGTATGCTGATCAACACAGACAAGATCGTGCATTCGACGTAGGAACTTTTGTATTCCTAAAAGTTTTTCCCTGGAAGGGGAAAATTCGTTTCGGTAAAAAGGGAAAGCTAAGCCCGAGTTTTATTGGACCCTTTGAAGTGCTGCGAAGAGTGGGAGAAGTGGCTTATGAGGTAGCTCTACCTCCAGAGTTGAAAAACATTCATAATGTTTTTCACATTTCGGTGTTACGACCATATAAACCCGACTACAAACATGTGATCGAGTATGAACCGTTGTAGTTTGAGAAAGATTTGTCTTATGAAGAGGTTCCTATCCAGATAGTCGATAGGAAAAAATAAGTGCTCAGGAATAAAGTGATACCTTCTGTGAAGGTGATATGGAGGAACCATAACACTGAAGAAGCTACGTGGGAACTCGAAGAAAAATATTGAAAGAATACCCTGAGTTATTTGTTTAATCTGTGTCTTCGATTCTGGGGACATAATCTTTGTAAGTAGGGAAGAATGTAACGAATGATTTGTTTGAGTTGTGATTACGAGGGCCGTAATCCTTGTAAGGAGGGAATGATGTAACATTCCAGAATTTTAAAGTGTAATATTAAATATTTATTGAATTATATAAGTATTTAATGGATATGTTTATTGTTGAATAAATAATTGTTCAATTTGAGTTGATGTGGTTTAGTTAATTATTTGTGAATAAATAATTAAATATTAAATATTATTTGTAATATTAAATATTTCTAGAATTATATAAGTATTTAATGGATATGTTTATTGTTGAATAAATAATTGTTCAATTTGAGTTGATGTGGTTTATTTAATTATTTGTTGAATGAATAATTAAGGAGCTAAGAAAATTAATTGTTATGAGATTATATACCAATTTAATTTATTAAGTAAGCTAGAGAGCTTATAATGATTTAAATAAATTATAATATTTTAAATGGGAAATTGTAATTTAAAATATTAGTTGGTTAAATAAAATTATAATTACAAAAGAAATTATAGTTTTGCGATAATGATTTATGTGTTAAAGTAATTTAATAGATTAATATTTGAATTAATTAAATTGATTATTTAATTAAGTAGAAGCGTGACTAATAACCTTGCTATAAAGGAGTTATTAAAATAAATTAAGGGAGATTAATTCAGTTTTGCCAAACAAGGCCTAATGCCTATTAAGTCTTTTATCTAATAGGGTTTAACCAAACAAGGCATAAGGATTAATGAGTTATTTTAAGTTAGTTAACCAAACAAGCCTTATGGCTTTTGATTTCAAAAGAAATTGTAACTGATGTCAGTTAAGTTAGTATTATATTATATATTTAATATATATTATATCCTATATACGTTAGATATCTAGTACGTAGTTAGAGTTAGGGAGGAAAACAACTTAGAGAAGAAGAAGAAGAAGAGAAGAAGAAAAGTGAGAGGGAATTGGAGAGAAGAAGAAGCTTGAGAATCAAAAAGGGTTGACCATCATCTTCTTCAAACAAGGTATCATCTAAACTCTATTATGGTTGTTCTTTTCAAAAAATTATAGTTGTATTCTCTTTCTCCCAATTTTCTCCATGAAAGCTTTGTAGAAGTGGAATTTTATTATGTATAGGGTTTTATATGATAATCTAGTGTTATTAAACTATTTTTTAAGCTATAATTGAGAATAGTCCATGAATTTATATTATGTATATGGTTGTGAAGAAAAAATATTTTTACAAAGAGTTTTTGTGAATATATATTGTGAAGCTTAAGGTAGAAATTGAGAGTCAATTAGTTGTTTAATTGATAAATTGATCGTCTAATTTGATAGAGTATGCATAATTATTGATAAGATGCTTTGAATTAATTGTTTTGGTTGAAAAACAAAACTTACAGTGTTGGTTTTCATTGAAATATCAAAAATGGAGTTTTTGTCAAAAACAATGAAATTGGATGTTTTAAATTGGTTGTTTATGTTGTTGTATGGGTAGAAACATGTTAGAAGTTCTTGAATTATGTTTACATAAAGTTATTGTATGAATTGAATGTGAATTAGTCTGTTAGAAACGAGCTTGTAGGCCAAATTGGCCTTTTCTTGCACGGTTGTCGAAGCTGTCATTAAATCGACATCGAAGAAGTTTCAGCATGCCTTACAAACAAAAGAAGACTTGGTGCCACGGTGCCATCCATGCATACCACAACGCCGACCCACGTTAAAATCGTAGTATGCATACGAATTAATAGAATGTTCTGACAATTTTGTTTATGTATACAAAACTTGAAAATAAATGTTATGTGTTAATAATATGAATGTTAAATGATGATTTTAGTAGTATTAAACTATGAATGAGCATGTTATCAAGAGTTAATTAGTATTAACGTAGTTTGATTATGTGAATGGGTAATTTAACCTACATGATGTATATATTTTGGTTATATAGATATAAAATGTTGGTAATGACTAATTATGTCATGATGACATATGTATAGGGTATTGATTCAAGTTGTAAGGTTTAGCTTGTGCTAAAGGCAAGTTTTCTAACTCTAAAACTTCGTTGTACAAGTTTAAATTTCGTTGAGCACATTATTGCTTTTAATTCCATTTCAATTGTACAAGTTGCTAACTTTACACTTTCGTAGAGTTATATTGTTTATTATTTATAAAACTCTTGTATCTATTGGTTTATGTGAATACAAGTATTCCAAAACTTATATTATTGAGGAAGTTCTTTAATATGTAACTTGTGATTTAGTATACGAGTTGTTCTAATTTAATATTCTAGTATTGAAAAACTCTATCGTTCAAATTACTATTCAATATGCATGTTTAGTACCCAAAATTCTCAATAACCTTGAATGTTATGATTATTCAATGCTTATGCTATTAGATTATTCCTAAAGCATAATGTTAATTTACAAATATCAATTTAGTTATGATTATTCCATAGCATACAATTATTTCTTTTGTAATCAACTAATCCTTAGTTGATTCTGAATTGAATCTAAAATTACCTCCAGAATGTATCCTAACCAAATTTACTTTGGTGCGGACTTGTATTCTAAATACTGAGATGAACAACTCTTTTAATAGAGGTTTACGCTTAGCGTTGAAATGGTTGTGCACAATACGTTGTACGAAGGGTTGATCCCCCAAGTACGTGGAGTCCTTATAGTCTTATATTTATTAAAGTTAAAGTTGAAAGATTACTTATAATCATGGACATGATTAAGTGGTCATTAGACCCTCGAAGAATGTTATAATTTTCGAAAGTTAATAGAATACATTGTTCAGTTTCTATTGAGCCTAATATTGGCAATTGATGTAAAAGTTTAAAGATTTATTTATTGTTATTTCAAGTGGGCCTTGTTTGCTCACTCTTGCCTGTAAAATTTCTTACAACTAAAGTTGAAACTGGTGACGTACTTAGCACCAATAAGGGAAAATGAAAGATGAACAAGTACTGATTACTTGTAATAGATTTGATAGTTTTATTATCAGACTTTGGTTTAAAGATTGTAATGAAGTTTATTTAATTTCCGCATTTGAATGATTGTTGTTAAAGGTTAGATAACCTGGGAGATTTTTATTTAAGTTTAATCCAGTGTATAAGGCGTTTTTATTATTCAATTTTATTATAATTGGGTAGTTATAAATGAATGTTTTGATTAAGTGAACACCAAATCTTGAGGAAATGAAGTACCAGGATTTGGGGGTGTCACAGGTTGGTATCAATGCTTTAGGTTATGAACCTTAGGTGGGGGGAAAAACCTTAGGAAGTGTGTAAGACCCCAAATTTTATGAAATAAAAGTATTCAATTCTTTATAATTACTATTCATGAGTTACTATTCATGAGTTACTATTCACGAGTTACTATTCATAAGTTACTATTCACGAGTTACTATTCACGAGTACTATTCATGAAGCATGATAATTTTTTTCGTAAGAAGACATTACTCAATAATTGTTACAGTAATTACTGTTCAATATTTTATTTTATTGATTCAATAATTGCTATGTTAAAATTTTATATTATTGTTGTTTTAATAATTGTCACCACACAATATTCCCATTATCGGATCAATGATTAATATTATTTGTGAATAATTAATTATTGATAAGGAAAATATTCATTTTATGTGGTTATAGATGGAGAAATTTTTTTATTTGACAATTGTTGAAAATTGATATTTTATCTTTTCGATAAAATATATTATTATATTACAAGAATATAATAATGGTGATATTTTGACAATGAATGTGTGATATATGAATAAATGAGGAGGAAGAGTAGTTTTGTTGCATTAAATGCTAAACACATGTTTTGTGTGTAACAAAAAAAATGTTTAACACATGTTAAACATGATGGTGTACACAAATTTTATCAAATCGATTATAGCACAATAAAATCGCTCTGCTTATAGATTTCGATCAATTTCTATTTGGAATTTGGAAAAACTTTCTTCTGTAAAGTTGTAGAGAATTGAATTTCCTATAAAAAGTTGTGATATTTGAATTTTCTAACAAAAGGGCTATTTGTTATGAATTATTGAAGTTCCGAAGTTCCGAAATAATTGATTTTTGGGAGTTTTAATTAATTATTTTGAGAAAAACATTTTTTGTGCAATTAGTGGGCCCACATGTGTTTTAAATGATCTGAATTCAGATCTTCAAAGGTGGGCTTGAATTTTTTTTTAATTATATTAATATTTTATTAAATTTTCTGCTTTGGTGTTCTAAGCATTTTCCTATAAATAGGGTGCTTAGGTTAGAATTGAAAATCACACCAGAAATTAAAGTTTTCTCTCTATTTCTCTCTCTATATTATCTAGTGTATTCTTGTGAGTATTTTGATATCTTGAGTGTTGCTATACGGTGCAAGTTCGTTCAACGTTATTCCAGTCAGAAGTACTGCTCTTTTGAGGTAAGAGATATTGTCGTTAGTATGTAAGGGTTATTATGTTTTTCAATTTTGAACTTTTTCTAAACCTTCAAAAATTCTGAAAAAATTTGAAATGCCAATTTGATGAGTTTTGTTGATTGTGTCCAAAAATGGCGATTTTTGGATATATAGATTAATAGTTATGGATTTTATGAGAAAAGACTATTTTAAAAGTAAACGCTTATAACTCCTTGTGGTTAATTCCAAAATTGATGAAATTTTTATTGGGAGTACATGTATATAACAAAAGTATACCGTGTAAATTTCAGAATTTTTGGACAAAATTACAATTTATGATAAATGTTTAAATATTCGGCAGTTTTGGTTATGTGAAAAATAGTAAATGAATTTTAAAAATTCTGAGAAAAATATATGTTCAATATGGGACTATATTATGCTAAATCCTAGAAAAGAAATATTTTTGGAACTGATTTGGTATTTTTCATGAAAATGTTCTAGTTATGAGTAAATGAACTAAATATGTTATGTGAAGTAAGAAAATGTGAAAATAGGATTTTATGGCTTGAGAATCCTATATGAGGTATATGCGGATTTTTGATGAGTGTTTTGGTTATTGGTGATGAAATCTTATGAGTTTGGCATTTTAGGATGATTAAATGCATTTATTAGTAAAGTGTAAACAATTAAAATAAATTGTTTATACGTTTAAGAAATGATTAAAATATTGTGGTAGTATTAATAATATTAGATTATGAGATTATTAAGTGATTTATAAAATTTGGATTAAGGTGTTATGAAATTATTGATTTATGAATCTTACTCTTGAGATTAAATCTATATGTTGATTATATTATTTTTATTATCATATATAACATTCTTATAACCTTAATGATGAAATTTCTCTTTTACTTGAGTGTAAAGATGGGTAGATTATTGGTATGATCGTGACTATGTGTTCTCTTTGGCCAGTAGTGCAAAGATGAATTGTTAACTGGTATGATCATGACCATTGAATTTATAATTGAATATCTTTAGCTTAAGTGTAAAGATGAATTGATTAACATGGTTATAATTATTGTTTATATAAATTCTGAAATGATTATGTATTTATTTGAGATATTAATATATTTGGCCTGTAGTGCGAATATGAATCTGTTGATGAATATATTTGGCACAGAGTGCAAATATGAACTGTTGAAAAATATCTTTGGCCTGTAGTGCAAAGATGAATTATTGATGAATATCTTTGGCCCGTAGTGCAAAAGTGACCTGTTGTTGAATATCTTTTGCCTGTAGTGAAAAAATGAAATGATAATGAATATCTTGAGCTTGTAGTGCAAAGATGAATTATTGATGAATATCTTTGGCTCGTAATGCAAAGATGACTTGTTGAATATCTTTGGCCTGTAGTGCAAAGATGAATTATTGGTGAATATCTTTGGCTCGTAGTGCAAAGATGACTTGTTGAATATCTTTGGCCTATAGTGCAAAGATGAATTATTGGTGAATATCTTTGGCCCGTAGCGCAAAGATGACCTGTTGTTGAATATCTTTGGCCCGTAGTGCAAAGATGACATGTTAATGAATGTCTTTGGCCCGTAGTGCAAAGATGGATTTATTAGTATGATTATGAATATGAACTGTGATGTGGTATAACCATGATCTTTGATATTTCAGGTAAAGACAAGTGATAAAAATTATCTTCGTTCTGGATGAGAAGAGAAATTTAGAATCACAATTATGATTATGAGTTATTCATATGATTGTGGAAAGGAATTGTTGATTGATGTTACAGGGATAAAATATTGTTGGTGGACTTTTAACATGAAGAAGATAATGGACTTTATGGTCTATTTGACTCTTCTAATGGATTGCTCGTTCCACTGCAACTATGGTTGAAAAGTTTTATCATCTACCATATGTTCTAAATCTCTGATTTATTACTGTTGAAGGTTATTGATAATTTATTTATCTTTAGTCATGATATTCTTTACTGAGCTAGTTGTGCTCACCCTTTTGCTTCACAATTCCTTTCAGGTAATACGAGTGTAGCTGGGTCGAGCGGGAATAATGAGGAATAGAACGGTGGTCATCATTTAGTAGTTATATTTATTGAATCAAATAGGGTGAAGCGAACCCAACGTTGGAAGGGTGTTTTGCCACTATCATATAAGATGTCTAATGACATACAACCTCGTATCATCATAAGATAGGGATGTGCTCATCCACTTGCTGAGTATATATACGAGCACTACCTATATAATCTTGGAGTTTGGTTGAAGTAAAATTCTCAATTAGAGACAGTGGAGATAATGATATGTCAAGAGAAGACTCGCCATTGGAAAGAATATGATAGTAATCTTCTCATTTTTTTTGGGGTCTATTGGGTCAACCAAGGATAATTCTGTGGGCATATGATATCTATAATAACCTAGACGCATGGCCTCCTATGTACCAAGGTTTCCTTGAGCACTTCCCAAAGATTTTAATTTCAAAAACAGTTTTCGACTATACCTTTATGTAAGGTGTCATTATGAGGTGCTGTCCACGGTTGGGACATGAGTCACAGTTGGTATATATTTGTATTTAAACTCACAGTTTAAGTGTTGTTGTATTTTGCACGACAATTATTGTAATAAAGTTGTAGTTATTTTCTGTACCATGTATTTGGCGACTCAGAATGGGTTGGATGGAATGAACCTATTTTGGGGGCGTCACAAAGTAACCTTTGAAAAGATAGTGGAGATAACTCTTATCGAGTTTTAAGAAAGAAGTAATAAAACACTTATGTGCTTATGTGTTTATAGTTTTTGTATTCGTGAGTGTCGAGTAGTAATGATTAATAATTAAAACTTTAAAACTTTGTTGTCAGGATGACTAATGTCGGAGAATCCAGTCATGCTAGGGAGGAGGGACCTCAAATGCCTATAGGGGAGGAGCCTCGCGACATTCAAGTAGTTTGGGAACAACTCTTTGCTACGTGAGTCGACCCAGTTGGTCATGATGAGTTGAAGATGAGGATGATGATGTGGAGACAGAAGAGGAGGATCCCATTGAGTTACCACAGGAGGATGAGGATGATGAGGACGAGGAGGAAAGGATTCCACTTAACTCGATAGCTGGCCGTATATACGATGAGGTGCATGACCGTAACGTGGAACTTCAGGATACAGTTGAGGAGATACAGGAGATAGTAGCTGAACAATAGACTGCAATGACACAAAAAGACGGCGAGATCCAGGATCGTGAAGAACGACTGACAAACGCCGAGGAGAAACTTGTACAGACTGAAGGAGAGAAAGAAAAATTGATCGAGATGGTTGCTGAACTGAAGAACAAGCTGAGAGAAGAAGCTGCTAAGAGGGCAAGAGCAGAAGATGCATACGAGGAAGCTTATCAACGAACCGGAAGAGCGATAAAGAACTCACAAAGTAAAAGGATGAAGATGGAAGAGATGGATAAAGTATTTGACACCGCAATTAATCGAGCTCAAGATCGGGTCATGGGATATCCGATTCAGTTCGAGACAATGCCATCATATGTATTAGATCGCAGGACAATGTTTCGAGTCATGGAGGAAGAATGTGATAGGGCTAAGAAGTATCTTAATAGATCATCGTAGAAAATGTGCCTGTAAAGCACGTAATAAGTATTAAATAATGTTTAAATCCCTAGTGTTAAGTAACCATGGGATATGATAATAATGATGTTGTCCTGTAACTTTTGTAGTTCAGGAAAGGAATGTAAATAGCAGTGATGCTATTGTTTTTATGTTTTTCGAAGCAATGATGAATAAATAAAAGTTATTTTTTTTATTCAAAGTGTTATGTGGTTGTTTCTTTTATGGAGGCAAGTTAATTAAAAATACTTAAAGAAGTTGAGTAATAGTCTTATAGATGTTTTGTTTTAACAGAAAATGCCTCCCTGACGTGAACCACCCCAACAGAGAAATAATGAGAGAACTATCAATAACGACAATGTTGACGGTAACCCCGTTCAACAACTAGTGACACTACTGATAGGAGCATTGCAGAATCAACCACAAAATCACGATACAACGTTTAAGGATTTCAAGGCGGTTGGACCACCTGAATTTCGTGGGTCTATGAATCCAGTCGAAGCACAGACCTGGATTATAGAGATAGAAAAAGTATTCAATGTCGCTAGGGTAGGGGATGATTAGAAGACTGCTTTCGCAACATTCATGTTGAAAGCGGAAGCTAGTTATTGGTGGCAGGCCAATAAAACTCGTGAAGGGCCAGGAGTGATGACCTGGGATAGGTTCAAGGAGTTGTTCTTCGAGACCTATTTCCCAGAGAGTTCGAAGAGTCAGTTGGAAGTACAATTCCTGGAACTAAAACAAGGGACGATGACGGTATCCGAGTATGCCGCAAAATTCAATGAATTGGCGAGGTTTGCGCCATATCAAGTCAGCACAGACGAGCGTAAGGCGAAGAGATTTGAACAGGGACTGAAGCCCTGGCTGTATAGTAGGGTATCCTTGTTCCAGTTGAAGACATTTGCAGCGGTGATGGAGAAAGCAGTACTCGCTAAAGGTGGAGGCGAGGTAGTGACAAAGTTCAATCAGGAACAAAAGAAGAAGAGGAATAATAATGAGACTAAGAATGGGAGTGGTAGCGGTGGAAACAACAACAACAACTTGAAGAGGAAGTGGAATGGGAACATGGGTACTGGAAACCATCAGGGTAACAGCAAAACAAAAAGTTTGAAGCATGTGCGACATACGGGAAATTCCATAAGGGTGCGTGCTTGATAGGGAAGCGAGTATGCTACAATTATTGCCAGGAGGGTCACATCGCCCCAAATTGCACTCAACCAAAGAAGAATGTATGCTTCACGTGCGGATCCAAGGATCACTTTGCTCGTGAATGCCCTAAGAAGAGGGAAGGAGTGACAACCAGAAGCAATGGAGGTAACAATGGAGGTACATGGGCCATTGCAGGACCTGCAGCATCAAACAAACCCACAACCAGAACCTTCAACATAACTGTGCAAGATGTTGTGCAATCAAAAGATGTAGTGTCAGGTATTATCCCAATCAATGATATAAATGCTTATGTATTATTCGATTCGGGTGCTACTTGTTCGTTTATATCTGATGAATTTTCTAAGAGGTTAGAATTGCCTAGAGAAGAACTAAATTTTCCTTTGAACATAGAAATTGCGAATAAGGAAGTAATCCCTGTTAGATCCGTATACAAGAACTGTAGGGTGAACATTAAGGAAAATATCTTGTTGGTAGATTTGATTCCGATTAGACTCGAGGAATTTGATGTAATTTTGGGAATGGATTGGCTGTTCAAATATGGAGCAGTTATCGATTATCACAAGAAGTGTGTAAACCTTATGACTCCGTCAAAGGTACTATTTTATGGTAGCAAGTCGCCTAGACAAATGAAATGTCTGACGACTATGCAGGCCAAGAAATTGTTGAGTCAAGGTTGTGTGGACTATGTAGCTTACATAGTCGATACTCAGAAGAAGGGTGTGAAATTAGAAGAAATACTAGTAGTGAAAGAATTCAGAGACGTGTTTCCAGAAGATTTGCCAGGATTTCCGCCTGACAGAGAAATTGAGTTCGTGATCGACTTAGCACCGGGAACAGCACCGATATCGAAGGCCCCGTACAGAATGGCTCTGGTAGAACTGAAGGAATTGATGGTACAGTTGTAAGAGTTGCTAGACAAGAAATATATTCAACCAAGCGTGACGCTGTGAGGCGCCAATTTTATTCGTTAAGAAGAAGGATGGAACAATCGTCTTTGCATTGATTATAGAGAGTTAGATAAAGTCACTATTAAGAATAGGTATCCGCTTGCTAGAATAGATGACTTGTTTGATCACCAAGGATGCTAAATATTTCTCGAAAATTGATTTGAGAAGTGGGTATCACCAATTGAAGGTAAGAAAGGAAGATATACTTAGAACGACATTCAGAACTCGGTACGGACATTACGAGTTTCTGGGGATGTCTTTTGGTTTAACTAATGCCCCTGCTGTGTTCATGGATTTGATGAACAGCGTGTTTAAACCATTCTTAGACAAGTTTGTGGTGGTATTTGTCAATGATATTCTAGTGTATTCCAAAACTCAAGAAGAACACGTGGAACATTTACGTTTGACATTGGAAACACTAAGGAAGGAAAAGCTATACGCGAAATTCTCTAAGTGCGAATTTTGGCTTGATCGTGTACAATTTTTAGGTCATGTGATTGAAAAAGATGGGATTTCAGTGGATCCGTCAAAAGTGGAAGCTGTGATCAATTAGGAACAACCAAGAACGCCATCGGTGAGGAGTTTCTTGGGGATTTGATGGGATTACTATAGAAGATTCATTCAAGATTTTTCTAAGATAGCCACTCCGCTAACAAATTTGACAAGGAAAGCTGTAAAATTCATTTGGACGGAGAAATGTGAAGAGTGTTTCCAAGATTTGAAGAAGAAGCTAAGTGTGGCACCTGTGTTGATATTACCAGATAATACAGGAAATTTTGTGGTGTATAGTGATGCCTCACACAAAGGGTTGGGATGTGTTCTTATGCAAAACGACAAAGTCATTGCGTATGTATCAAGACATTTAAAGGATTATGAGAAAGGGTATCCGACTCATGATTTGGAATTGGATGCAGTTGTATTTGTTCTGAAGATATGGAGACACTATCTTTATGGAGAGAAATGTGAAATCTACACAGACCACAAAAGTCTGAAGTATATTTTCACTCAGAAGGATTTGAACATGCGTCAGAGAAGGTGGATAGAATTGATAAAAGATTACGACTGGGAGATCTTTTATCATCTGGCCAAAGCGAATGTGGTTGCAGATGCTTTAAGCAGGAAAGGTCGTGAAAAGTTAATGCTGATAACAACTCAGGAGGAGCTCATTTTAGCAATGACAAAATTGGAGTTGGAAATCAAATTTCCAAAAGAATCTGATGAACAACTATTTTAGATAGAAGCTGGTCCAACTTTAGTGGACAAAGTGAAGAATGCTCAACTACAAGATGAAGAGTGTGGGAAAATCAAAGAGAATCTGGTTAAAGGCAGTGATGTAAAATACAAGGTCGATACCGAAGGATTACTACGGTTCGAGGGAAGAATTTGGGTTCCAGAAGTGCTAGAACTGAAAGAAGAATTTTCGACCGAAGCTCATTGCTCAAAATATTCAATTCATCAAGGAGGCACGAAAATATATCAAGATTTGCGCCGACAATTTTGGTGGCCGAATATGAAAAGGGACGTCGTAGAATGCGTAGCGAAATGCTTGACATGTCAAAGAGTAAAAGCCGAACATCAAAGACCTAGTGGATTACTTCAACCGTTGGAAATACCGGAATGGAAGTGGGAACACATCACGATGGATTTTGTGGTGGGTCTTCCAACTACTCAGAGAGGATGCAATGCGATTTGGGTGATAGTGGAGATGATCGACGAAATCGGTAGCACTTTCTACCAATAAAGATTAGATTCAATCTTGATCAGCTGACAAGATTGTACATTAAAGAGATCGTTTTGAGGCACGGGGTGCCAGTATCAATTGTGTCCGATAGAGATCCACGATTCACATCGAATTTCTAGAAGAGACTATAAGAATGCATGGGGACACAGTTACGAATGAGTACGACTTATCATCCACAAACAGATGGCCAAAGCGAATCGAACAATTCGGACATTGGAAGATATCTTTGAGCATGTGTCATGGACTTTAAAGGAAGCTAGGAAGAACAATTACCATTGGTGGAATTTGCTTACAACAACAGGTTATCACGCGAAAGATCGGCATGCCACCTTACGAGGCAATCAGACGGCGGCGGAAAGTGCGAAACTCCAATTGCTTTGGGATGAAGTCGGTGAACGCCAACCGTTAGGACCGAATCGGTACAACAAAAACAACGGCGTTGTTAAACTCATCGTGACAAGATTAATAGCGACCAAGATGACATGAAAAAGTATCTTTGATCAACACAGCACAAGATCGTGCATTCGGCGTAAAACTTTGTATTCTAAAAGTTTCTCCTGGAAGGAAAAATTCATTACTGTAAAAAGGGAAAGCTAAGCCCGAGGTTTATTGGACCCTTTGAAGTGCTGCGAAGAGTGGGAGAAGTGGCTTACGAGGTAGCTCTACCTCTAGAGTTAGAAAACATTCATAATATTTTTCTAATTTCGGTGTTACGACCATATAAACCCGACTACAAACATGTGATCGAGTATGAACCGTGGCAGTTTGAGAAAGATTTGTCTAATGAAGAGGTTCCTATCCAGATAGTCGACAGAAAAAAATAAGTGATCAGGAATAAAGCGATACCTTCTGTGAAGGTGATATGGAGGAACCACAATGCTGAAGAAGCTACGTGGGAACTTGAAGAAAAATGTTGAAAGAATACCCTGAGTTATTTGTTTAATTCATGTCTTGATTACGGGGACGTAATCTTTGTAAGTAAGGGAAGAATGTAACGAATGATTTGTTTGAGTTGTGACTCGAGGACGAAATCCTTGTAAGGAGGGAATGATGTAACATTCCAGAATTTTACAGTGTAATATTAAATATTTATTGAATTATTTAAGTATTTAATGGATATGTTTATTGTTGAATAAATAATTATTCAATTTGAGTTGATGTGGTTTAGTTAATTATTTGTGAATAAATAATTAAATAATTAAATATTAAATATTATTTGTAATATTAAATATTTATTAAATTATATAAGTATTTAATGGATATGTTTATTGTTGAATAAATAATTGTTCAATTTGAGTTGATGTGGTTTAGTTAATTATTTGTTGAATAAATAATTAAGGAGCTACTGAAAATTAATTGTTATGAGATTATATACCAATTTAATTTAATAAGTAAGCTAGAGAGCTTATAATGATTTAAATAAATTATAGTATTTTAAATGGGAAATTATAATTTAAAATATTAGTTGGTTAAATAAAATTATAATTATAAAGAAATTATAGTTTTGTGATAATAATTTATGTGTTAAAGTAATTTAATAGATTAGTATTTGAATTAATTAAATTGATTATTTAATTAAGTAGAAGTGTGACTAATAACCTTGCTATAAAGGAGTTATTAAAATAAATTAAGGGAGTTTAATTCAGTTTTTCCAAACAAGGCCTAATGCCTATTAAGTCTTTTGATTTCAAAAGAAATTGTAACTGATGTCAGTTAAGTTAGTATTATATTATATATTTAAATATATTATATCCTATATACGTTAGATATCTAGTACGTAGTTAGAGTTAGGGAGAAAAACAACTCAGAGAAGAAGAAGAAGAAGAAGAAGAAGAAGAGAAGAAGAAAATTGAGAGGAAATTGGAGAGAAGAAGAAGCTTGAGAATCACAAAAGGGTTGACCATCATCTTCTTCAAACAAGGTATCATCTAAACTCTATTATGGTTGTTCTTTTCAAAAAATTATAGTTGTATTCTCTCTCTCCCAATTTTCTCCATGAAAGCTTTGTAGAAGTGGAATTTTGTTATGTATAGGTTTTTATATGATAATCTAGTGTTATTAAACTATTTTCTTAAGCTATAATTGAGAATAGTCCATGAATTTATATTATGTATATGGTTGTGAAGAAAAAATATTTTTACAGAGAGTTTTTGTGAATATATATTGTGAAGCTTAAGGTAGAAATTGAGAGTCAATTAGTTGTTTAATTGATAAATTGATCGTCTAATTTGATAGAGTATGCATAATTATTGATAAGATGCTTTGAATTAATTGTTTTGGTTGAAAAACAAAACTTACAGTGTTGGTTTTCATTGAAATATCCAAAATAGAGTTTTTGTCAAAAATAGTGAAATTAGATGTTTTAAATTGGTTCTTTATGTTTTTGTATGGGTAGAAACATGTTAGAAGTTCTTGAATTATGTTTACATGAAGTTGTTGTGTGAATTGCATGTGAATTAGCCTGTTAGAAATGAGCTTGTAGGCCAAATTGGCTTTTTCTTGCACGATTGCCGAAGCTATCATTCGATACTGAAGTTTCACATCATGGCTATGCAAATTTCAAGAAGATCGTTCTTGGCGCATTGCATCATCATCACCACGCTACAACACGGCTTTGTAGTAATTTCACCACGTAACGCGCCATCACCGCTGCCAAAATACGACCACGTTGTAAATCGTAGCCGCCATGCGAGTTAACAGAATGTTCTGACAGTTTTGTTTATGTATACAAAACTTGAAAATAAATGTTATGTGTTAATAATATGAATGATAAATGATGATTTCAGTAGTATTAAACTATGAATGAGCATGTTATCAAGAGTTAATTAGTATTAACGTAGTTTGATTATGTGAATGAGTAATTTAACCTACATGATGTATATATTTTGGTTATATAGATATAAAATGTTGGTAATGACTAATTATGTCATGATGACTAATGTATAAGGTATTGATTCAAGTTGTAAGGTTTAGCTTGCGCTAAAGGCATGTTTTCTAACTCTAAAACTTCGTTATACAAGTTTAAATTTCGTTGAGCACATTATTGCTTTTAATTCCATTTCAATTGTACAAGTTGCTAACTTTACACTTTCGTAGAGTTAGATTGTTTATTATTGATAAAACTCTTGTATCTATTGGTTCATGTGAATACAAGTATTCCAAAACTTATATTATTGAGGAAGTTCTTTAATATGTAACTTGTGATTTAGCATACGAGTTGTTCTAATTTAATATTCTAGTTTTAAACAACTCTATCGTTCAAATTACTATTCAATATGCATGTTTAGTACCCAAAATTCTCAATAACCTTGAATGTTATGATTATTCAATGCTTATGCTATTAGATTATTCCTAAAGCATAATGTTAATTTACAAATATCAATTCAGTTATGATTATTCCATAGCATACAATTATTTCTTTTTAATCAACTAATCCTTAGTTGATTCTGCTGAATCTAAATTACCTGTAATGTATCCAAACCAAACTTACTTTGGTGCGAACTTGTATTCTAAATACTGAGATGAACAACTCTTTTAATAGAGGTTTACGCTTAGCGTTGAAATGGTTGTGCACAATACATTGTACGAAGGGTTGATCCCCCTAAGTACGTGGAGTCCTTATAGTCTTATGACTGTTAAAGTTAAAGTTGAAAGATTACTTATAATTGTGGACATGATTCGTGGTCATTAGATCCTTAGTGAATGTTATAATTTTCAGAAAGTTAATAGAATACATTTTTCAGTTCTATTGAGCCTAATATTGGCAATTGATGTAAAAGTTTAAAGATTTATTTATTGTTATTTCAAGTGGGCCTTGTTTGCTCACTCTTGCCTGTAAAATTTCTTACAGCTAAAGTTGAAACTGGTGACGTACCTAGTACCAGTAAGGGAAAATGAAAGATGAACAAGTACTGAAGACTTGTAATAGATTTAATAGTTTTATTATCAGACTTTGGTTTAAAGATTGTAATGATGTTTATTTAATTTCCGCATTTGAATGATTGTTGTTAAAGGTTAGATAACCTGGGTGATTTTTATTTAAGATTAATCTCTGTATAAGGTGTTTTTATTATTCAATTTTATTATAATTGGGTAGTTATAAATGAATGTTTTGATTAAGTGAACACCAAATCTTGAGGAAATGAAGTATCGTGATTTGGGGTGTCACAATATTCGCCATACATACATTTTGGTGGAGCAATATGAATAGAGATAAATATTTGTTATCTCAAGGTGTCTAACGCAATAACGAAGTCGGCGAGCATCAAGTACCAAAAGGTCCATTGCAACCACTTGAAATTCCGAAATGGAAGTGGGAGCACATTACCATGGATTCCATTACCGGCCTTCCTAAAGTTTCTCAAGGCATAGATGCGATTTGGGTCATTGTTGATAGATTGACCAAGTCTGCTCATTTCTTCCGATAATCACGAGAAACTTATACACTTGAACGTCTTGCTCAGTATGCACATAAACGAGGTTGTAAGATTTCATGGTATGCCAAGATCCATAGTTTTCATCGAGACCCAAGATTTACTTCACGATTTTGGGTTAGTTTGCAAAAAGCTATGGGCACAGATTCTGATTTAGCTTCGGCAGATATCATCCTCGGGATCGGACGGGCGATCGGAGAGGATGATTCAAACTCTTGAAGATCTATTAAGACTCTGTGTCCTTGACTTCAAGGAAGTTGGGACAAGTTCTTACCATTGGTGGAGTTTTCCTATAACAACAGCTTATCAAACAAGTATTGACATGGCTCCATTCAAGCGTTGTATAGAAGAAAGTGTCGCTTCTCGATATCTTTGGGATGGGGTAGGTGAAGCAACGTTGTTGGGATCGGAGTTGAGTACGTATGACTACGTAAAAGATTCAAACGATCCGACAACGATAAAAACCTCACAAGATCGACAAAAGAGTTATCTTTGATCTTCATCGAAAGGACGTGGAATTCGATATAGGAGATCATGTGTTGTTACGTGTTGCTCCATGGAAAGGAGTTACGAGATTTGGAAAGAGAGGAAAGCTCAATCCTCGATTCATCTACCCATTTTAATCCTTGATCGAGTAGGAACCGTGGCCTATAGACTCGCTTTTGCTGCCAAGTATGTCTCGTGTTCATAACGTTTTCACATATCCATGTTACGTAAATATGTGGAAGACCCGAACCACATTATTGAGTTAGAACCGGACGAAATAGCGAAAGATTTGACGTATGAAGAGGTTCCTGTTCAAATCTTGGATAAGAAGGAACATATTCTACGCTCCAAGGTTATACCTAAAGTCAAAGTTTTATGGAGAAACCATGATGTTGAGGAAATGACTTGGGAGTTAGAATCTGAAATGAAATCAAGGTATCCTTACATCTTCAATATACCAGGTACGTACCCTAATTTCGAGGGCAAAATTTCATAAGAAGGGGAGATTGTAAAACCCCAACTTGTTGAATAAAGATGAATTTTCTATAAATATTATTTTTGAATATTATGGAGTGAAATTGATATAATGTTATAATTGTGGGTAATATTTATAAATTTTGCAAAATCGCATGAGTTGTTATATAATATTCGATTGGTGGGAATATTCATTTTAACAGGGAATATTCGTACAACGGCAAAAAATCATTGGTGGACCCCACAACATAATTATTGTCGATTGAGAAAACGACAAAAATAATTTATGAAAATAACGGCGGAAGTTTTACTGTTAATCGTTGAAACACTTGCTATGTTAAAAGTACAATGTACGGCGTAGTTGCATAGTAGCACACGATATTAATTATTGATGCTTACATGATAAGTCACTCGATTTTGTTGGTATTATTAATGTAATAATACGAAAAAATCTTTTATATAAAACAAAATACTTTTATAAAGTTATTCTATAAATAGAATATATTATATTCTATTATGCATAGTGTTGCATAGTGTTTTGCATAGTAAAATCTTTTTATATAAAATGTAATACTTTTATAAAGTTATCTGCTTTATTAGACAATAATTAGAATATATTATATTTTATTATGCATAGTGTTTGCATAGTGCCTGCATAGTGTTTGCATAGTAAAATCTTTTATAAAAGTTATTCGTTTTATTAGATTATAAATAGAATATATTATATTTTATTTAAAAGATTTTGCTTTAAATATGAACCGTCAGGTTAAAGTAAATCAATCTGGAACGTTAATGAGTTAGTTACTATGCAATCCATTTATCTATAAATAGAAGCTCATTCCTTCATTATTTCTTACGAATTCACTGAAACTCTAGAGAGATAAACTATAGAGAGAAAGAAGAAAATATTCTGCTACTTCACTACTTATATATCCAGTACTCTTCTTCTTACGGTAGGGAATATAATTTGTTGTACTCGTAAGGGGTGTTATTCTTTTGTATTCATGAAGAGAACTTATGTTATTCCATTTTTATTATTCTCGCTGAATAACTCAGATACGCTGCCACTACCCTATACTTGGTGACATTCTTCTTATTATTCCGCTTACCACCATTCTGCTGAATATCCTGTCTGCATGCGTTTTACACCTAATTCTGATTCCGCCTCTTTATTATTCTATTGAATATCCATCGTGCATGCGCTTTCTGCCGGGACCGGTTCCGCCTTTATTATTATTCATTGGAATATCCATGCATCATTTTATTTTAGGACTGATTAAACCCGCCCTTATTAGTATTTTGTTGGAATAACCTGTTTATGCGAAGTACCGCATGCATGGTGATTTCTGTTGTTATTCCATTCTTTTTTATTCTATTGGAACATCCTGTCAGTGTGAATTTTGCCTGACCTAGTTCCGTTATTTAGTATTCTGTTGGAATAACCTGTCTATGCGAAGTACCGCATGCATGGTGATTTCTTTTGTTATTTCATTCTTTATTATACTCAGTTGATTAAAACTTTGACTTCTATACTCCATGAAATTAGTGTAATATCCTTGATATTTGCGTTTCATCCAGTATCTTTTCATGGAAATATTCTTCTGAGCATTCTTGAATTTTACTCTACAAAGCAGTACTATGTTGACAATTTGGACGTTATTGGTTCTTGGACAAATTAATTCTTGAACTTGTTTTATTGAATTCTTATATCATTGTCATCATCCTCATATTTAAAATTTTTGAAAGTCATCTGTGGCTTCAGAAGTGCATGATTGACTTGGTATGATTATAATAGGGATTATTCAAAGTAATCATGACCGTAATGCTACAAATGATGTGGTAAAAGTCCTCATTGGCCGTGAGTGCATTGATGGACGCTTGTTGGCATGATCATGACCATTAATGAATACACAAATATTCTTGGCCTGTAGTGCATGGATAATTGTGGTCGTGATACTAAAGAATATCCTTGGCCGTAGTGTAGGGGTGATTCAATGATGTGGATTATTTATTAAGCTGAGTCCTAGCGATAAAAGTGATGAAAAACCTTTTAAATCATAAAAGATAGTAGATTTTATTCTCTACTTGACTCTTTTAATGGATTGCTTATTCCGCTGCAGTTAAACTTGATTTTTGTTATATTGTATCAGTTTAACACTGTTTAAGGCTAATAATAATTTATTCTGCATTATCTTAGTCATAATATTTCTTACTGGGCTAGTTGAGCTCACCCTTTCTTTCTCTGTTCTCTTCAGGAAATGAGAATATAGCTGGGACGAGTCGGGGAACGGAGTGATGGTCCTAGACGGTGCATTAGTAGTCCTCACTATTCTGTGAAATAGTGTGATAATAATTGTAATGAGGACTCCTTTTGAGTTTGTATACTCTCTAGTAGACAATATTTGTATCCAAACTCACAGTTTATGTTTTGTTGTATTGTACACGATAGTTGTATTATTAAGTTGTATTTGAATTCTGTACCATGTATCTGGCGACTCAAGATGGGTGATGTATACCTAATTTTGGGGGCGTCACAATTGTCGTGCAAAATACGACAACATATATACTGTGAGTTTGAATACAAATATTGTCTAATAGACAGTATACAAACTCAAAAGGAGTCCTCATTACAATTATTGATACACTATTTTACAAAATAGTGAGGACTACTAAAACAAGTATCTTGAATCATCACTCCATACCCCGGCTAGTTCCTGCTAAATTCTCTCATCGTGAGAAGAACAATGGAACAAAAAGGAAAAGGGTGAGCTCAACTAGCCCAGTAAAGAATATAATGACTAAGATAATATAAAACAAATTATCATTAGTCTTCTACAGAGAAAAATCTGATAAAATATAATAGACAACAAGTTTTAGATCAACAACTGCAGCGGAAACAGCAATCCATTAGAAGAGTCAAGTAGATAAATAATTCTACTATCTTCTAAGATTTAAAAGTCCATCATCACTATTTTATCCCTGTAACATTAATCAATATACATCTTGAATCAAATATTCATCTTTGCACTACATGTCAATGATATTCATTTGTATCACCAGTTGGTCATGTTCATCTCAACACCTCTTCATCTTTGGACTACGGGCCAAAGATATTCATTAGGTAATCATTCATCTTTTTGCTACGTGCCAAAGATATTCATTAGGTAATCATTCATCTTTTGCTACAGCCAAAGATATTCAAGAATATCATTATTTAGGACCGAGGATGATGAAAATATCTTAAAGAAAACGAATCCAATGAGACAAAAGTACAAATATTAGGGATTCGTACTACAGTTTATCCAAGTTCAATAATACTCCAAAATAACCAATTGTGAAGCATAATTCAAAAATAAAGATCAAAACATGGATACGATCAAAGATAGTAACCATAATAGACATCTTGGACAAAAAGAAGAAAATTTCATTTTTCTAAAATAGTCTGTCGATTCGTGAATAGTCTCAGATACGTGAATAGTGTCCTATACGTGAATAGTAATCCTGACACAAAAAGGTAGAAATTCCACAATAAAATCTATACCAATATTTCGGTATAATGATATTGAAAGAATAACATCATTAGAAATAAAATAACACCCCTTACCTCAAAATATCAGTACTTCTGATCGGAATATCGGTATAAGGCTGAAAAAAACTTGCACCGATGAATAACAACTCACAAAGTATCTAAATACTCACAAAATACGCTCAATAATATAGAGAGAGAAAGAGAGAAAACTTGTTTCTGGTGTGATTTTCAATTCTAACTAAGCACCCTTTTTATAGGAAAATACTTAGAACGCCATAGCGCGATTAACTCGCTATACTTTACATGGCTTTACTGTTACTATTCAAGCCCACCACTTTTGAAAATAAATTCCAGCACATTTCATTACTCACCAACCAAAAGTGGGGCCTACCATATTTTTAATAAAAATATTTTAATTTCCCGTCAGTTTGAGGATGGTATGCCGAACTGAATCGTAAATCTGTGCCCATAGCTTTCTACAAGCTAACCCAAAATTGTGAAGTGAATCTTGGGTCACGATCTAAAACCGTCTTGCAATGGACCCTTTGGCACTTGATACTCTGCCTTTACACGTTGACAAGTTAAACACCTCGAGATAAACTCTGCGATCTTTCTCTTCATTTTATTCCACCAAAATGTATGTAGAAGATCATGATACATTTTAGTACTCCCAGGATGGATTGCAAATGGCGATTTGTGTGCCTCCATCATAATTCTATGCTTCAAGTCAGAATCGTTAGGAACACAAAGTCTGGAGTTGACTTAAAGTATTCATTCTTCATCAATTCTTGCTTCTGGAATAACACCGTCTTGCACTTTCTTCTTCATACGCATCAGCTCCATATTCGTAGCTTGAGCAGCTTTAACTTTATCGATTAAAGTCGGCTCGTATATTTGATATCATCATGTGGGTACTTGGAGCCTTTACCTCTATCTCTATCCTTTGTAAGTCATACAAAATGGACCTTTGTGTTAACAACATTGCACTCGTAGCCGCATATGATCTTCTACTCAATGCATCAGCTACCACGTTTTCTTTTCCAGGATGATATTGGATGGTGTGATCGTAATCTTTCAATAGCTCGAGCCAACGTCGTTGCCGCATGTTGAGTTCCTTTTGGGTGAAGAAATATTTGAGGCTTTTATGATCTGTATAGATCTCCACTTTCTCCCCATACAAGTAGTGTCTCCAGATCTTTAATGCGAAAATGACTGCTGCCAACTCCAAATCATGAGTAGGATAATTCCTCTCATATTCTTTGAGTTGTCGCGATGCATAGGCTATGACTTTCCCATGTTGCATGAGAACACATCCTATGTGACGCCCCCAAATTCAGGTGCTTGAAACCCGAACTCAGTGCTTTACGATACCATTTCTTTGAGCGGAATAATAATAATAATGTCATAAATATCAAACTTAATTTACATATCAGAGTGTCTAAATCCCATGTACGCGACCTTTAAAACATTTCATTACATGATAGATAATAAATATCATCAACTTATTTAAGTTTAGCTATTACATAAGATAACACAAACTTAATCTGCTAGCTTTCCTTTCCCTTTGTTCTTACCTAAACCTTCAGGTCGATCATACATGGCTGAAAATATTTAAATTAAGCAAGAATGAGCATTTGAGTGCCCAACAAGCAATAACAAATAATAAACATTAGCTGAAAGGATTAAATGTTTTCTTTGAACGACACTTCTACAACGAAGCAATAGTTGTGAAGTAAACTGAAGCAATAATAATAACATAACAATTCTATTTCAAATTTTAAAACTACGTACTGACTATAATTGGTGAGTAGTCGACATACCATGAACTTTGTTTTCAAATTTTTGAAAAGGTTTAACAGAACTTCATCTGTAAACCGTCATAACTTAAAGGCACGGGGGGTGATCAGCCCGTTATGCCCTGTATTGATCAATACTACATACCAGAACGATATTCTCGTTCATCATATCCGCCTTTGGCACACAAAAGTTTTTCCCAGATTAGGGATGTTCATACTTAGTCGGGAATCAGAACCAAAACAATTTGATTGGATACAAAAAGGTTTGATCATATTCAACGATATTTCTAAATCTGTGTCTAGCTGATCAAATAGCTTAGACGACTTTTCATTAATGTATACATACAGGGAATTAATAAGTATATATAAATATATATCAACATGTGATTAAATACAATGATTATCCAAGTGAGGTCACTTGTATAACCATATTTAGAAATTAATGACAGAATAAATATATCTGAATTATATAATAATACCATGTTGATAAATAATGATCGGATATATTATATATAACAATACGGTTAGTAATCTAGCATAATAATAATATAATTCTGAAACTTTCTTACTCATGTCCATTGCATAAATAAAATGCAAAGGTAGGATACTTGCACAACATAAAGGATAGTTTAGATACTTACTCAAATGAGAGAGTAAGAATTAAGAAACTTGCTCAATAATAATTAGAGTAAGTTTAGGGAACTTGCCTGGTCTGCTGCTTACACAACTTAATTATATCTTTAATTCAATGACCTATCATTTATAAGATTGTTCTATTGATTAGAATAACATATAACATATAGTACTGTTATTTACAGTCAACACACATTGCAATAAAATAGGTCATTGGCGACGGCATCTTTAGCGACGGCAGTAACCCCGTCGCCAATAACCTCAATCTCGACGGCGTAGCCGTCGCCAATGATGCCCGTCGAGAATGACCCTTCTCGGGTCTAATTTTGGTGGGAATTTTTTGGCGGGCGTGGGAAAAGGACATAGGCGACGGCCTTCGCCGTCGGTATTGAGTGCCGTCGCGAATGGGTTAATATTAACTTACAGTAGCGTAATTTTTTTTCATTTCTCTTCTTCTTTTTTCTCCCCCTTCTTCCTCGTGCCGTCGCCGGCTTCCCTTTCCCATCGCCTTTGCCCTTTTCTTTTTGCCGTCATTGTCGCCGCCTCTCTCTTTAGCCGTCCTTCTTCACACACTCTCTCTCTCGACTGCAAGGTAATCCCAATTTTAGTTTCCCCCAAATATAACCTAGCTAATAATATTTGCAAGTTTTTCTCACTTCATATAGCTTTTGTTAAAGGTATGAAGAGGTATCAGAAGTTAGCTATAAATTTTAGTATTTTGTAAGCTTTGTACGACAATGCTAACTGATATTAATGCGATGGTATGAATTGGGTACTCACTAGCCCACTCTAATTCTTCTTCTCAGTTCTTACATATCTAATTTTTAATTTTATTTGATTCCCTTTGAATACCCTACATTTAGACATTTTTTTGGTTGAAAATATATATGAAATTGACTAATTTTAGTTTAGGGCAAGATATTGGGCCTACTTACCACTTCATTGCCATTAGTTCTGCCTGGTTTTATTTTCCAAGATTATGTACTAGTTAAAAACAAAAACTATATATTCCCCTTCCCTTTTTTTTCCTTTTTATTTTCTTGCTACTTGATTGATCAGTTTAATACTTCTTGCTTTTTGGTCACAATATTAATTGCTATTATTTGCGATTTGTTGTGTTTTTATTTTGTGGTAATATATGCAACTGAAATGACTAAAAATTAAAAGGGGAATGGAGGGTTGAAGTGATTGGAGTTTGTTGTTTGTATGGATTTGACAATAGGTTTGAAGATTGGGAGAAGAGAGGAACCAACTTTTCAGTGGTTGAATCCTTATCAACTGTAAAATAACCTACAGTAGTTTAACATTGTAAACAGAATTAACTATTAACGTTATACATAATAATCCATTCTATCAAATATAAGAATATTGAATTGACATAGATGAAAAGGAAGCTTAATAAAGGGGAACCACATATGTCAAAAGATAATTATATATATTACACTAACATGAAGACAAGACCTCAACTTTTTCGAGTTATTCAAGTGCATACAAGTTGAATTTGGATAACTGCAGTAATAACAGGATTTAGAGTCTACAAAGAACACATTAATCTCGTACCTGTAGCCAAACAAGCTATGCTAAAATTTTGATTCCTTCTACCTGCTAAAACCGGCCACCAAACTTCGTTTTCTTTTTTACCAAGCTAAGTAATGACTCAATATACTTTAAAAGACTGAGTTTCTAATACATGGTTTTAACAATTTTAGTGCATCATAATACATCCTAACCTAAAGAGTTAAAAATTACAGAATATCATAGAAAGATACAATTTCAATCACAAAATGATGTGGAGGGATATATATAAGGGTGGGGGTGGGGTGTGGGTGGGTTTTAAAAAGTTTAATAATAGTTTGTGAGCTGATAAAAAGCTAGTATTCTTTTTGTTATACAAAAATAATCCTTACATTGACATGTGCATATTTTCATATAGTTTAGGAAGCTTAGAAACCCGCTTTGAGATTCACTTAGTAGAGTGAATCTCAAATATCCCTTGCCGGATCGTTCTTGTATGTTTCGATCTCACTTAGGTTTGTGTTAACGACTTGAGCACGCCTTTATATTTTTTGAATTTTGGTCAAGATATATATCTCTTGGCGTTCTTGGTGCATATTTAGACTACGATGTGTTAGTCTATTTCGTACTACTTGAAGACCATGGGAGGTCTTTGCCAAAATTTTTGAAAAATTTAAAGATGTGTTCAAGTTGTTAACATCGATGAAAGCGATACATCCGGGAATGGGATAGAAGCCTGACCCGCTAGAGTGGGAGATGAAGTTAGGAAACTAATAAGCTTGCATATACATTAACTTGGAGACTTGATTGTGTTTGTCTAACTTTCCATATATATAGTAGACAGTTGTCTAAGATGTCTGTTGATCGAAGTGGGCTTAGCTCTGAGTACCGTAGTGGGGTTGAACAGTTTCTCAATTTTGCATAGGTATTAGACACGCGTTACAACTTACGGGACTCGATTCTGACATATGGAGACTGAGTTATCGCCCAGTTTGCAAAACTTGCCAACACTTAGGTAAAAAGCTAAAAAAGAGCCCAAAACCCGCATCGGCCGTCCGAACGACACATAAACACACACATAGCACCGCGTAGGTAATACACACGCGTTAAAACTTACGGGATTCGATTCCGACATATGGAGACCGAGTTATCGTACAGTTTGCAACACTCAACGACACTTGGGCAAAAAGTCGAAAAAGAGCCCAAAACCCGCATCGGCCGTCTGAACGCCACACAAACACACACATAGCACCGCGTAGGTGATAGACACATGTTAGAACTTACGGGACTCGATTCTGACATACGGAGACCGAGTTATCGCACAGTTTGTAAAACTCGCCAACACTTAGGTAAAAAGCCGAAAAATAGCCCAAAACCCGCATCGGCCGTCCGAACGACACGCAAACACACACATAGCACCATGTAGGTAATAGACATGCGTTATAATTTACGGGACTCAATTCCGATATACAGAGACCGAGTTATCGCACAGTTTGCAACACTCAACAACACTTAGAAAAAAAGCCGAAAAAGAGCTCAAAACTTGCATCGGCCGTTCGAACGCCATGCAAACACACACATAGCACCGCGTAGGTATTAGACACGCGTTACAACTTACAGGACTTGATTTCGATATACGGAGACCGAGTTATCGCACAGTTTGAACCACTCAACAACACTTGAAGAACACAAACAAAACTAATTTAAATATGCTCTATTTTCGAATTTGTTATTAATATTTTAATTTTGTAAGGTCTTGTTGATGAGACTTCGGCAGGTGGAGGCTACTGACCATGGCGATGCATGCCCGTGGTGGAGATGGTGATGATCACGGGCCTTGATAAGAGACTATTGAGGTGAGGCCGTGATCGGGCCGGAGGTGGGACCAATGGGTGGGACAATAGGTGGGGCCGTGATGGAACCCATGCATGATGATGATACCGATTTACATTCCTGATCTTGGGTTGTAGTACCCATTATGTTTATATTTTAACCTTCATATATGTATATTTATACAGCTTTTAAGTTGTACAGACTAGAGTTTAGTATCTAGTTAGGTTCATGGTATATGTATCTAACTATATTGATTGTTTATGATTACATTTTGTATTTACATCGTATGACTTTTATTTATAAGTCATTACGTTGTTTACATATTTGATGGTTGATATAGCAAAAACTATTATTGTTATTGATATGCGTTTGTGAAGAATTCTTTATTTTTCTTTAGTTTATTACATGTATAATTATGTATATGTAAATGAACAGGGGTATTCTGATATTCAAATTTTTTTTTTAGAAACCTCATTGGCGACGGGGGGTTGAGGCCCATAGGCGACGGCGATGCCGTCGGCAATGACTATTTTTAATTTTTTTAGCAGTTACCATTACTGACGGTTTGTTCGTCGCCACTGCCGTCGCCAATACATCAGTGTCGACGGTCTGCCATCGCCAATGACCCCGACGGGAATGACTATCTTGCCGATGGCGAGCGACGAGAGACAGGGGCGATGACCCATACTGATGATGGAAGAGGCGGCGACGGCTCTTATCGTCGCTTAATGACCTCATCATTGCTAAGCAAGAATATCAGTAATTAAGCGGATTTACGAGAGCCCGTCGGCAATGACCTATTTTTTGTAGTGACATATCCCAATCACATTGTCTCATAGTTATATTAATCATTAAGACATAAACAAATACTTATACAGTCAAACTATAGAGTTTTGGATCAATTTCGATAACATTTCGGTGTACCGACGGCTTTATCGGGTAATTATCGAGTTTAAAATTCTATCATGAAGTTCAATATTATCCTGGATATTTTAAATACCAGTCATCTTATTTTTAAAGGACATACAATAATTTATAAATGATTATTATAATTTATCTTGATTTTTCAAACTCTAGAATCATTATTAAATGATTTAAATATTAGATCAATCTATTATCATTAATATTTAAATAATATTAAAATATTAATTCAACCATTGCCAAAATATCAAAGTTATTTTTAATAACTCAAAATATTTTTAAAGTATTAATATTACCCTTAAATAATTTTTAAAACATTTAAAATAATTTTTAAACCATTACTATTAATATTAAAATATTAAGGAATTATTCACTAAAATATTAAAAGTCATTTATAATTACATAAAATATTTTTAAACCATTTATATCCTTTTAAATGATTTTTAAATCAATAAAACCATTTTAAAACTATTTATTTAATTTTATTATTAAATAAATATAATATCATTAATATTAAATAATTAATGAAATTTATCTCCAAATATTAAAAGTTATATATTATAACTTAGAACATCTTTAAACTCTTTATTTTTATTTAAAATGATTTTTATAATATTAAAATCATTTTAAAACTAATTTTTTTAATATAATTATTAAATAAATCTAATATCATTAATATTAAATAATTAATGATTTTACTTTAAAATATTGAAAGTTACATTTTATAACTTAAAATATTATTAATACCTTATTATCATTTAAAATGATTTTAATATAATAAAATGATTTTTAATATAATAAAATGATTTTTAGTTAATTTATTTAGTGCATTTATCAAATAAATAATATTCAAATAATTACTAATATTTATTGAAAAAATGTCAAATTATTAAAAGTTAATGTTTATGACTTAAAATAAATTTTAAAACTGATTTTATAATTTTCGGAATTTATTTACTATTTTTATATGATTTTTAGAATTTATTTCTAATTTTAAATCATTTTCCAGAAATTAGAAAATAAAAATAATGGGAACCATCGCTATAGGCTATAGCGACACTATCTGTCCCTGTTGGTGTTCTTGAGCTCAAGAACACTGACATGGCAGTGATCAAGGTGCCTACGTTGATCGTCTTTAATTCTCAGTCTACACATGTTCTGAACAATATTAAGTGTTTATCATGTAGTGTTAATGCAGTACTACATGAATCAAGCATCAAATAAGTCATATAAGCACATAGAATGAAGATCTGGCCTTGACAAATCCTTGTCAGAGCTTTCTGGATTTTCTGGGTTACCCAGAAACCCAGTCAGCTTCAAGGGTCCCTTTCGAGGCTCGATTTTATTAAGGTTCTGGTTCTTTTTAATGTGATCTAATGGTTTAGGTTTGTAGAAGAGATGTCAGGGTACAACAATACCTAACAATATTGGTATAACAACATCACAAACGCTAAATCTAACCCGGTCAAAGTGAAGGCCAGGAACTGTTCTTGAACATTTCCAGGTTACATAGAAATGTTGTTGAGCAGTTTGGTCAACCTATGTTTGACCAACTTTAGATTCGATTCTGATACGTATCTGAGTAATCTAGAGGCATGGATATGTAGTACTCATGTCAATCTACAAGTATATAACAACAACATGGCCCAAACACTTGACAGTTGCAAGATCAAACGCCTACAAACTCGTTGTCAGTGATTTATGGGTTTCTGGGTTACCCAGGAACCAGATCTCGTGCTTGGTCAACGCAGTTTGACTGCTTATAAAACGAAATCTAAACATGATATAACCTTGATTAAAGTTCCAGATCATAGCCTATATAGCATAAAACAGATTCATAACATCAAACACAACAAACAACTAATATACAAGGATCTATGAGCCCTGACATTTAACTGTAAGACCCAAAATTTTTAACTTTTCCAGATTTCTAAAATCATCAATTTCGAGCAACTAAGTGTTATGGATCTGAGTTATAACAACCCAGATCACTAAATGGCACCTTCTAACATAACTTTAAACATTTAAACATAACATCTAGCATGAAATCAAAAATCGAATTTTAGGTTTTAGTGTTTTACCTTTCTTAACTAATTCTTGAATCTGAGCTTATGATCTGCCACAAGTATTAGTGGGGCTTGATTAGGGACTGGTCTAGCAAGATATTTTTGGAGGTTTTGAGTTGAGAGTGTCTTGGTTGAGTGTTGGTGTAAAAATATGAGCAAACTAGTAACATTTCTCTCTCTCAATCTATATATAATATGGTGTAATGCTATGGCTGATCAGATTTTGAATGATTAAAGCTTATTACTGGACCACATGGCTAGCTAGAGTTGGTGTCCAATTCCTTTCTAGGGCTAGATCTACACTCCACCTTATTAAAATAATCAAAAGGTTAGTTTGGTCATTTAGCTTTTACTTTTAGTGGCAATCTTGGCGATTCAATTCAACCCTTAGGTTTTGACCCTAAAGCTCCAAAAGTCCAAGTTCTAGGATTTTGTAATTAGGGCTAAAATGGGAATCTTAATTTCTAAAAATGTGAATTAGGGTTCCCTAATTAAATTAGGTTTACTAATTACCTAGGATTTGTAAATTAGACTTTATAATATACTAATTACCATTAACTTTGCTAAATTAATAATTAGGGTTTACAATTTAGCAATTAGGGTTCTAATTTAGTAATTAGGGTTTCTAAATATTAATTAGGGTTTACCTAATTAACATTAAATATAATAATAATTGTTATTAATTACATAACACTTAACTTAATAATTTTTACAGTCGTAATTGACTTATGTACTATAGTTTATCAGTAATGTTAGGGTTTGCACTGCTTTACTAAAACTGTTCCACCCATTAACATTACACACATATCAAGCATGTTTATATTACTGAAATATAATTAATATTATATTAATATTCTCATTCCTTATTCAAAGTCCAGAATTAGGGTTTTGAATCCATATCCGACATAACTTTCACATAAACCATTATTAATTAATTTAAAGTAATTAACTTAACTATAATAAAAATACATATCTTAATAATCCTTATAATCATATCATATATATAATAATCATATTTTCATGAAAAATAAATAATAAATATTTTTATTACAAAATTAATTTATAATAAGAATATAACCTATAATGATTAATAAATCTTAAAAGAATTTATTTATAATTATTCATATAATAAATAAGTTTTATTTGTCACATAAATACCTATACTTTTCTTTGCACATAATCCCACCTTTATATATATATAAATTAATTGTAAAATTTATTATTTAATTATTTTGAAAATACTGGGGTATTACATCCTAACCTTTTGCCTGAAGCATCGCTGTAGATAACAAATCCATCCGAACCAGATGGTATTGTCAGAACAGGTGCCGAAATGAGTCTTCTCTTGAGCTCTTGAAAACTCTTCTCACAATCCTTGCTCCAACCGAATTTTGTATCTTTACGAGTCAGCTGAGTTAACGGAGTAGCGATTCGAGAAAATCCTTCCATGAATCTCCGATAATAACCAATTGCAAGCACGAAAAAACTACGTACTTCAGTCATCGACTTCGGTTGCTCTCAACTTTGTATTGCTTCAATTTTCGCCAGGTCGATAGATACTCCATGTTTTGACACCACGTGCCCAAGGAATGCTACTTCCTCAAGCCAGAACTCGCATTTCTTCAGCTTGGCATATAGCTTGTTATCACGAAGCCTTTGCAGTACCATCTTCAAATGGTGCTCATGATCTTCACGGCTTTTGGAATAGATGAGGATGTCATCAATAAAGACAACAACGAACTGATCCAAATATTCTTTGAACACACGGTTCATTATATCCATGAAAGCAACATGAGCATTAGTCAATCCAAAAGACACGACTAAGAATTCATAATGCCCGTACCGAGTTCTGAAGGAAGTCTTTGGAATATCCTCAGTTTTAATCTTCAGCTGATGATATCCAGAATGAAGATCAATCTTTGAAAAGAATTGTGCTCCTTGCAACTAGTCGAACAAGTCATCAATGCGAGGTAGCGGATACCTATTCTTAATGGTGACATGGTTCAATTCTCGATAGTCAATACAAAGTCGCATACTCCCGTCTTTCTTCTTTACGAATAACACAGGAGCACCCCAAGGAGATGTACTAGAATGAATGAAACCGATGTCCAACAATTCATGTAATAAGGTATAAACGTTGAGCACAAGCAGGAGAGATAAAAGAATGGGTAGAACCGGTATCTAATAAGGTATAAACTTCACAAGAGTTTATGATTAACTTACCTGTGATCACCTCGTTCGGGTTTTTTGCGTTTTGGCCAGTCACGAAAAACGCCCTCCCTTGAACCACCGACTTTGTTTTGTCCGTAGTCGCATTCGGTGTTGCCGTCCCAGCTGGACTTGACTTCACTACCGGATAAAACTGGGGTATATGACCGTCTTTTCCACAACTGAAACACACCTTAGAAGGCTGTGAACAGTTTGCACTTATGTGTTCCTCCTCTCCGTCTATAGCATCTAAGTGGCGGTTATTCTCCTCTCCTAGAGTTTGTTGTTGGTGTTGGTGCTACTGCTTATGTCTTCCCGTCATTGTTGAATCTCCTCTTTCTGAAATTTCCACTTGACTCACCTCTCCTATTATCATGGCCACTATTACCACCCGGGTGGTTACCGCTTTTGTCTGTATTCTTTCCTCCCCGCTGGTTATCATCGCTCCGATGACTGCTGTCACTGGTATGACCCTGATTGTGGTCCCTCGATTGGGCATACTCATTATCTCGCTCTAATAATTAAGCCTATTGACAACATCTGAATATAAAGAAAATTTATGAGAGATAAGATATTGTCGAATCTCGGGTTTTAGACCTCTCAGAAACATCCTCGTCATTCGTTCCTCATTCTTGACCAAATAAGGTGCAAACCTGGATAACTCTGCAAATTTCGCCTCGTACTAGGATACCGTCATGCTGTTTTATTCCAGTTTGATAAACTCCATCTCCTTCATATGACGAATACTTTCAGGAAAGTACTTGTCATTAAACAGTTTTTGAAATGTTTCCCAAGACATGTTGAGTCGGGGCGGTCAAGTACGCTTCACGATTCCCACCAAGAATCACTTCACCGCGAACATAAAGGTGGCAAATGGAATCTTCTGTTCCTTCGTGCATCCCAAGACATCGAATATCTTGGTAATTTGTTTGACCCACGTTTACGCTTTTAATTGGATCCGGCTTTACCGCAAATTCTGGTGGTCCCAACTCCTTGAATCATTTGGTCAGTGATAAGTCACGTATTCTATCATTTCCACCCGTATTTTGTGCACGAGTCTCCCTCGTCTGATAGTGTCGTATACGTGAATAGTAACCCCAACACAAAAAGGTAGAAATTCCACAATAAAATCCATACCAATATTTTGGTATAATGATATTGAAAGAATAAAATCATTAGAAAGAAAATAACATTCCTTACCTCAAAATATTAGTACTTCTGATCGGAATATCGGTATAAGGCTAAAGGAAACTTGCACTGATGAATAACAACTCAGAAAGTATCTAAATACTTACAAAATATGTTCGATAATATAGAGAGAGAAAGAGAGAAAATTTGTTTCTGGTGTGATTTTCAATTCTAACTAAGCACCCTATTTATAAGAAAATGGTTAGAACGTCATAGCAGACTAACCTGCTAGCTGATGACTTTACCTGCTACTATTCAAGCCCACCACTTTTGAAAATAAATTCCAGAATATTTCATTACTCACAAACCAAAAGTGGGGCCCACCATATTTTTAATAAAAACATTTTATTTTTCGAAACTTCAATAATTCATAACAAATAGCCCTTTAATCAGAAAAATTCGAATCTCATGTGCTTTCCATAGGAAATTTAATTCTCTACAACTTTGTAAGTTTATGTTTTTTCAAATTTCAAACGAAAAATGACCAAAATCCACATACGGACGATTTTCAAAACCTCTATTCCGACAAAATACTGATAAAACACCTCAGCATTAATTCCTTCATTTATAACCACATAAAATAAATATATCCATCATTTATATTCACATAAAATAAATATTTTCTTATCATATAAATTAATAACTAATTATTCATAAATAATATTACAGAATCACAATTATGACAACCAGGTCGTTCCCAGGAAAGAGGGGGATTTTCGATAAAGATTTCTCCTTATTGGCGCACAATTAAGTGACCAAACCCCTTTCCTAGATAGAACTTCCTTAGACATTGCCAATAATGCTATCTAAAAATATTATTCAAATAATATGAATTATTGATCTGATAATGGAGATATTGTGGAGTGACAATTAATGAAACAATAATAATATAAAATATCAATGCAACAATTATTGAATAAAATAAAATATTGAACAGTAATTACTGTAACAATTATTGAGTAGTGACTTCTTACGTAAGAATCTATAATTTCAAAAATACCGTGCAATACCGTGTGCTACTGTGCAACCACGCGTATTACTGTATTTTAACCACCGGGTATTCCAATAGTGTTAACGGTAAATATTAGCCGTTAATTATAAAAACTCAAACTTGTCGTTTTCTTCATCCGACAGTTATCCGTTATGGGGCCCACAAATGGCTGCGCCGTCGTACGAATATTCCCTGACAGAAAGAATATTCCATGACCAAACGAATATTCCCCGATAAAATGAATACTTTATATCACTTGCTTATTTTGTAAAATTTGCACATTTCACCCATAACCAAAGTATTATATCAAATTAACACTTTATTATTCAAAATAATAAAAAGAGTAAATTTGATTTTATTCATTAAAAAGTTGGGGTCTTACATCAAGTCACTTAGACTTGGAACTGTGGTCACTCAGACCAACGAATCACAGATGGTTGATTGTTTGTTGAGGTGCTACTAAGTTGCGATTAAGCTCAACAACTGAAGACTTAGTAGTAGAACAAGTTGTTCTTGAAGCGCAGAGTTAAGCTCTTGGAACTTTGGCAGAGCTTTAGCTTGATGATTGATGATTCTCACTTTTGGTTTGAATCTCCATGCCCTTTTATAGTTCTTCTTGAGAGCTTCTTGTTGCAAAATTCTCATTGAGCTTTTAATGCTCTGATACTTAAAATATCTTTAATGTTGACTTTCAGGAGAGTTGTGTTTACTTGTTTTTGGCTCTGACCTATCACACCAGTCTGTTGTTTCACCAACCACGTGGGTGTTCTCACTTCGCCAAGCTAGTTGTTAGACACAACATTCTCTGATCTTTGATTTCAACTAAGGATGTTTGACAATTGATTTTGGGATCGTCAATTTTCAATACTCCTTATTGTCAGTCCTAACATGCTCTACGATCTTAACTGATCGTAGAAGTTCATGAAGACTACAGAGTATTGAGCTTGATTCACTTAATGAGCTGAATCTACTTTCTTTTAAGAAGCTTACTCTACGAATAGAGAGTCATTCTACGATGGGCTCTTTACGATCTTTGAGTCACTATGCGATCCATACTTCATTTTACGACCTTAGAGTGAACTCTACGATTTGGCTGCAGGCTTTGCGTTTGTCTTAACTCTACAAGCTTCATGCAGACTCTACGATCTTTCCTTAGTAGCTTTACGATCGTCCAACTTAACTAAATGATCGATTTAATCTTATCATACATACATCAGTTCAGCTTATAAGATCAACCTAGCAAGTTTGATCTTTCTATTTTAAATCCTTGTACATCATATTCTTATTTAAGGACTTTACAAAAACTACTGAAATAAATATACGTTAAGCATCTCATCAGCAAATTTAAACATGCAGGTTCTAACAAATTCCCCATATTTGACGATGACAAAATAGTAGTTTCAGAGCATTTATTAATTCTAAAATGCAATTATATTTTAAAATTAGACATGAGCTAATATAAAGTGAGCAACTGTATTACTAGAGCAAAAGAATGAATTTATTGATATATATTAAAGATTGTACAAAATATTGTCGACGCCGGGATTTTTTTCTATCGCGTTCTCTACCCTTTATGTGTTCTATGTTTGATTTTTTATTCTTGCTTAAAGGTGAGATTTTTAAAAAGACCGATATATAATGTCGGCGATTTGAAAAGTTTGATTTTAATGACTGGGATGAATTAGATAGAGCCGCTAGTTGATATGAGTTTAAATGGTTGTACCAACTGTGACACCCCCAAATCCGGGTTACTTGACCCTCGAGTTTGGTGTTCACGATCCACAATATAATACCATTTAACTACCCATTCATATATAAATAGGAATACATAACTCATTAACATAAGTTGTTAATACATAAGTCCCAGGTTTGCTAACCTTAAAATTACAAACATACCCCTTAGATAAACAAAAAGGGTTTACAATACAACATAATAATAATACTGTTCATTATACTACTCCAGCATCTTGCCTTTGTTCTTCTTTGACCCGCTGGCCTCTTCGTTCCTAGCTGAAATGTTTTTTATATCAAGGGTGAGCAACAAGTTTGCCCCGCAAGTTAAGACATACAATAAATGTATACGAATCAATAAGAACAGACTATCTATTTTGATAGAATGAAACCAAAGTTCGGTGAACTTTGAAATAGCTGAACAAATCGTTAATCAATAACAAGTCTTTTCGTATTCTAGGCAACACAATAATCTGATAATGAAAGAGTACAACACTTTCAAAGTTTCTACGATATGCTATTGAATAATCAAGAATCAATTCTACACAATTACAAAGTGGAAATGTTTTCCAGATTTATGTTGAGCGATCCATTGGTTCTAGAATTTCTACTTTTTTGGGTATCTATCAAAGATTTACTTTGATACATACGCAGGAGTATTAGATAACCATAAAGATTAAATCATACCCCTCTGTAAGTACTTAGAGCTGGCCAACTCCTTGTACCCTATATTATGCATAATGGTCGCGCACAATGGTCAAATTACGATTTAAAAATTTTGTTCCCTTTATATAAAAGGTTGTTCTTCTCAGTCTCAGAATCAAGATTTTGATTTAACAACGAAATACTGTGATTTCAAATTCTATTTACTTATCGATCTAGCCGAAATAATTGGCATCGATCTATCAATAACAATTGAATTCTCTTCTCGAATTTATCAAGTTCTAACAAATGTTCGTCTAGCCAGAATAATTAGCTAAGACATTTCTCAACATAATTTGACAATAAACAGGAATTATCTGTACTGTCAATTATATCTTCTACGAATATGAATATCAAACAACAATTATTCTTCAATGGCATATTCTCCGAATCAGTAATTCGATTTAAATTATTAAACATGCACTAACTGCGAATAATCAACAATAAATTCCCTGGACATGGTATACTTAGCAATAATTATCCATAATAATTGAATGAATATAAATCAAGGTTGAGTTAGAAAACTTGCCTTTCGCGTTGATTACAGCTACATAATATAATTAACTGCGTTCGTAAGACCTATATTCAACAATGTTGGTCTCACAATTAGCACAATCATTTATAACACGTAACACTGTATTCTACAGTCAAACTTCTCATAGGCACATTATCACATAATCATATCAGTGTTTATAACTTATATAAACAGTTATCAAGTCTAACTATTTCGGCCTAGTTGGACTTCGGTCCATTCTCGGTGTTCTGGTCACCTTATCCGACAATTAACACATTTATTGTCAATTAAATTTGGTTTCTAAGCTTCAATATTATCTTAGATAAGTCAAATATAATTTATAATATTTTTCCGAAGCTTTTAATAATTTATAAATAATTATTATAATTTATAATAATTTTTTAAGCACTTAAATCATTTTTAAATGATTTAATTATCAAATAATCTTATAATTATTAATATTTAATAATATAAAACATTAATAACATAATTGTCAAAATATTAAAGTTATTATTAATAACTTAAAATATTTTTAAATCAACAATATTCCACTTAAATGATTTTTAAAATAATTAAAATTATTTTTAAATCATCACCATTAATATCTAAATATTAATGAAATTATTATCCAAATATTAAAAGTCATTAATTATAACTTAAAATATTTTTAAATCGTTTTTCTCAATTTTAAATGATTTTAAATCAACAAAATCATTTTTAATTCATTTATTTAATATAAGAATTAAATAAATCTAATATCATTAATATTAATTTATTAATGAGAATTCTCCAAAATATTGAAATATATATTTTATAATTTAAAATATTTTCTAACACTTTATTCTCATTTAAAATGATTTTTAAATCAATAAAATCATTTTTATCTTATTTATTTAATTTAATCATTAAATAAATCTAAAATCATTAATATTAATTTATTAATGAAAATTCTTCAAAAATATTAAAAGTTACATTTTATAACTCAAAATATTTTTTAAATACATTATTCATATTTAAAATGATTTTTCATAATATTAAATTATTTTTCTCTAATTTATTTAACACACTAATTAAATAAATTAAATATCATTAATATCCAAATAATTGTAAATATTAATGAAAAATGTCCCAAATAATTAAAAGTTATTTTTCAGAATTTAAAATGATTTTTAAAACCATTTTTAGTAATTTTTATAATTTATTTCTATTTTTAAATAATTTCTGGAATATTCAGAAATTCAAAAATTAAATAAACCATCGCTATAGCGCTTTAGCGACAAAAAGCGTCGTTGTTGGTGTTCTTGATCTCAAGAACACTGACAGCCGACTTGACAAGGGTCATGGTTTGACCAACTGCGATTCTCTGTACATTCCGGTTCTGAGCTAACTTAGACACTGATCATGTAGTTAAACTGTAACACTACAATATCCAACCAGCATCATGATTATACAACAAATCAACAAGTAGATCCAGCATCTCAAAGTTCTTGTCAGACGGTTTCTGGGTTTTCCCAGAAACCCAGCAGTTCATCTTGGTACTTTCTAGATCATTTTAATCTAGGTTTCGGTCACGATATTGGTGGTTTTATGGTTCACACTGGTAGTAGGAATGACAATGAACAACGAGATATCAAGATCATGGTTTACAAGTTATGACTTAGTCAAAGTTTATCAGTCCAACAACAACAGTCCAACAATATCGTTGTCAGTCCAACAACAACAGATTTACAAGTTATGACTCAGTCAAAGTTTGTCAGAAATTTTGTTCATACGCTTTTCTGGAATTTCCAGAAATTCAAGTCATGGCCTTATGGCCTAGTTTGACCACTTACCCCGATCAATCTACTGATAATATAAACGATATGAAGCCATACATGTATAAGATAACCGCTGCTACAAGCTCGATACAAAAACCACCCTAAAAAGAATCACATATGTCGATCCGAAATCGCTCAAAAGGTCATCGACGACGATCTTACACTTTCTGGGTTACCCAGAAAGTTCATGGTCATGCCCGGTCAACAGGTTTTGACCACGAATAACTCCTGATCTAGACAATAAACGACTCTGATTCAACTTGAAGATTAAAGACAACATAACAGGCTACAGATCCAAACAATAAAACATCAAAAATCTTAAACACAGAAAGATCTAGAGCGACTGACATTTCTTGTCAGACCACTGAAAATGTTCAAGAACAGATTTTGAAAAACATCTTTTTAAGGCACTTTGATGCTATGGATTCATGATAGATCACCATAGATCTTCATAAAACATCCATTAGCAAGATTCAAAACACAAAAACACAAAAAATTTCTTAGCATACAAGATCAAAGTAGATTTTAGGGTTTATACCTTCTTGTTCAAATCTTGATCTTGTTTTTCCTAATCTGATCTAGGTGTTCTAGTAACTGATATTGGGACTGAATTGCTTATCAAAATCGTAGGTTTGGGAGAGAGAGAGAGTTGGTGAGAGCAAGAGAAAAATTGAGCATGTAAATGAATTTTCTCTCTCTTTAATTCTATATATATTGCTTATGTTGTTGCTAGGCTGAGATTTTCGGCTGATTTGACTGAGATGTTGTGTCACCAAGTCAACATAGTTGTTCAACAACTAAAGGGGCTAGCATTTTTACAAGTTATTATTTAAAATAAACTAAAAGGGCATTTTGGTCATTAACAAATTAATTTTAATGGCACTCTTGGAATTTGTACAAACCCTTAGGTTTTAACCCTAAGGTTCTAACCCTTAGGGTTTAACCCTAAGGTTCTAACCCTTAGGTTTTAAAATACTCCAATTCTAGGATTTTCTAAATTAGGGTTTTAATTTAGAAAATTAATATTTTGAAACTAAAATTAGGTTTTCTTATTTAAATTAGGTTTTCTTAATCATATTAGTGTTTAATAAACATATTAGGCCTTCCAATTAGGATTAGGGTTGCCTAATTAGGGTTTATAAATCCTGAATTTGAAATTAGGGTTTTAATTAGAAATTTTAAAATTTCTAAATTACAATTAGGGTTTGTAAAATAGAAATTAAGATAACTAAAATATAATTAGGGTTTTCTAATCATATTAAAGTTTAATACACACATTAGGCTTGCCAATTAGGATTAGGGTTTCCTAATTTAGGGTTTAGGATTCCCGAATATGAAATTAGGGTTTCCCGCCGTACAATTAGGGTTTTTAACTGTACTATTGATTTTCTAAATCTGAGATTAGGGTTTTTAATCCCTTATTATGGTTTATTAATTACAAACCTTATCTGATCAATCATTGATCAAAATTTCTATACAGTACAAACACGTACTTATCAAAATAATTATTTTAATTATATTTTCTATCGAATCCCTTTTCAAAAATTAAGGTTAGGGTTTCTAAAGCTGTTAAGCACAACTCTACTCTAATTTTATTAGTCAATACACAAATTGACATTCTCGAGACTTGTATCACAGATACTTGTCACATAATTGATAATCAATATTAATATTAATAAAAAAAATTTATTCATAAAATTTTGATTATTCGAAATCCCGGGTTATCACATTCACCCCTCCTTAAAAGGATTCCATCCTCGGAATAACCGCTTTCTTATTCTCTACGATCTTTTAAAGTTGTATCATCAATTCATATTTATCAACACAATATAAATTTGTGTCTCAAATTCTAACCTGTGACTTGAATCTATAAAAGAAAACAATTCACAGTAATCATCTAACTCAATTTTACTCGCGTAATTTAAGTATTAAGCGAAATCGTTGCCAACTCCTAGACAACCCCTGCATCTTGCGCCGTCATGTTGAATGTACGGGCTGTTGGTCTTCCTGGTTGTGTAGGTCCTCGAGTTGCCAAGGTTCCACCACCGGGTCCCTTGTTGACACTTTATTTCTCAGCATTCCTCTTCGGACAATTCCGAACCATATGATTTGTTGATCCACAGGCAAAGAAACCTTGTATCTTCTTCGAATTGGGACAATTGGGCGACATGTGCCCCTCTTGCCCGTAGTTATAGCAAACTCCCTTCTTCTTCAGGTAAACTCCAGCATGGTTCTTCCCACAATTCGAATATATTATATTTTATTACATAATAATTAGAATATATTATATTTTATTATGCATAGTGTTTGCATAGTGTTTGCATAGTAAAATCTTTTATAAAAGTTATTCGTTTTTTTAGATTATAAATAGAATATATTATATTTTATTTAAAAGATTTTGTTTTAAATATGGACCGTCAGATTAAAGTAAATCAATCTGGACCGTTCATGAGTTAGTTACTATGTAGTCCATTTTTCTATAAATAGAAGCTCATTCCTTCATTATTTCTTACGAATTCACTGAAACTCTAGAGAGAGAAATTATAGAGAAGCAATAGAAAAGTATTCTGCTCCTTCCCTACTCTTATATTCAGTTTCTTTTACGGTATGGGATATTATTTGTTGTACTCGTAAGGGGTATTATTTCTTTTATATTCATGAAGAGAACTTCTGTTTTATTCCATTCTTTATTATTCTGCTGGAATAACCAGTATACACGGACTACCCTATACTTGGTGACATTCTTCTAATATTCCGTCTTTATTATTATTCTATTGGAATATCCTCGTCATAAGGCTTACGCGACCGGGTTCCGCCTTTTTTATTATTATTCTGTTAGAATATCCTCGTGTGCTTTTATTGCCGGACCCGTTCCGCTTTTATTATTCTCGTTGAACATCCTATCGGTCTGCAATTTCACCGACTTGGTTCCGCTCCTATTTATTATTCTGTTGAATAACCTATCTATGCAAGTAAATCGCATGCATGGTGATTTCTTTTGTTATTTCATTCGTTATTATACTCATTGTTTAAAGTTTTGACTTCTATACTCCATGAAATTAGTGGAATATCCTCGATATTTGTGCTTCATCCAAAGATCTTTTCATGGAAATATTCTTCCGAGCATTCTTGAATTTTACTCTACAAAGCAAAGATCATGTTGACAATTTGGACATTATTAGTTCTCGGATAAATTAATTCTTGAACTTGTTTTATTGAATTCTTATATCATTTTCATCATCCTCATGTTTATATTACATTGAAAGTCATCTCGTATTCAGTAAGTGCATAGATGGACTTGGTATGATTATGACAAGGATTATTCTTGTAATCATGGCCGTAATGTTACAAATGATGTGGTAAAAGTCCTCATTGGCCCGTAGTGCATTGATGGACAGTTGTTGGCATGATCATGACCATTAATGAATACACGAATGTCCTTGGATGTAGTGCATGGATAATTTGTGGTCGTGATACTAAAGAATATCCTCGGTAGAGAGTGTGGGGGTTATTCGATGATGTGGATTATTTATTTAGCTAAGTCTCAGCGATAAAAGTCATGAAAAACCTTTTAAATCATAGAAGATACTAGATTTTATTCTCCACTTGACTCTTCTAATGGATTGCTTGTTCTGCTACAGCTTAAAATTGATGTTTGTTATATTTTATTAGTTTAACATCGTGTTGTAGGCTAATGATAATTTATTCTCGCATTATCTTAGTCATAATATTTCTTCTTGGCTAGTTGAGCTCACCCTTTCTTTCACCGTTGTCTTCGTGAAATGAGAATATAGCCGGGACGAGCCTGGGGAACTGAGTGATGGACCGGATGATAGTATTAGTAGTCCTCACTATTCTCATTAAATAGTGTGACAATAAATGTAATGAGGACTTATTCTGAGAGTGGATATTATCTAGAAGACAGTATTTGTATTAAAACTCACAGCTCTCTTGTTGTATATTAAAGATTATATTTGTATTTTCTGTACCATGTATTTGGCGATTCAGAATAGGTGATGTATACCTATTTTGGGAGCGTCACAGTTAGTATAAAAGCTTAGGGATATGATCCCTAGCTAAGATGTGAGAATAGAACTAGGAGGGGAGAGACGGGGAATTCCTTCGCTGGTATGACCTACCTAATTTTTTTTTGGTTTAATTGGCTCACGTAATATAGGATAATATGTTACATGTCAATTAACCTTTTGTTTTGTGGCAATGTCTGAAAATGACATCCGAGAATGTTGAGAATAGCAATGGAGCACAAAGCACCGCTGATTCACCACATATCAATAATCGGATAATGTGCATCGTGAAGGCGACAATCCTCATGCAAACAACAACACCGACCAAATGATGAATGATGGAATGTTCGTAGAGGCTTTAATGCAATTCATGCAATAAAAGCGAGAGCGGCTCTCTGCTCAAAATGTAGGTGAAACCACTCGAAACTCGCATCGGCCACCGCTAAATGCTTCAAGGAGTTGGGACCACCGAGTTTATCGAGAACCAAAACCACTTAAGGCGGAAGATGGATAAAGCGTATCACCAAGATATTTGATGTCTTGGGATGCTTCGAGGAGCAAAAGGTTCCTTTCACGCCTTTTATGTTGCGAGGAGAGGCATATTATCGGTGGGAATCGAAGCGTACTCAACCCGCCACAATCGAAAATGTCTTGGGAGAAGTTCCAAGAACTATTCAACGACAAGTACTTTCCCGAAAGTATTCGTCATATACGAAGGAGGTGGAGTTCATCAAGTTGAAGCGGAATAATACGACCGTGTCGCAATGACGAAGCAAAGTTTGCCGTGTTTGTCCCGATTTATGTCCCCATTTGGTGGATAATGAAGAGAGAATGACGCGGATGTTTTTAAGAGGTTTGAAGTCGAGATACGCCAACATCTTATTTCTCATAAACCGTGTTTTGTATTCGAGATGTTGTAAATAGGGCTCGCTTAGTGGAGCGTGATAACGAGTCAACGCAACCAAAAGAGAGCAAATTGACAAAATGATAATACCAAATGAGAGCAACATCGAAGCGGTGACAACAAGCGGAGGGAATCAATAGGCCGAAATGGTAACCACTTCTTGGTAATCGTACTAAAACAATAAGAATGGACATTTCAAGAAGAGGAGATTCAACAATGATGGAAAGACGCCAAGACCAACACCCGCTGTTAAGGAAGGAGAACGACCACCTATCATATGCTTCAAATGCGAGGGGAGGGACACATCATCACCAAACTCTGCTGATGTTGTCCAAAGAATGTTATAATTGTGGAAGAGAAGGTCACTTAGCCCAATTTTGTCGCTCACCAAGAAAAGTTCAAATAGGATGGAGGCACCAAAGGCCATCCCAGAAAAGTTAAAGTTGGTAGTGCAAGGAGAGCGTTTGTTGTGAGCTCCCGTAAAGCAAGGAACCCGAATGAGGTCATCACGGTAAGCTTATCATAAACTCTAGCTAAGTCTATACTTTATTTGATACCGCCTTCTACACGCTTCTTTTATTTCTCCTATTTATACCAACGATTAAATTTGACTCGAGAAATTAAACTTTGACTTATCTCGGGAAACTCCGTCGGGAGAAACCTTCATTACATCCACTATTTATAAGTCTTGTTTGGTTCAAATCGGCACCCTCACATTACCTATCGATCTTATTTCATTGAAAATACTTGCATTTGACGTGATTCTAGGATTGATTGTTAACTACTCATTATGCTAAAATGATTATTTTCGTAAGGTCATTAGCTTTCATATTCCTAATCAACCTATTATGTGAATTCAAGCCACCAAACCATTAAAATCAATCACTACCATCTCAAGCCATAAAGCTATTCGCTTATTAAAAATGGATGTCAAGCTTTCTTAGCCCACGCCACGAATCTAAACAAAATACGCCGCTTTTGAATGATATTTCTGTTGTTAATAAATTTCCGACGTATTCCCCAAGAACTTCCTAGCTTACCCCATAGAGCGTGAAATTGAATGTTGATCGACCTTGAACCCTAAGACAAAATCCATTTCCAAAGCCCCATATCGAATGGCTCCTATTGAACTTCGTGGAGTTAAAGACCCAACCGCAGGAATTGTTAGACATCGGCTTTATTCGTCCTAGTACTTCTCCTTGGGGTGCTCCTGCTCTCTATTCGTGAAAAGAAAAAGATGGGAGTATGCGACTTTGTATTGATTATCTGGAGTCAATAATGTCACCATCAAAAATAGGTACCTATTGCCACTTATTGATGACCTGTTTGACCAGCCAGCAAGGAGCCAAATTCTTTTCAAAGATCGATCTTCGCTCGATATCACAAATTGAAGATTAGAACCGATGACATTCCAAAGACGGCTTTAACTCCTAAGACGGGCATTATGAATTCCTAGTCATGTCCTTTGGATTAACTAATGCTCCTGCTACCTTCATGGATATGATGAACCGAGTATTCAAGGAATATTTGGATCACTTTGTGGTAGTTTTTATTGATGACATCCTTATTTATTCCAAAAGTCCGTGAAGATCATGAAAGCAACACTTGAGGTCGACACTCCAAAAGCTTCGTGAATACAAGCTTTATGCCAAGTTGAAGAAATGTGAGTTCGCTTGAGGAAGTAGCATTCTTTGGGCACGTTGTATCAAGTCATGGAATATCACGCCGACCCGAAGAAAGATTGAAGTAATTCAAAGTCGGGAGAAACCTAAATCGCTGATCAAGTACGTAGCTTTCTCGGCTTTATTGTTATTATCTGAGATTCGTGGAAGGATTTTCTCGAATAGCTACTCCATTAACTCAAATTGACTCGGAAGATGCAAAGTTCTGGTTGGAGCGAAGAATGTGAGAAGAGTTTTCAAGAACTCAAGAGGAGACTCATTTCAAAGACTGCTTTGACAATACCATCCTGCCTTGAGGGATTTGTCGTCTACAGTGATGCTTCGGGTAAAGGGTTGGGATGTGTTCTCATGCAACATGGGAAAGTCATAGCCTATGCCTTAAGAAAACTCAAAGAATATGAGAGGAATTATTCTACTCATGACCTAGAGTTAGCAGCAGTTGTCTTCACACTTAAAATTTGGAGGCATTACTTGTATGGGGAGAGGGTGGAGATCTTTACGGATCATAAAAGCCTCAAATATTTCTTCACTCAAAAGGAACTCAACATGCGACAACGACGTTGGCTTGAACTATTGAAAGATTATGATCATACCATCCAATACCATCTTGGAAAAGTGAACGTGGTAGCTGACGCATTAAGTAGAAGATCATATGAAAGTACGAGTGCGATATTGTCAACACAAAGGCCCATTTTGTGTGACTTGCAAAGGATGGAGATAGAGTTAAAGACTCCAGGGACCCATGTGATGATGGCGAATATACGAGTAGAACCGATTTTAATTGATAAAGTTAAAGCTGCTTAAGCTATATACCTGGAGCTGATACGTATGAGGAAGAAAGTGCAAGAAGGTGCTATGCTGAAAGCAAGAATCGATGAAGAAGGAATACTTCGAGTCAACTCTGGACTTTGTGTTCCTAACGACCCTGATTTAAAGTATAAAATCATGATGGAGGCGCATAACACACCGTTTGCAATCCATCATGGGAGTACCAAAATATATCATGATATTCGTCATACATTTAGGTGGAGCAATATGAAGAGAGAGATAGCGCTGTTTATCTCAAGGTGTCTAACTTGTCAAGGAGTTAAAGCGGAGCATCAAGTACCAAAAGGTCCATTGCTACCACTTGAAATTCCAGAATGGAAGTGAGAGCACATTACCATGGATTTCAAGCACTGGCCTTCCTAAGGTTTCTCAAGGTATAGATGCGATTTGGGTCATTGTTGATAGATTTACCAAGTCTCGCTTCATTTCTTACCGATACGAGAAACTTATACACTTGAACGCCTTGCTCAGATGATATAAACGAGATTGTAAGATCGCGCATGGTATGCCAAGATCCATAGTTTTTGATCGAGACCCAAGATTCACTTCAAGATTTTGGGTTAGTTTGCAAAAAGCTATGGGCACGGATTTATGATTTAGCTTCTAAGATATCATCCTCGCATTTGACGGCAAATGGAGAGGACTATTCAAACTCTTGAAGATTTATTAAGACTCGTGTCCTCGACTTCAAGGGAAGTTAGGACAAGTTCTTACCATCGGTGGAGTTTTCCTACAACAACAGCTTATCAAACAAGTATCGGCATGGCTCCATTTGAGGCGCCAGTATGGAAGAAAGTGTCGCTTCCCAAGATGTTGGGATGAGGTGGGAGAAGCAACGTTGTTGGGACCGGAGTTGGTACGTATGACTACAAAAAAGATTCAAACGATCCGACAACGATAAAAAAACCTCACAAGATCGATAAAAGAGTTATGCCGATCTTCATCGAAAGGACGGGAATTCGATATAGAGATCATGTGTTGTTATGTGTTGCTCCATGGAAAGGAGTTACGAGATTTGGAAAGAGAGGAAAACTCAATCCTCGATTCATCTACCATTTTAATCCTTGATCGAGTAGGAACTGCGGCCTATAAACTCGCTTTTACCGCTAAGTATGTCTCGTGTTCATAACGCTTTTCACATATCCATGTTACGTAAATATGTGAAAGACCCGAACCACATTATCGAAAGTTAGAACCGAACGAAATAGCGGAAGATTTGACGTATGAAGTGGTTCCTGCTCAAATCTTGATAAGAAGGAACATATTCTACGCCCAAGGTTATACCTCAAGTCAAAGTTTTGTGGAGAAACCACGATGTTGAGGAAATGACTTGGGAGTTAGAATCAAATGAAATCAAGGTATCCTACCTCTTCGACATACCAGTATGTACCCTAATTTCGAGGGCTAAATTTTCATAAGAAGGGGAGGTTGTAAGACCCCAACTTTTTAAATAAAGATGAATTTTTATAAATATCATTTTGAATATTATGGAGTAAATTTGATATAATGTTATAGTTGTGGGTAATATTTATAAATTTTGCAAAGTACGCAAGTTGTTATATAATATTCGATTGGTCGGGGAATATTCATTTTAACAAGGAATATTCGACAACCAAGACAATCATTGGTGGACCCCATTAACCGAATTATCATTTGATCGAGAAAACGACAAAAATATTTTATTGAAAATAACGGTGGAAGTTTTACCATTAATACTTTGCTTGAACTACTCTTAAGAGTAAAAGTACAAGAATACGCTGCGTGTTGTGTAAGAGTAGCACACGATTTGATTATTGATGCTTATGTGATAAGTCACTTAATTTTGTTTTATCGGTATTATTAATGTAATAAAATGAAATATTTTTATATAAAATGTAATACTTTTTTAAAGTTATTCGCTTTATTAGGCTAATAGTAAAATCTTTTTATATAAAATAGAATACTTTTATAAAGTTATCTATTTTATTACACAATAATTAGAATATATTATATTTTATTATGCATAAGTGTTCTGATAAGGTAGATGTTTTTGCATAGTAAAATCTTTTATAAAGTTATTCATTTTATTAGATTATAAATAGAATATATTATATTTTATTTAAAAGATTTTGCTTTAAATATGGACCGTCTTGATTAAAGTAAATCAATCTGACCGCTCATGAGTTAGTTACTATGCAAATCCATCTTTCTATAAATGGAAGCTCATTCCTTCATTATTTTTTACTTAATTCACCGAAACTCTGAGAGAGAAATTATAGAGATGCTATAGAAAAGTATTCTCGCTCCTTCCCTACTCTTATATTCGGCTTTTTTTACTAAGAAAGGATATTATTTGTTGTACTCGTAAGGGGGTATTATTTCTTTTGTATTCATGAAGAGAACTTCATTATTCCATTCTTTATTATTCTCACTGAAATAACCAAAGATATCGCGACTACCCTATACTTGGTGACATTCTTCTAATATTCCGCCTTTATTATTATTCTATTGAATATCCTGCCTATGCGCGTTCTACGCCGACCGGTTCATCTTTATTATTATTATTCGTTGGAATATCCTCGTGCATTTACGCCTTTAACCGGTTCCGCTTTTTTTATTATTCTGTTGGAACATCCTCGTCTTGTGCGAATTTTGCATTGAACATCGACCGGTTCTCATTATTTATTATTCTCGTTGAATAACCTCGCCTGTCAAGGCAATCGCATGTACGGTGATTTCTTTTGTTATTTCATTCGTTATTATACTCAAATGGTTAAAGTTTTGACTTCTATACTCCATGAAATTAGTGGAATATCCTTGATATTTGTGCTTCATCCAGTATCTTTTCATGGAAATATTCTTCGGGGAATTCTTGAATTTTACTCTACAAAGCAGTATCATGTTAACAATTTGGACATTATTAGTTTATGGATAAATTAATTCTTGAACTTGTTTTATTGAATTCTTATATCATTGTCATCATCCTCATGTTTATATTATGTTGAAAGTCATCTATGGCATGTAGTACATAGATGGACTTGGTATGATTATGACCAGGGATTATTCAGTGTAATCATGACCGTAATGTTACAAATGATGTGGTAAAAGTCCTCATTGGCCCGTAGTGCATTGATGGACAGTTGTTGGCATGATCATGAGCATTAATGAATACACGAATGTCCTTGGCTGTAGTACATGGATAATTTGTGGTCGTGATACTAAAGAATATCCTCGGGTCAGTAGTGCGGGGTGATTCGATGATGTGGATTATTTATTGTCGAGTCTCAAATGATAAAAGTCATGAAAAACCTTTTAAATCATAGAAGATAGTAGATTTTATTCTCTACTTGACTCTTCTAATGGATCGCTTCTTTCACCTGCAGCTTAAACTTGATGTTTGTTTTATTTTATCGCTTTAACACTCATTTGAAGGCTAATGATAATTTATTCTCGCATTATCTTAGTCATAATATTTATGATCGGGCTAGTTGAGCTAACCCTTTCTTTCACTGTTTCTCTTGTGAAATGAGAATATAGTTGACGAGTCGTGGAACAGAGTGATGGACCGTATGATAGTATTAGTAGTCCTCACTATTCTGTTAAATAAAGGTGACAATAAATGTAATGAGGACTTATTCGAGAGTGGATATTGTCTAGAAGATGATTTTGTATTAAAACTCACACTCTCTTGTCAGATATTAAAGATTGTATTTGTATTCGTACCATGTATTTGGTGACTCAGAATAGGTGATGTATACCTATTTTGGGGGCGTCACAATACCCCTCTGCAAGTACTTAGAGCCGGCCAACTCCTTGTACCTTATATTATGCATAATGGTCGCGCGCAATGGTCAAATTACGACTTAAAAATTTTATTCCCTTTATATAAAAGGTTGTTCTTCTCAGTCTCAGAATCAAGATTTTGATTTAACAACAAAATACTATGATTTCAAATTCTATTTACTTATCGATCTAGCCAAAATAATTGGCATCGATCTATCAATAACAATTGAATTCTCTTCTCGAATTTATCAAGTTCTAACAAATGTTCGTCTAGCCAGAATAATTAGTTAAGACATTTCTCAACATAATTTGACAATAAACAAGAATTATCTGTACTGTCAATTCTATCTTCTACGAATATGAATATCCAACAATAATTATTCTACAATGGTATATTCTCCGAATCAGTAATTTAATTTGAATTATTAAACATGGACTAACTGCGAATAATCAACAATAAATTCCCTGGACAAGGTATAATTAGCAATAATTAACCATAATAATTGAATGAATATAACTCAAGGTTGAGTTAGGAAACTTGCCCTCCGCGTTGATTACAGCTACACAATATAATTAACTGCGTTCGTAAGACCTATATTCAACAATGTCGGTCTCACAATTAGCACAATCATTTATAACACGTAACACTGTTTTCTACAGTCAAACTTCTCCTAGGCACATTATCACATAATCATATCAGTGTTTATAACTTATATAAACACTTATCAAGTCTAACTATTTCGGCTTAGTTGGACTTCGGTCCATTCTCGGTGTTCTGGTCACCTTATCAGACAATTAACACATTTATTGTCAATTAAATTTGGTTTCTAAGCTTCAATATTATCTTAGATAAGTCAAATAACATTTATAATATTTTTCGGAAGCTTTTAATAATTTATAAATAATTATTATAATTTATAATAATTTTTCAAACACTTAAATCATTTTTAAATGATTTAATTATCAAATAATCTTATAATTATTAATATTTAATAATATAAAAACATTAATAACATAATTGTCAAAATATTAAAGTTATTATTAATAACTTAAAATATTTTTAAATCAACAATATTCCACTTAAATGATTTTTAAAATAATTAAAATTATTTTGTAAATCATCACCATTAATATCTAAATATTAATGAAATTATTATCCAAATATTAAAAGTCATTAATTATAACTTAAAATATTTTTAAATCATTTTTCTCAATTTTAAATGATTTTAAATCAACAAAATCATTTTTAATTCATTTATTTAATATAAGAATTAAATAAATCTAATATCATTAATATTAATTTATTAATGAGAATTCTCCAAAAATATTGAAATATATATTTTATAATTTAAAATATTTTCTAACACTTTATTCTCATTTAAAATAATTTTAAATCAATAAAATCATTTTTATCTTATTTATTTAATTTAATCATTAAATAAATCTAAAATCATTAATATTAATTTATTAATGAAAATTCTTCCAAAATATTAAAAGTTACATTTTATAACTCAAAATATTTTTTTAAATACATTATTCATATTTAAAATGATTTTTCATAATATTAAATTATTTTTCTCTAATTTATTTAACACACTAATTAAATAAATTAAATATCATTAATATCCAAATAATTGTAAATATTAATGAAAAATGTCCTAAATAATTAAAAGTTATTTCTCAGAATTTAAAATGATTTTTAAAACCATTTTTAGTAATTTTTATAATTTATTTCTATTTTTAAATAATTTTCGGAATATTCAGAAATTCAAAAATTAAATAAACCGTCGCTATAGCACTTTAGCGACAAAAAGCGTTGTTGTTGGTGTTCTTGAGCTCAAGAACACTGACATACGGCTTTATAAGGGTCATGGTTTGACCAACTGTGATTCTCTGTACATTTCGGTTCTGAGCTAACTTAGACACTGATCATGTAGTTAAACTGTAACTCTACAATATCCAACCAGCATCATGATCATACAACAAACCAACAAGTAGATCCAGCATCTCAAAGTTCTTGTCAGACGGTTTCTGGGTTTTCCCAGAAACCCAGCAGTTCATCTTGGTACTTTCTAGATCATTTTAATCTAGGTTCCGGTCACGATATTGGTGGTTTTATGGTTCACACTGGTAGTAGGAATGACAATGAACAACGAGATATCAAGATCATGGTTTACAAGTTATGACTCAGTCAAAGTTTGTTAGTCCAACAACAACAGTCCAAGAATATCGTTGTCAGTCCAACAACAACATATTTACAAGTTATGACTCAATCAAAGTTTGTCAGAAATTTTGTTCATATGCTTTTTTGGAATTTCCACAAATTCAAGTCATGGCCTTATGGCCTAGTTTGACCACTTACCCCGGTCAATTTACTGATAATATAAACGATTTTTTAAAAAAATGATTTTTTTTAAAAAACAGATTTTTTTTAAAACAGAATTTTTTGAAAAAAACAGATTTAAAAAAAAATAGAATTCTAAAAAAATATACTTTTTAAAAAAAACATATGTTTTTTAAAAAATAGATTTTTTTTTTAAAATGATTTTTAAAAAAGAGAATTTTAAAAAATGATTTTTTTAAAAATGGAACTTTTAAAAAAAGCATTTTTCAAAAAAAAAAAACTTTTTTAAAAATTGATTTTTTAAAAAGGAATTTTAAAAAATATATTTTTTACAAAAATTGCCTTTTTTAAAAAATAGTTTTTTAAAACATAATTTTTGAAAAACTTTTTTTAAAATTTATATTTTTTTTAAAAATTTATTTTTTAAAAATTCTATTTATTTAAAAAATATATTTTTAAAAAAATTCTACTTTTAAAATAAAATCTGCTTTTAAAAAATATTCTATTTTTTTAAAAATCTTTTTAAAAAACTATTTTTTTAAAAAATCTATTTTTTAAAAAGTCCTGCTTTTACAAATTCTATTTTTTAAAAATCAGTTTTAAAAAAAGTTGTTTTAAAAAATTTATTTTTTTTAAAAAATATGTTTTTAAAAAAGTTTTTTAGAATTCTATTTTTTAAAAAATTTGTTTTTTCAAAAATTACACTTTTGTTAAAAAATCATTTTTTTTAAAAAATCTATTTTTTTAAAATCTGCTTTTTTTAAAAAAATCATTTTTATAGAATTCTATGTTTTTAAAAAAAATATGTTTTTTAACAAAATATATTTTTTGTTGTATTTTATTATGTTTTTTTAATTTTTAAAACTTTAAAATGTTAATTTTTTTAAAAAAATCTGTTTTTATTTTTTTTTTGCCACATAAGCAATTTTTTTTATTTTTTTGCCACATCATCGCCACTTTAACGTCTGTCAACTATTTTGGACGGAATGACCCAATTAAAAAATTTTAATTAGTTTAATGGGGTAATTCAAAAAATTAAAAGTTCAGTGGTGTATTAAGTAAAACGTGCCAAGTATAGTGGTGAAAAATATAGTTTTGCCAAAAAAATTTATTCATAAAATTTTGATTATTCGAAATCCCGGGTTATCACACCAACTTAACCGGATTTCGAAAGGTTATCGCAATATAGCCCGTGACACCCCCAAATCCCGGTATTTCATTACCTCAAGATTTGGTGTTCACTTAATCAAAACATTCATATCTAACTACCTAATCATAATAAAATTGAATAATAAAACCTGCCCATACAAGATTACATTAATAAAAATCCCCCAGGTTATCTAACCTTTAAATACAATTATTCAAATGCGGAAATTAAATAAATACTCATTACATCAATCAAATTAAAGTCTGATAAATAACTATCAACATATTACAAGTCTTCAATACTTGTTCATCTTCCCATTTCCCTTACTGGTGCTAGGTACATCTACATTCTCATCCTTAGCTGTAATGGTTATATAAGCAAGAGTGAGCAAACAAAGCTCACTTGAAATAAGAATGGATAAACTTTACAACATTTGCCAAATAATAGGCTCAATAGAACTGAATGATATGTTATATTAACATTCTGAAATATACTACTGAGGGTCTAATGACCACGAACCATGTCCACAGTTATAAGTAATCTTTCAACTTTAACTTAACAGTCATAAGACTATAAGGACTCCACGTACTTAGGCGGATCAGCCCTTTGTACAATGTATTGTGAACAAACATTTCAACGCTAAGCGTAAACTCCTAATAATAGGGTTGTTCATCTCAGTATTTAGAGTACAAGTCCGCACCAAAGAAAGTTTGGTTTGGATAAGCTTTCAAGGGTAATTTGAAGTTTAACCATCATCAACTAGGGAACTAGTTGAATCAACAATGCTTGATAACACAATAGTTGTTTAATAACAACATAACATAGAACATTTGAGAATCATAAAGTGACCGATCAGATTCTAAACTCATGCTTGAAAATAACTAGAGAGAATAAGTATTGATCAAAATGAAGAAAATGATAAACCTTGGCTTGAACAATAATAAGCTAGGTCTGTGATCTTGCCAAATTAGAAATTTAGTTACCGAACATGCACTAATTGATAGCAAAGCTGGAAACAATGCTTACTCCACATAGTAATAAACTATACAAAGTGATTGAACCATTCAACACAAGGAATTAAGGTTCAAGAAACATTTATTATAAAATAATGAACTAGAGAAACTTGTTTAACTATAAACAAGTTAGAGTAAACCAACAATGATTAGAATTACAATAACTTAAGATTAAAATATGCTCAATGTAAATAGGTGAGATTTAGAAACATGCACAATTATTATAAAAGCAGAGTTAAAGAACTTGCTCAATGTAAAAAGATAAGTTTAGAAACTTGCCTCGAGCGTAAGCTATAATATTAAACTCACGTTCAGCTACATATATGTTTAGAACCACCATCTATTAGATATATTAACATTCACGTTCCAACATAACACACATTTCTAGTTAGACTTATTATTTTAGCACAGGTCTTAAGCTACCATACAAATATTAGAAATTACAAGTGTTAACCTTCACAACACTTGTTTACTAATCATCATGCTCACTAAGTTCTAATATACCACGTTCATCATTTACTAATCATTCAAACTTTGAATTTATCAATTACATATCATGATTCTGTTTTAACCTTCTTACTACATGTTTGACACTTAATCATAACCTTAGACCAAGTGGTAAGGCTTCCACAAAATCAAGAATGATAGTAGAAGGCTCTCGCCTCGGATCGATGTAATATAATCATACTAACACACACACAATAAGCATTACCGCACAGCTTTTAACCTTGGCACTAAGCGCAAATGCTACCGGGTGCACGTGACAGAGGTAGAGACGGCTATGAACAATAGCCGACTTTAGCCCAACAAACACGAATTTCATCCACTAAACAGTAATATTAACAAGTAAAATAAATATAAAACTATCATAAACATGTTTGTTAACATATTCCCCCAATTAGAACAATTTAACAACAACTAAAACTATTTTAATTTCTCAAATTTCATATTTTCATACATAAACACCATTTTTGAGTTCCTTAGACAAAAATCAACACTGTAAACACGATTCTTGTCCAAATAGCTTCATTCATATTACGTTATATTCGTTTCTTAATAGACTAGCATAATCAAGCCTCAATTTAGACATTAACATACAAATTGACCATCAACATTGGTACTTTAATGAGCCATATGAACAAAAATATACATACAAACATACACTATCGTATTTTCCTACTGTTATCCGAATTTAGCATACAATTTCCTTGTTTAAACATAAACTCTAGTATTGCAATTACATACTAATGCGATAATACAGTCATATAGCAACAATTCGAAAAGTAAGGAATTCACAGAGTTTGAAATTCATGCCGTAAAACTCAAATATATATATATATATATATATATATATATATATACACACACACACACACACATATTATATATAAAACCATGGTTTAAATAAAATACCTTCACTTAGCTTGTAATCCTTGCTAAAATCGTTGGAAATTGTTTACATTCTCTCTCAATTCTCTCAACTCTCTCTGAAATTCTCAGTGTTCTTAGCAAATGGCCAAAACCCAACTGATATGCCTTATGCGTAAAACAAAATAAAACTGATAACCTTAATACGCCAAATTTAATAAAATGTCAGTTACAAAAACAAACGTATATATTATAAATATACTAAATTTATTATTTTAATTTAATTTATTTAATTTATTATAAATTCAAAATTTAAAAATCCAAAAGCCATAAGGCTTTGTTTGGCAAAACTCTTTAAAAATTAAAGACTTAATATATTTAAGCCTTGTTTGGGTAAACTCAATTAAAACTACATTAATTTATTTTAATACTCCTTATAATATAGTTATTTGTCACACTATATTTAATTAAGTTTGCATACTTAATTAATTAATTCAAATAACAATTTATTAAATAAATCAATTAATCACATAACTCCATACAAATAATCATTTAATCACATAACTCCATTCAAATAATTAACCATCAAATTGAAATATCAATATAATAATAATTTCGTTAACTCATTAATTATTTATTTAACAAATAATTAACCAAATAAAATCAAATCAATTAAACAAATATTTATTCAACGATAAACACATCCATTAAATATTTATATAATTCAATAAATATTTAAACATTACAATTTGAAATTATGGATTGTTACATCCTTCCATCCTTACAAGGATTCTGTCCCCAGAATCACAACTTAAACAATCAAATCGTTATATTCTTCCCTTCTTACAAAGATTCTGTCCTCAGAATCAAAGACATAGATTAAACAAATAACTCAGGGTAGTTTTTCATCATTTCAGCTTCGAGTTCCCACGTTGCCTCTTCGACATTGTGGTTTCTCCATATCACCTTCACAGAAGGTATCACTTTATTTCTGAACACTTGTTCTTTCCTATCGACTATCTGAATAAGAATCTCTTCATAAGACAAATCTTTATCGAATAGGAATGGTTCGTACTCGATCACATGCTTGCAATCAGGTTTATACGGTCGTAACACCGAAACGTGAAACACATTATGAATGTTTTCCAACTCTGGAGGTAGAGCTACCTCATAAGCCACTTCTCTAACTCTTCGTAGTATCTTGAAAGGTCCAATAAACCTTGGGCTGAGCTTTCCTTTCTTGCCAAAACGAACTTTCCCCTTCCAAGGAGAAACTTTTAGGAAAACAAAATCTCCTACTTCAAATGCACGATGTCGTCTGTGTTGATCAACATACTTTTTATATCTATCTTAGGCTGCTACCAATCTTGTCCTGATGAGTTTGATAACCTCAACATTTTGTTGTACCAGTTCTGGTCCGAACAGATGGCGTTCACCGACTTCATCCCAGCATAGTGGAGTTCTGCACTTTCTGGTGTATAATGCCTCGTATGGCGGCATGCCGATGCTCGCGTGGTAACTGTTGTTGTAGGTGAATTCCACCAACGGTAAATGTTCTTCCCAACTTCCTTTGAAATCCATGATGCATGCTCTCAGCATATCTTCCAACGTTTGGATTGTTCGTTCGCTTTGCCCGTCGGTTTGCGGGTGATATGCTGTACTCATTCGCAATTGTGTTCCCATACATTCTTGTAGTCTCTTCCAGAAGTTTGACGTAAATCACGGATCTCTATCTGACACAATTGATACTGGCACTCCATGCCTCAAAATGATCTCTTTAACGTATAACCTTGCCAACTGATCAAGATTGAACCTTATCTTTATTGGTAAAAAGTGCGCTAATTTTGTCAGTCTGTCCACTATCACCCAAATCGCATCGCATACTCTCTGAGTAGTTGGAAGACCCACCACAAAATCCATTATGATGTGTTCCCACTTCCATTCCGGTATTTCTAACGGTTGAAGTAATCCGTTTGGTCTTTGATGCTCGACCTTGACTCTTTGACATGTCAAGCATTTCGCGACACATTCTACAACATCTCTTTTCATGTTCGGCCACCAAAAATGTCGCCGCAAATCTTGATACATCTTCGTACTTCCTGGATGAATCGAATATCTTGTGTTGTGTGCTTTGGTCAAGATTTCGTCTTTAAGCTCTGGTACTGCTGGAACCCAAATTCTTTCTTCGAACCGTAGTAGTCCTTCGGTATAGATCGTGTATTTTACATCACTACCCTCAACCACTTTTTCTTTGATCGTTTCACATTTTTTATCTTGTAGTTGAGCATTCTTCACTCTATCCACCAAAGTTGGACTAATGTCTATCTGGTATAATTTTTCATCGATTTCTTTTGGAAATTTGATTTCTAACTCTAGCCTTGCTATCTCTGAAATAAATTCTTCCTGGTTGGTTAACAACATCAATTTCTCCCGATCTTTTCTGCTTAAAGCATATGCAACCACATTCGCTTTGCCTGGATGATAAAAAATCTCACAATTATAATCTTTTATCAATTCTATCCATCTTCTTTGACGCATATTCAGGTCCTTCTATGTGAAAATATACTTCAGACTTTTATGGTCTGTGTAGATCTCACATTTTTCTCCATAGAGATAGTGTCTCCATATCTTCAGAGCAAATACTACTGCAACCAATTCCAAATCATGAGTCGGATAACCTTTCTCATAATCCTTCAGTTATCTTGATGAATACGCAATAACTTTTCCGTTCTGCATAAGAACACAACCCAATCCTTTATTTGAGGCATCACTATACACCACAAAGTTTCCTTGTAGACACTCAAAATTTTTGTACTCTTGTCACTAACATTGCGGGAGGACAAATTTGTCTTTTAAGAGGAACCACGAAAGACAATCCATATCCATACTGGATACTACACCGGAAGTTCAACATCAACCCCGGATCGCATAATGCAGGAGTAACAATTCCAACCTCGGAGATAACCCCGAGGCGTGCGAGATCAATCTGGGAACACACACGGAGAAGACCGATTAATCTCGGAGATAACCCCGAGGTATCCGGTCTCGATCCCAACCATGGGAATAGCCACCAACCTTGGTGATAACCCCGAGGAATGCGATTTGGCGATAACCCGAAATGCTTGTTTCAAATGCGACCGACTTCAATCTCGGCTCTCAACGAGATACCTTTTTGTACTGACCCGACGATAACATCGGGAAGGCAGGCACACCTCAAAGATGACAATGAGGACCTTCAACAATTACGGCGATCCAATCTCGGTGAAGCTGAGAGCAGCGTCTGCTTTTATCGGCCCAAATCCGGCGATAACACCCGGTGAGGGAAACATCGTCATCTCGCCCGACCACGATGCCACGTCACGTCGTCTCATCATCTCTACGCAACGATGTCCCCCAAAGACTAACCAATCCGAGTGACTATTGTGCGGGGTAGCGGATGAAAGTTGAAGCTTGAAGACCGGAGGGCATCGTCCCATCTTCAATGACTTCGTACAAACTCTAATCCCATGCCATCGTACTGAACTCTCGACAACGGCGGTCAAAATAGGTCTGTATACCTCAAGCGGATGCGGGTTGCACTTCTTAAAGTTCGAGTGGACATTACGATTGTGCAGAGTGCACGTGCTTGAGACGACCCGACCAGAAAAACTTCGGGCCCACCCGGGTTGCCTCTGGTACACTGCGGCTCGGCTGCGTAGTACATCTGACTAAATCATCTATAAATAGAGGGCTTGGGCTGCCCATTTTGCAAGAGAAAAATGGCGAGGAAGCCACCCTTGATTTGCTCTGCACTCACCCCATCTGATGTGTACTTTCTCATTTTAAACACACAGTGAGCTCATATATAGCCTCTTTTGTACCTACAAAAGCCGGTGTTTACCCACTCTAAAGATATAGAAGTCTTCTTTGGCGGTCACTATAAGCCTTCTCACACACTTTAGAGTCTTTCTTCATCTTCTCACACACCCCTTCTTCACGTTGAGAGTGGTGTTGCTTGCATTTGCCCTATATAACTTTGGTCCGTGGTTTTGTTTGACTATATATATATATATATATATATATATATATATATATATATATATATATATATATATACTAACATTATCGAGTTATGCCTCGATTGAGCCTGAACTTGATGCAGGCGTTTATTTGCTTTATATATATATATATATATATATATATATATATATATATATATAACTTTGTTCGATGAGCCTTGAACTTTGATGTTAAGCGACTTTATTGCTTTTGATATATATATATATATATATATATATATATATATATATATATATATATATATATATATATATATATATGACTACTTTGTTCGATGAGCTTTGAGCTTTATTTTGATGCAGGCGCGTTACTTTCTTTATATATATATATATATATATATATATATATATATATATATATATTAGCTGTGTGTGAACTACATTACGATGAGCACAGATTTTACATCGGTGCGTTTACTTTTTATATATATATATATATATATATATATATATATATATATATGTGAGTATGAACTATATTAGATGAGCACAGATTTTACATCCGATGCGTTTATTGCTATATATATATATATATATATATATATATATATATATATATATATATATATTTATATATGGTTGATATATATATTACTGACTTTCTTTACGTTTAAATCACACTTGGAGTTTACTTAAGTGGCGATTGATATTTATACTGACTTTATTTACATTTTGTCCCACTTTGGAGTTTCCTTAATGGCGGTTGATAATATTCTGACTTTATTTACGTTTTGTCACTTTGGAGTTTCCTCCTCAAGTGGCGGTTGATAACTTTTGACTTTATTTACATTTACGATCCCCCATGGAGTGCTTACCGTTGGTTGGTGATGATCATATATATATATATATATTTCTGACTTTTATATATATATACCTTCTGCTTTTCATACAAATTACGGTATCATGTGCGCCTAGGAATCATGTGATCACAGATTCATCCCATTGGATCTAGATTAGGTTCCGTGATGGACATTTTCAAATTTATGCGACTTGTAAATTATTCTGCGATTATGCGAATTTCCTCGAGATGGTTTCCATACCCACGAGGAAATCGGCATTATTTTGTATATTATTTTTTTATGCGGATGCCTCGCATCACATCAAATAAAATCAATCAAGTCGAACACTTAATAAAATGGGAGTGTAAAAGGTCTCAATTACTATTGAGCATCGGGGTTTGAAAAACCTCTTTTATAAAAAAATCATCATTGCCCATATCTTGCTTAAAATTGAATTTTTACATAAATTGAAACCACAATATATATAGGTGCGAGCGAGGCCTCTTTTACTTCCAAATAACGACACATTGACCCACACACACACATTTGGATAATAGTTTCTTGAAAAGAGGCGGTCATAGTGGTAACACGGATGTCGAGGGTGTCTAACACCTTCCCTCGCATAACCAAGTCCCCGGACCCTAATGAATCTCGGTTTCACCGGCAGTGGTTAGCGATGTCACATCACTGGGTCGATGTGCAAACCTTTTCTCGGTTGTGTTGGTACAACCATTTAAAAAACCAATGGCGACTCTCTAACGGTCCATCGTCGACATTATACATATGGGACCTTTTTCACTTGTTTTTTCAAACAAATCTCACCTAAAATGAGAACACGAAAAAAAAAATAGCGAAAAGGACATCTAAAAATCCCGGCGTCGACGGTGGCGACTTCTGCTGGGGACTCGATGAAGGACTTAAGCCGCTATTACAATCTTTTCAAAACTATTATCTGCTTGTGTGTGGATGTTGCATTTACATTTGATGAATGTGTACGAATGCATTTCCTTATTGCACTTAGTGCTTCGCACCATATCTCTTTGTGATATTAGTGCTTACACCATATATGCTTGTGATATTATTATGATATTAGTGCTTCGCACATGTCATCATTTTCATACGGTGAGACACGATGTATGTGAATGTATGTTGTGTGGTCCCTCCACCGGGAGGCTATCCGTCGGTGTTTGATTCTTGGACTCGTGAAGACTAATTCTCAGGAGCTCGGGAAAACACCACCAAATTAAGCTCCGGTTGAAAGGCCAGGATTAACTTCCCGTCAAGTAGATTGCGATGATTTGGGAACCTTCATGCCCAAAAAAGCGCGAGAGTAACCTAAGATAGGTTGACCTCGATAAACCCAAAATGGAGGAAAAAGTCTCTTCATGCTCTCATTTCAAATTACTTGTAAACACAATTACTTGTAATTTCATTCCATATATATCTCCATGTAATGAGAAATATGAAGAAATGTGTACACATACATATTTTAATTAACATCTTACAAAGCAGTGACATCCGTTTTGCGGATAAAATTCCTAAAATGGACACATCACATAGCATGTTATTATACACATTCCCTAAAGACTAAACTATGCAAGTCTTTTGCGAGAGGAACCAATCGGACCTACTTACCCGTTCAAAAGTCCAAAAAGGCTACGAGCCTACGATCGATCATGTAAATCATCAGGCGGGTGAACTTAATCCGATTTCTCATGAAAAATTGACGGATTAAGCAAACAAATTACTGATTTGGTTGTTACTACTCAAAAAAATTACACCGTCTAATCGGGGTCCCAAAAATACCCGTACATCTTTTGAATCCTCCACACGAGAGGAGGAACCCGTCATTACAATACACGAACTGCGATTGGATCGACCAACAAAAACTCATGATCTTGCTTGCCCATCCCACTTTGGAGATCCGAACCAACGGTGACATCAAAAAAAGTCCTCGAATGGAAGAGACCCTTACGTGCTATCAAAGGAATTGGAACACAGGGTGTTTCATATCTTGATCTTTGTATTTTTTTCACGGTGTTCATTATCGAAAAAAATTTAAAACTCGACTTTGAAAAATATGATGGGTTAGGAGATCCTTACACATTTAAAGGTGTTTATTGGAGAACTTGGATCTTATCACGGAGGATGAAAAAAGCTCGAAATGCAATTGTTCCAAAAAAAGTCTAGCTGGAAGCTTGGTTAAGTGGTACACAAGATTAGAACAACTCAAAGATCCATAGTTTTGGAAGAGCTAGCACATGCTTTCCTCCTCTCAATCTGACTTTCAAACTCGGATGGCTCTGATCGGTATCAAATTACCAAGATCGAAAAACAGTCTAACGAGTCTTTTAGAGTATGCTCGAAGGTGGAGGCCTTTGGTACGCCCAAGTTAGTCCTTCCATGATGAATCGAGAGATGGTCATGACTTTCATAGAACATCTGAAAGCTCCTTTCTATGAAAGAGTTTTAGCGGCATCGGCAAACCATTTTGAAATGGTCGAACATGGGAGATGGTTTGAGATGGGATTGAAGTCGGAAAGATTCAAGACCTAAGCTTGCACTCAAAAGTTGTTCTTGATCACATCGAATCAAAATTATGGAACAACCCCGGAGAGGTCCATAAAAAGAAAGAGAAGATGTTTCCACGATACTACGAGGTCAAAAAGCGATCAAAACATGCTATTCAAGGGAGAAACTACACTCCTTTCAAGCCGCGATCTGCGAACCCTCCAATACCAAAAGGTGGAGAAGTCAAGCGCCCTCGAGTGTTTACACCCTTAGGGGATACCCTCGAGAACATTCTCAATCTTACGACAACCTGAAAGAAAATTACATCTTCTTCCACCGGCCGACCCTAATGGGCCGGGTTTTCATCTTTTGCTTTCGAAAATGTGCTTATCATGCAGGGGCACACGGACATGATACTCGAGATTATTGGGCCTTGAAACACAAGATCCGAGGACACGATAGAACAATGGGGAGATCGTGGTCACCAAACCGAGATCAACCTCACGTTCAAACAACCCTCTTCCTCGACCTGAAAGAAGAAGAGAATCAACATGATAAATTGGAGTAATGGACGAGAATTCCAATTTCAGTTGTGAATCCTCCGGACCCTCGAAAGGCGGTGATGACAAATGGGATTATGCGAAGTTCCGATTCACAATGGAGCGAAAGATGAAAGCTCTCTATGCAAAAAATTGAAGCGATTAAGCGGGCGGTGACTTATCGGCATCAAGTGACTCGTCGATTAATCGACCGAGGAGCATGCCGATCTCCTACCTCTTGTCATGAATATTCCCTCGTCACTTTCGAAAAATGAAATCTTTGGAAGACAAAGTGACAAAGAGAGCAAATGCCAAAGCCGTCGAGATTTTGCCAACAAAGGAATTCACCTATTTGGGCCAACCTATGGAGAAATCCTTCATATGTTAATCAATGAAGGAAGGATCGGTTCCTTCTACCTCCAATCAACCCCGTTTGGGGCGATACAACTCGATGGAGTATGTCGATATCACTCCCGATCTCGCGGTCACGGCCACGAGAAGAATCTTTGGGCACTCATACACTTATCCAAAATCTAATTGACGGTGGTGTCACTGCGCACTTGCGGAGACGATGATCTTTTGTGTTACGTGCAAGTGAGAATTGAGGTCCTACTAAGTGGAAGAGTGTGGTAGCGATCGTATATCTTTGAAAATGATGGGATTAACAAATCACTCATGATGCCAACAATTGAACTCGGGAAGCAACAATCCTTTGAAAGTGGCGCTCTCCAGAGCGAATCGACTTGCCGTCGAGAGCCTGATATCCTATTGTTAGCTTGCGCGAAGTTCCGTGGAATTATGGAGAAGGTGAAGGATCCACCTCACATACAAGCTTTACGATGTCGAAGGAAAATCCACTATATCTTCCCCAACGGGTGATGAAGCCTACCATCAAATCAAAGGGGAAAATATCCATGAAGAAGATTGAAAAATTCCTCCACACCATGGGTCATTCATGAAGCTAAGGTGGTTTCAAGCTTAAAAGAAGCTCCATAACAAATATCAATTTTGGACTTTGGTATTAACTTTCAAGAATCACCGGAAGATCTTGTTGAAGGTTTTAGAAGAAGCCTATCTACCAACATCAGTTGATACGAAAAAGTTTCAACATCTGGTTGATCACATTTTCAACAACAATGTGATATCCTTCATTGATGATGACATACTGCTTGGAAAGGGCCGGTCGTTCTGAATGGTTGCACATTGCGGTCTTGTCCTCCGGATATATGGTAGTTGGAGTCTTGATAGATGGAGGTTCCTCTCTCTAAATATCTGTCCATCGCTACCTTGGTGAAGATGAATATCAATCTCAACCGAATTCGGAGTAGCCATACTATCATCAAAGCTTTTGATGGAGCCGTAAAAATTCGGTCGGAGTAATTGAGCTGCCAATCGAAATTGGTCCTCATACATTCTGCGTATCTTTCCATGTGCTCAAGATAGATTCGGGATACAACTTGCTCTTGGGGCGACCATGGATTCATATGGCGAGGCGATCCCTCCACTCTTCATCAACAATTGAAATACATTATCAACAATAGCTTTGGTACGTCGCGCGGCGAACGAGATTCCTCAACACGGAGACATACCATTCATCAATGCCAATGCGGATGTTGAACCAGTCAGTTTTCATGCTTTGGAAATAAGCAATACCCAATACCATGCTATTGGAATGCCATTGCCCGAACCCAAGATTTCTGCCGAGGTAATGTCGGCTACTCAAGAAATTATGTCATTGGGTCATAAAAAGGGACAAGGGTTGGGTAAAGATTGCGGTATCAAGTACCCAATTCGATTAACCAAACAAAAGCTGGAAAAATTTGGACTAGGCTATTACGCGATTCTAGTCACGAGAATCCTCATAAGCATCGTGATTCCTTGACTTCAACCGTGTGGCGTTTATCTTAGCCTTTCAAACTCTGAGTCGCACTTTAACCTCCGTAAAGGTGCCGGCCAATGTAATGGCTATGTTATTTCCCAAAGCGGTGCGGTGAAGGAAAAAGAAGTCTTTGTTCCAAATCCGCGATGGAAGAAGAGGAGCGAAAGAATCAAGCAAGGCGTCATCGATGATGTCGGGCGCATCGCATCATCGTTCATGATGAACATACCAGCAGATACACCCAGAGCGATGATTGCCCGGACGTAATGGCCATCATTCGGGATAGGGAGGATGATGACAATCCCTCCATCAACTGCGGTCCACCGGACTTTGCCCTTGCCAATTGGAACAACATTCCTTGCATTGGTCGTCGAGGGTAAAGCGAGCGGGCGAAACTCTTTACGCCTGTAGAGATATAATAGCTGCTTACTTTTTTTACATGCAGTATTAGCGGTTTATTTTGCCGATATATATACTAACACTTGTGTATGATCAACACATTTCATATATACTAAGTGAAAGCATATTTTGTTTGAGGACTACGAATTTAGATGTGCATGTATGCTTTTGCGTCGATGCCTCTTCTCCACAAGGATTGTACCTTTGATGTAGAGATGAATTGACCTTGATGGATATCTGAGGATGACATTGAGGTGCCTCGAAATTCAAGAATGGGTCGAAAGACAAACCTAAACCCAACCTTGATCAAACCACTTCTTTTCGATCTCGGAACCTTAGAAAGCCCTAAGTTAATCCAGTTGGTTCGGACCTTACCCCCCAACCAGCGGAATGACATGGTTACGCTATTAACCCAATTCGGGATGTGTTTGCATGGTCTCATGAAGAGGCATGGTGGGTTTGTCCATGACATTGTCCTTCATCGCCTTCCCATTAAAGAGGATTTAAGCGGTCAAGCAAAAGCTCGGTGATTGAAACACGAGTGGAGTTTAAAGGTGAAAGAAGAAATTGTGAAACAATTTCAAGTTGGCATCATCATGGTGTCTACATATCACGAGTGGATATCCAACATTGTGCCGTGCCTAAACACGGAGGGAAGGTGCGAGTTTGCGTGGATTACTGGGACTTGAACAAAGCTTGCTTAAAAGATAGCTTTCCGTGCCATTTATCCACATTCTCATTGACAATCTTTGCGCCTGATCTGACATGTACTCCTTTTTGATTGCTTTGCGGGGTACCACCGGATCATGGTTCTTGAGGAAGATCGTGAAAAAGCTGCTTTCATCACGCCTTGGGGAACTTTTTGCTATAGGCGGTTGTCATTCGGCCTCATCGATCTCTTGGAGCCACCTATCAGCGAGCTATGATGGCTCTTTTCCACGACTTAATGCATAAAGAGATCGAGATCTCGTGGATGACATCATTGTCAAGTCCGGAAGGAGGATGACCATATAGACCATCTCGAAAAGTTGTTCAACGGGTTGCGTAAAAATCTGACTTGAAGTTGAATCCGACTAAATCGCCTTTGGCGTTAAATCGAGCAAAGTTGCTAGGATTTCTAGTCGACCACAAAGGGATTGAAATTTGGATCTGCCAAAATCAAAGCCATCACGAAAATGCCCATTCCTCGAGACGAGAAAAAATACGAGGATTTTGGGAAGAATCAACTTCATTAGCGGGTTTATCTCTCGACTCACGACAACTTTGTGAGCGATCTTCAAGCTATTAAGGAAGAACTCCTCCAATGAAATGGAATGATGAGTGTCAAAAATGCCTTCCTCACAATCAAAAAACTTGACTAGTCAAAGCTCCGTTTGGTACCACCCGGGGATGATGTTCCCCTGTTCATGTACACATCCATAAGTGACAATGCCATGAGAATTTGCATCTTTGGAGACGAAAAAGCGATAGAGGCGAAACGAGCTATCTATTACCTCGACAAAAGGTTGATTGACGGTGAACACAAGTACACTCGATCGAAAAAAGGCGTGTTGTGCTTTAGCATGGGCTTCCATGAGGTTACAACATTACCTCCATGGTCACCTGACCCATCTCATATCCGCGTGGATCCTCTCAAATCGTGTTCAATAAACCCATATTAAATTGCGGTTTCCGGATGGCGGTTGATCCTACAACAATTTGACATCGTATATGTGACTCAAAAGTCCATCAAAAGGTCGAAGGAATTGCGGATCAATGGCCATGCTTTTTTTTGAGGATTTCAAACCCTTGAAACATATTTCCCGATGAAGGAGTAATGATGATTCAACAACACCATCGATGCGATCTGCGCCCGATCATGGAAGATGTATTTTGATGGGTATTAATATGGAAGGTTACGGGCTGGAAGCGATTCTAGTATCTGATGCAGGGGAAGCGATATCCGTCGTAATCAAATTACGATTTATCGGCACCAACAATCTGTGAGTATGAAGGTTTGTCTCATGGGGCTAAAACTTGCCCGTTCAATGGGCATCGGTGGTTAAGCTTCTTTGGAGATTGAGTTGGTAATCGAATCCACACGGAATCTATCAAACGAAGGAACTACATTTCTTTGCCTTACCATCGGCGGAGTTTTGAAGATGGCTTTGGAGTTGAAGAAATCTCCTTTCTACACATTCCTCGTAATAGGAATGACTTTGCGAACGCGTTAGCAACTTTGGCCTCCTTGATTCGCATATCGGATAAGGAACACTTGCCAAGCGTCACAATTTCCTGCCACAAGGCCCCGACTATAGGAATTACGTTGGAGAAGTATCGGATGAGCTACCTCCCATCCAACATCCTTGGTATCGACATATCGAGGAATATCTGCGAGATGGATCTACACCGGCGAGCGAGCTTGGGCGAGAAAAAGCGGATCCATCGACTTGCTATGAAATTCTACACGTGGAGATCGCTCTACAAAAGAGATCTGAGACTAGGTCTCCTCGGATGTTTAGACAAAGATCGAAGCCCAAAGGCTTATGGATGAAATCCATGGCGGAGTCTGTGGCCCCCATGAGTGGCCCCCTCCTTGTCGAAAAAGTCCTCGGGGCCGGGACATTATTGGCTATCTCTCAAAGGCGATTGCAATGACCACGTCGAGATGATGCTATCGATGCCAGATTCATGGGAATGCTATACCGCCCCTCCACGGGAACTCCACAATATGAGTTCACCTTGGCCCTTCTCGATGTGGGGAATGGGCGTTATCGGGCCCATTGAGCCTAAAGCCGATAATGGTCATCGATTTATCTTCACCGTGATCGACTACTTCACCAAGTGGGTAAAAGACCTCCTTCCCGGGGTTACTAAAAGAAGTCATCATTGCTTTCATCGAAACAATGTCGTTTGTCGATATGGACAACCCGAGAGGTGATTGTGTCGAGAACAATGCCAAGAACCTCAACAACAAAATGATGGAGGAATTATGCAGTAAATTCCACATCAAACATCTTAACTCTGTCATCTATCGTCCGAAGATGAATGGTGCTGTTGAAGCGGCTAACAAAAACATCAAGAAGATTATGCAAAAGATGTCATGACCACCACAAAGATTGGCACGACCTATTGCCTCTTACTCTGTTAGCCTCTGAGAACCTCAATGCGCACTTCCATTGGGGCAACCCCCTACGCTTTAACCTATGGGATGGAAGCAGTGCTCCCCATAGAAGTTGAAATGGAATCCCTCAGAGTGTTGATAGATGCTCAGCTGGATGAAGACCAATGGGTACAAGAGCGGGTATCACCACCAATTGTCTCTAATAGGCGAAAAAGCGAACCGCGGCTATCTTCCATGGTCGATTATATCGACAAAGGATCGCGGATCCTACAACAAAAAAAATCCAACTCTGGCGGTTTAAACAACATGACTTGGTTTTGAAGAAGATCCTTGACAACGAAGATCGATCTAAGGAAAATTAAGCTCCTAGCTGGGAAGGCCCGTTTATTGTCGAGGAAGTATTGACGGGGCGCTCTCTCAGTTACAAGAAATGGGCGGCGATGAATTTCCACAACTCATCAACTTCGGACACCATGAAAGCGGTACTATATACGAAGTAATTATCAAAACACCACAGTGTTGGACCATCGAGATCACCGGTCATTCCGGTTCTTTAACCCTTTACCACATCTGACTCTTCTACACTTTGCCCCGAGAAAAACATACTTTTCAAGCCCGGCTGACTGGCTCTCTCTTTTTCGTTCCTACGACTTAGGTCATCCCACCATGGATTGAACCTCTTGCGTTTGCGGTTTGGCTACCCATACATGGGATCAAACTTCTCATACCTGCGATTTATCCTCGACCTAGGATTAAACTTTCTCCTCCCCCCTTTCGACACTGCACATGGGATTACGCTTTTCATCTCGCCACGAGAGGCGAACTACGTCGACTTGATCTCCTCTTGATATAGAAGTGCGTAGGCAACCATTTCATATGGCGGTCGCGATAAAACAAAAAAAAAAAAAACATTTCTACCCTTCTTCTCCTTAAAAAAAAAACAACAAAAAACAAACATTACACCATTTACACCATATATATCTGACGTTGAACCTCTTACACGAGTTTGAACTACGCGACACTGATCTCCTCTTGATAGGAGTGCGTGGGCGACCATTCATGGTTCGGTCTCACCCCTACCAAAACACAAACCATTGTCGGTTGATGTATTGGGATCATCCTTGATCCACTACATTTCATTGGCTTGACGAAGGGATGGAATTACTGAACTCCTCCCGAATAGGAGATTGGCGACCATCTAAGCTGCGGTCATACCTTGAAGAGCAACACCAATCCATAAGAGATGGAATTAACTAGGCTTCTCCTAAATAGAAATCTTGGCGACCATCGTAGTGCGGTCGATCTCGAGAGAGAAAAAGCCACACTCCTCTCCACATTTCCATCGAAAACCGGTCCCAAGACACCAAAGATGGTAGGGATACATATGATCGATGATCCATTACGAACTATCCGAGAGACAACTCAATGTCCATCCACCGGGAGGAATTGAGAATACATCAAGATCCACAAGCCACAAGCGGCGGAGCAAAATATCAAGCAAATAGCAAGCATATCTAAAAGGGAAGTGATCCAAAATATATTTCCACATCATATATATATATGTTGTTTGATATATATCTGATATAAATTATACATGACAAAATGGCTAAGCTAGTGCATGCGTGCGGAAAATACAAGCTCATCTACAAGTCGGGGTATATCTTGAGCTAACAAGCCCAACATGGCGTCCCTCTCGAAGAAGGGAGGTGAAGAAGGCGTGGTCTCTGTGCGAGAATATCCACACGACCCAATAGATCTGCGACCATCGCATGGTGACCATATGATCATCGATATATGCGCTCATCTCTGCGATCATACCGGTGGTAAGGGACCTCAACTGCGTCTCTTATCTGTGGCGGCTACATCCGGGGCGAGATATACACTATCCCGCTCAACTATCAACTGCATCTCGGGTGATCTAGCCTCATCCAGCTCAACAACGGCGGCATCTCTGCGAGCTAATGCCTCGTCTCTCTCTCTAATAGAGTTGCGTCTCTCCCATCGAGGCGATCGACATCATAGATCGAGCTGATCTCTCTCAAAGTCATCGGATGAAGACTACTGCTCTCGAAATCTTGTCTTGAGTCTTTGAATCACAATGATCTTGATCTTAGGAGAATCTAGGAGGAAATCTTTGGCAACCCGGCGACGGGCTCCTCCTCGATGTAGGAATCGATGTCCTCCATGGGCTCTACATCATCGACTCATTATCCGATCTTGTGAATCTCTTTGCTGCGGTAGATAAAATCTCTGTCTCCATCCATGCGGAATACTCTGCGAAAAACTTTGGATGGTGACGAAAAAAAAGCTATATCTCACGTTGATCCCAACAAGCATACACACGGGATCGGTCCTCTGTTGAGAGATATCGAGAAGGTGAGCACCTGACTATCGCCCCCTCGAAAGGATGAAAATCCAGGCCCGGTCAAATGCGACATCACGGCCGATGGGTGATAAGTAGTCACACCCCTCAAACCCGACCCGGAGGAGGTAGTCCATGCGGGCATGAGTAATGAAGGCTGTATGGTGAAAGCTAAGCCCCAAACACGACAATATGCTAAATGGATCTCGATATCGCCAAAAATGTGGACCAGAGACGAAGCATCTATACACTCCGATGGCTGAAAGGAGTATGACATAGCTACATCATGGGTGAAACAATATCCATGCCGTCTAAAGGTACCAATCGGTCTCAAGTGTGACATAAACCACACATACTGACATGGCCAGAACTACCGGTGAACACTCTTGTCGGGATAAGTGCAGCGATGGGATCTTGTGCCGAGTCTCTGCTACAATCATAGGTATAATGGTGCGACCCTCTCTAAGAGCTCTCACGGCCATGATGACACCAATGTCTATCTCATCCATATATCGTGGCATATAGACATATGACGATATGCATAACATCGATACATCAACCACAGCCAACAGCCTGATGATCCTCGGTGCGGTGAAATCCCGGAATGTCGTGAATAGCTATCCTCAAAGCCAAATCATCATACAAAAATCTTGGGATATCACGTGGCTGAGATGTCGACTCATCTGCACTACTACTGCGCCGCAATCCGTGAGAGTCATGAATCGTCTACTCATGTCTCCCAAAGCCGGATGCACGCAGAGTGGTGTCTCTAAAAAGCGACATCGTCGATCGTGCGTACTCCTCCAGGTAGAGTCGACTCATGGGTCCCCAATCGGAAAACACTTGCCTATCCGGTATCGATGCTCTAGCATCCGTCCACAAACCCTGCGGGGAACTGAAAACATCAATAAAGTCATGGTATCTTTGCGACCAAATGATCTCTGATCACCACAATGCGGTGGTGACATGCTATCATACCACGATCGCGTACCCAATACCACCAATGATGGTGGGGTATGATCTATCTGACTAAGCTATCGAAGAAGACATCTGTGCGGGTAGTGTCATAAGACCATCCGAGTTGATCTTGAATATCTCTGGACATACATACATATGCATAACATGATACATGCATAACAGATAATGGATGGCAATATGATATAGGGAATGGAAAAACTGTGCATACATTCCTAAGTATATCATCATCTAATACATCATCTCTGTCTGACTACAAATACGAGGGAAATGGGGCACGAGCCCTACCTACTTACTACTATGAGGCCTATCAAAAGATATAGCGAGAATGGGAGCACACCACCCGATATCTAACGAGAGGCTATCAAAAGATATAACGAGAATACACATCGAGAAGAAGACCATGGTGTCGATGTCCACATCATCAATCATGTCCACGATGTAACTCCTCTGAGTCACTGGATCTCTATCAGCGGGGATGTCGGGCCTATATAAGAGGAGGATCTGCATGCAAAAAAAAAGCGAATGGGTCATCTGAGGGGCGGCCTTTGGTGGAAGGAACAAATGAAGTCGCCTCTGCTTTGGATCTCTGCCCAAATCTTGGATAAATATATGTGCACGGTCCAATTGCCGGGTCAAACTATCAATCTGGGTCATATGAGTCGGATCTCGGACCTGAAGCTATCAATCCGTCATCATCAAGGATCACGGAACCATATCCCCCATAAAGCTGTGTGGCGGCGGGCTGGGCTCCATAGTGCGAGGAGGGACCACCACCATTGGAACGTCTCTGAGTACATGGACCCTCGATAATGCAAAACCATCGACCCCAACAATGGGATATCGGTGATGGGTGGTGTATGATCTGAGCCCGATGGCGCTGGCGGGGAGGCAAGATCGGCATCTGAATCTCCCATGGTGCTCCTAATAACCAGCATGCTCTCTAAATAGAGCTCCCGGCCTCCATCGTGAAGAGAGAACTCTCTGGTGGAAATCACGTACTACTCGACTCGATCGGGTACCCATCCTCAAAGCCGATGGTCAAGTGTTCCCCGAATAGGGAATCCATGTGATGGTGTCGGTTGTCGGCAACTCCATTTGCATCTGACGGTGGTGAGTGAAACCCTCATTCTGAGGGACCTCCGGCAAAATAGAATGATGCCATCGTCGTCCTCGTGGATAGGTATCTAAACCTAACACACTCACGGGGATATGGCATGGGAGCCTCTCATGGGCCCAAAGCGCCACCTGATGGCAAAACATCTGCTATCGATAAACACTCTTAACCTATAAATGGGAAAAGACAAGAAAATACTCACCGTGAAAATGGGTAAAATCTAGCCAACCTCGGTCGAACCACAGGTGAGCGCATCGCGCATGCCCCGAGGAAATAGGCAAAGGTATAGGAGCCCCAATCATACTCTCGATACGGTCCACATCACGTGTGGCGGTCGATCAAAGCGAAAGATACCGTGAAAGAGTTATCTGCTATATAAAGCGACCTCGAATGATCATCGAGGAACAATCGTATGCGAATCGATCCACGATCCTGACATCATCGAGCATGGGCTCACTCAAAAGCCCACTCATAGCATCTACGCTCAAAGGACTGAGCAGACGATCCACGCCTTTGGCGCCTCGTCGAAACTCTAACAAGGATCGGCGGCGGTAGGGGGGGTAATATTAATCCGTGCAAGCCTTTGGCTCCCTCGAAACTCCATACACATGATAAATCGCCAATCCATGGGCGTCATCATCACCTCGTGATCCAGATGGATGGGTGGTGAGTGCGATGAAACCATCGCTCGAACAATGCCACGAGGTAACCCGGGGACAACGACGGGAAGGATGGAAAAAATGCCCGAATCCCCACTCATGCACTCTGGCTCTATAGTCGGGATGAAGCGCTGATACATGGAGTGAATCTTGAACCCAGTTCCCTCGAGGTTTGTGTAAAAAGCCGGGGAACACTGCATGAAATGCGGATCAACATCAAACCCTTTAATCCTCATCAATAGGAAAGAAGGAAGATCAAAGTCTAACGCCATACCTCGTTAGCATGCAAATACATCGATGGATGTACGCTCAAATCACCCAATGACTCTGGGTTTGCCACTGAATACTCGGAGCTCCCTACGAGGGACATGTATGCGGCGAGGCGGGATCCTCAATCGGAATATCCGCCTCCTCGTCCTCAACGTCGTCACACATCTACCGGACGGGGACGAATCCACGGCCTCCACCAGCCGGCGAGGTTGTCGGCGAGAACGGGGACGAGGCACTTGAAGCCCTCCGTAGTATACGCGAAGTGGTCTCTGGGGCTACTACTCGGTGATCCGGATCCATAATATCTGGACAACAAGTCTCCAAATCACCTCGAAAAGGGTGTGGTATTTCCTTACCTAGAGCTTTCTAAAATGCATTTATATGATTATATGCATGCATGCATTTACTTTAACATATAATAGAGTTAAAATGCATGACTACCCAATGCCTACATTTGAAAAATTTTTGCCATAGTCCCCTTTGAAAATAGGACTATCCACATGCACATAGGCATGTCTAGGTGGCCATTCGATAGCACACACCTTTGAAGTCATATACATAATATATGCATTAAAAATCAAAATCATCATGCATAAGGTTAACCTCGATATCGAGAGTACTTTGCCTTTCTACCTTTTGCTCATTGGACCTCAAATAGGACAAAAATAGCGAGAAAAAAGGTGCCATTTGACTGTCTCGAAAAGTCAAATTTTTCACATCATTATGTTCGGCATGGTTTAATACTAACATTTACTATGTTGAATATTTTTTATCAAGTCATTTGTGCATACATAATCACTACTATGTGTTTAGATGCATTTCATGCGATAACTCAAAATCCAACGGATAAAAATGGAAAAAAATACATGCATACGTTACGGGATAGTGTAGAACACTTATGCGGTGACGAAATTTGCGAAAAAATAGCGAACTTCAGCGATCTAAAAGAGGCTCACGGTTTCTCTTCGTGACGACAAGTTGAAAATGACTTGTGAGACCAACTGCTTTGGAATTTATCATCCACGATTGGCCGCGAGCTCACTGCTGAGCTGCGGCGGCGAATGCACTGCTTGACACCCCTATATGGGTCCCACCCCTCGGCTCGGTCGATTTCGAGTTGAAAGGAGTTCTTGCGGACTAGAAAAAGGTCAAATCGAGAATAAAATGCCCACCAGCGATTGAAGCAAAACAACATCTGATCACGATCACGGTCTTCTCGGATGAAACTTTGAGTCTGTACATCACTCATTGGTAGTCACCGAACAACACGAGGTATACTCTTGCTAATGATCTCATTTGTTACAAAATCACATCCATGAATACCTTATATGGGTCCGATGCCTGAACTCGGTCGTTACATTACCCGTAAAAGAAATTCAACGTGATCCCCGATGGGGAATCCCAGACAACGTAGATCCCGATGGGGGTTACAACGTATATCCCACACGGGGAGTTCTCGTTGACGTATGAAGGTCAGGGGTTTCTGACGTTATCCTCATCCGATCACCGAAGTAAAGGTCAAGACATCATGATAATCGTTGGAAGCAAACCCAGCGAGCATCGAAGCGTGTCCGATGACCAACCGTTACTACACACATCGATGATGATTACAACGTGAATCCCGATGGTGTTAAAACGCGCATTCATCCCATTGACACACATATCGATGAAGGTCGAAACGACCTTGATGTTATTTCGGTAGATAGCGATTAAACTATCGAGCTCTAGAGAAGCTATTCGAGGATTTCATGCTCGATTACTCATATTCCCAGCGGATCCCCGTGAGAGTCTGTATGATGTTCGTTGATTCCACGTCGGCGAAGGTCAAAACCTTGATGATCTACTCATGAGTCTCGGTATTGTTGATTCACGTCGGTGAAGGTCGAAACAACCTTGACGGTATATCCCATGGATTTTTCATAGTTGATTCACATGTCGGTGAAGTACCGTCAGCGAAGGTCGAGCATCCACGACGGCATTTGTTGTTGGCGATAAATCAACGAGAATCTTGACATATCTGGCGATACCAACCGGGAAAGGTCAATGTTATCAAAGAGGATAGATGATGGAATATGTTATACACATCCTCAAACAGATCAAGCTTTATCCCCACGGATCTCTTACACATAAGAGATACATCTTGAGGATCAAGTCGTTATCAAGACACACGAGAATTTGGTGATAACTCCAACATCAACATCTAATGATTTAGATTACACATCAAATCTGGTCATCATTGCCAATCCCGAGTTGAAGCAACGAGGATCATCAATCATCCTCGACATGTTGGGCTACAACCCGTACACATGCATCATACATTTGCATCATGTTGCTACATATAGTACCATGTTTTGTCTTGTTGCGTTTTCAAGTGTCTAGGATTCTTTATCCTACCCATGCATCGCCATGCATGAGTATGATAAAGAGGGCATCTCTGTGAACACTCAAAATTTTTACGTACTTATATCACTAACATTGCGGGAGGACAGATTAATCTTTTAAGAGGAACCACGAAAGACAATCCATATCCATCTGGGATACTACTAGGAAGTTCGACATCAACCCGATCACACTGATACAGGAGTAACAATTCAACCTCGGATATAACCCCAAGGCGTGCGGATCAATCTGGAACACACACAGGAGAAGAGGCAGAATTAATCTCGGAGATAACCCCAAGGTATCCGGTCTCGATCCCAACCATGGGAATAGCCACCAACCTTGGTGATAACCCCCCCAGAAAATGCGATTTGGCGATAACCCGAAATGCTTGTTTCAAATCGACCGACTTCAATCTCGGCGCTCACAAGACGAGATACTGTTTGTACCAACCGGTGATAACATCGGGAAGACAGGCACACCTCAAAGATGACAATGAGGACCTTCAACAATTCGGCGATCCAATCTCGGTGAAGCTGAGCAGCGTCTGCTTTATCATTGATCCGGCGATAACACCGGTGAGGGCAACATCGTCATCTCGCCAACGCGATGCCACGCCACGTCGTCTCAACATCTCATCATCTCAACGATGTCCCACAAGACTAACCAATCCGAGTGACTATTGTGCGGGGTAGCGGATGAAAGTTGAAGCTTGAAGGCCGGAGGGCATCGTCCCATCTTCATGACTTTGTACAAACTCTAATCCCATGCCATCGTACAACTCTCGACAACGGCGGTCCAAAATAGGTCTGTATACCTCAAGCGGATGCGGTTGCACTTCTTAAAAATTCGAGTGGACATTACGATTGCTTGGGTGCACGTGCTTCAAGACGACGACCCGAAAAAACCGGGGCCCACCCGGTTGCCTCTGGTACACTGCGGCTCGAGCCGCAGTACACTACTGACTAAATCGTCTATAAATAGAGGGCTTGGGCTGCCCATTTTTCAAGAAAAAAGGCGAGAAGCCACCCAATTTGCTCTGCACTCACCCCATGCGATGTACTTTCTCATTTTAAACACACAGAGCTCATATATAGCCTCTTTTGTACCTACAAAAGCCGGTGTTTACCCACTCTAAAGATATAGAAGTCTTCTTTGGCAGTCAACTGTAAGCCTTCTCACACACTTTAGAGTCTTTCTCTTCATCTCTGCACACACCCTTCTTCACGTTGAGAGTCGTGTTGCTTGCTTTTGCCCGGACTTTGGTCCGTGGTTTTGTTTCAGCTTGTATATATATATATATATATATATATATATATATATATATATATATATATATTAACATTATCTAGTTATGCCTCGATTGAGCCTAGACTTGATGCAGTGCGTTTATTTGCTTTTATATATATATATATATATATATATATATAGCGTATGTATCGAACTTTGTTCGATGAGCCTGAACTTGATGCAGGCGTTTATTTGCTTTAATATATATATATATATATATATATATATATATATATATATATATATATATATTAGCTTGTGTCAAACTTTGTTCGATTTTATATACTTGATGCAGCGATATATATATATATATATATATATATATATATATATATAATAAATTGTGTAACTTTTGTTCGATGAGCTGAATTTTATATCAGTCGTTTTTATTTGCTTTATATATATATATATATATATATATATATATATATATATATATATATATATATATATATATATATAATTGTGTGTGGACTTTTGTTCGATGAGCCTTGATTTTATATCCACTATATATATATATATATATATATATATATATATATATATATCGAACTACATTCGATGAGCCTATTTTACATCCAATGCGTATATATTGCTTTATATATATATATATATATATATCCCACACAGAGTTTACTTACGTGGTGGTTGATATATTTTGACTTTCTTTACGTTTTGTCACCTTTTGAGTTTACTTACGTGGCGGTTGATACTTTATACGACTTTATTTACATTTTGTCCACTTTGAGTTTTCCTTCACGTGGCGGTTGATAGTATTCTAGACTTTATTTACGTTTTGTCCTTTTGGAGTTTCCTCCGTGGCGGTTGATAACTTTTAACGACTTTATTTACATTTTCGATCCCCCATGGAGGTGCTTCGTGGTTGGTGATCATGTCATATATATATATATATATATATATATATATATATATATATATATATATATTCTGATTTTATATATATACCTGCTTACTGCTTTCATACAAATTGCGGTATCATGTGCGCCTAGGAATCATGTGATCACAGATTCATCCCATTGGATCTAGATTCGGTTCCCGTGATGGACATTTTCAGCTATAAGCAGCTTGTAAATTATTCTGCGTTGTCTGAATTTCCTCAGATGGTTTCCATACCCACGAGGAAGTCGGCATTATTTTGTATATTATTTTTGTGCGGATGCCTCGCATCTGTCAAATAAAATCAATCAAGACGAACACTTAATAAAATGGGAGTGTAAAAGGTCTCAATTACTATTGAGCATCAGGGTTTGAAAAACCTCTTTTATAAAACATCACTGCCATATCTTGCTTAAAATTGAATTTTTACATAAATTCAAACCCTGTGTATATAGGTGCGAACGAGGCCTCGCACTACTTCCAAATAACAGCACATTGACCCACACACACACACATTCAGATAATAGTTTCTTGAAAAGAGGCGGTCACCGTGGTAACACGGATGTCGGGGGGTGCCTAACACCTTCCCTCCGCATAACCAAGTCCCCGGACCCTAATGAATCTCGGTTTCACCGACCCGTTTAATAGTGTCACATCACTGGGTTAATGTACAAACCATTTCTCGGTTGTGTTGGTACAACCATTTAAAAAACCAACTGGCGACTCTTAACAGTCCCATCGTCGACATTATACATGTCGGACCTTTTTCACTTATTTTTTCAAACAAATCTCACCTAAAATGAGAACACCGAAGAACAAGTAACGGAAAGGGACATCCAAAATCCCGAAAACTCGTCAATGGAATATATCTGAATCAACAGAATTGACGAAACCAATAGAAGAATAAAGAAATAATGAACTGAAGTAACTAACTCAATGAATTGAACTGAACAGAAACAAACAAAACTAATACAATGAAATAATAGGCTAAATCAAATGGTTGAGTTTTATTTCATACCGAGTGAGCTCAGAAATAAACATTGCCACACAGGCAAGTCAAAACAATGCCACACAGGCAAGTCAAAATAATTCCACACATACAAGTAAAATGATGCCACACAGGCAAGTCAAATGATGCCACACAGGCAACCAAAATAATGCCACATAGGTATATCACACATTGGACCGCAAATCCAAATGTGTGCAAATCGGATAGGTGTGTTTGGCACAACATCACAAATCCACATAACAGAAAACTAGGGTTAACCCATACGCCTCCCACAACAAAACACCAAATGGCCCACTTCCCCTGGAGCCCAAACGGAGATGCCGTGGACTAATCACACCGCAACGGAAAGTGTCATGCCTCTCGTGCCAAGACGACATGCATGTGGTAACCCCACAAGTGGTTATAGCTCAGGTATACCCTACGGTATATTCTATCAAAAATACCATGTCACAACACATGCGACATAATACCAACAAAAGGGTTCTATATGCACATGTTGAACCAAATAAAATTCTAGTCACAAGGTTTCAAAAAGAAGGTAGGAACATGTACCGCTCTACAATTATCAAAATAAATAGTACTAAACATGATAACCCAATTCAAAGAGTACAAATACGAGTCATATGTATCAACTCTAAAATGAAATTAATATATTTATTTCACAGGAAAATTATGTGAAATCATAACATAATTCGAAATAAGGAAACAAACGAACAAATTAAATTTAACAAGAGTATCGCTGAAAGAGTACAGAATTCGTACCTTAATATAGTACAAAAATAATTCACCGAAGCCAAATATCACCCGTTAGACTCCCTCAATCCGATCTAATTATCAAAATAAATATAATATAATTAATTAAATTATGAACTTGTATAGTTTATATTTTCATAAATTTAATAATTTTAATCTACTATATTCAGTTTGTAATCAAAAGATACATTTTAATTGTAATAACAAGATTATAATATTATTTATCACTTTTTTCTCTTTTTATTTTCTCGTATATCTCATATATATATATATATATATATATATATATATATATATATATATATATATATATATTATGATTATACTTTTATTTTATTTTTTCATATATATCATATATCCCAATTGTAAATCAAAATTTCATTAACAAATTTAATTAATCAAGCGACATAATAAAATTTTAAAATAGATTGCAAACACAACAAAAATTATATTATAATTATAGCAGCAAAATCATTATTTTGTATTCAAGAATAGTCCAATAATTACCTTTGAGAAGAAGAATATGATGAATAAAATTTTAATGGTCTTACTCTCAAACCCTTTTTAATTTCAGTCACGTTCCCTCGTTCACCTCGTTCTTCTTCCGCCTTTTTCTCGCTACGTTAGAAACCCTATTTAGTCGATTATGTCAATATATGTATTAGGAAGGAATTTAACCTAATATATTACTCCTATTCCAATTTGGTTTTTAAACTCATCACCTTAATTTGGGCTCAAATAATTTAACAAGCCCAAACTTAAATACTTAAAAATTAGTTTGACCCAATTAGTATAAATGCCCAAATTAATGTAATCACATACTTATTATAGTCCACACAAATTAAATACAAATTGACCCAAACTGCCAAACATAAGAAAAACCCAATTAAAATATTTAAAATTTAAATTTAAATGTTATTTATTTTATTTTAATTTTTTTTTCGGGTATTGCATTACCTACCTCTTAAAAAGGATTCCATCCCCGGAATCAAAAGAATGGAAAGTACCTAATTATCAAAAAGATGTGGATACTCCGCTCGAATAGACTTCTCTATCTCCCAAGTAGCTTCCCACTCGGAATGATTTTACCACAAGACTTTAACATAAGGAATTATCTTCCTCAATTTTAATTTAATCAGTTATTTAATTATTTACTAAAAGACTTTAATTTTCCACACAAAACAAGGAAGAAAAGAGGGGAAAAAATCATTTACCTTTTTCAATTTAAATACAATTGTATAAAATAAAATCAATTAATATTTAATTATTAAAAAAATGGGTTATTACATTTTTCACCCCTTAAAATAATTCCATCCTCGGAATTCAAATAAGCTAGAAAAAAAATTAGCTAACACGTAGCATCACCTTTTATAATAATCAACGCTGGTAAGTCCATCGGTCCATACAATTATCCATGTACTCGAAAAGATTCGTCAGATATCGTGTCAAGCCCCGTTAAGATTCTTCGTTTTTCATTGAATTTAACCACATGCTCCACAGCTGGTGCGGCCCCCGTCAATTTCTTTAAGTTTCATTCTTGCAAACTTACTCTTCGGAACATTATTCGAAATCACAAAAATTTCTCTTCATCTAAATATGATTCGAATACCCAAAATATTTAAAATTATTTTTAACTCGTAAAATGTTTATGTTCCACTGATAAGTAGGTTTTATACATACTTATTCGGTATCTGTTACTTGAATTAGTTGCTTAATCTCATGTTTCTTAGTTACTTTTCATGCATTTTGTGTTCGTTTGGGCTTTCGTGTTCATTTCATGTTCTTGGCTTGGAACTTGGATTATATTGTAGAGCTTCTTTTTAGCTTTCCGGAACAACTTGAATCATTCCAATCAGAGTTCGGAGGCAAGAGTTATGACATTTGTACCAACGGACGTCGAACGTCAATGTTTCGGGTGGTCATTTACATAACAGCCACTTCAGAGCCAATTTCAACATTGCTCCAGTCATTATTTCGAAAAATCCAAAGCATGAAAGTTGTAGATCTACGTCTTCTCTTCCGGAACATCTTGAATCATCAAAATCGGAGTTCAGACGAAGAAGTTATGGCCATTTTCCCAAAGGACGTCAGAGCATAAAATATTCCTTCACAAAATCACCGTAGGGTGGACGTACCAGCTCCAAAGTAGGCCCCTAGCCCACCGGGGTGGGCTCTTTTAGTATATAAACCCTCGCCGGGGCGGGGGTAGCCCAGATAATACGAATTTTGTCCAACTTTGATTCCGGGAAAGATTATTTCGATCCGATTGACTCAAGGACTTCCAAGAGGACTTCCAAGAGGACTAAAAGACATATGAAGAGACTTATAAAAGGAGTAGAATCATAACGATTAGGGGGGATTAGACTAGAGAGAGGATTCCATTAGATTAGATTAGAGTAAATTAGATCAAAATCATAGTTCTAATGAGATTTGGAGATTGAAGCAACTTGGAGAACATTGAAGATTCAAAGTAGGAGCGAGGAGGGAGCTTCAAATCTATAGACAATAGATTCTATCTTCTTATCTTCTTCTATCTTTGTCTTTTAATGATTATTCAATTGTGGATTCTTAGTTTTAATTCAATAATCATGAACTAATTCTTTGTTTGAGATTACAATGGATCTTATTGTGTAGTTTATTTTAATATGATTCGCTATCAATTATTATGTTCTATCGTGAGTATTATCTATTGTGATTTGGACTTAATTGCTTAATTGACTAGCTAACAATTACCGTGATAATCTATATAAACTAGAGAGATGAAGTATTGATTTAGATCTTATCATAATAGCATGTGTTTGTGATTTCTGCTTAGATGGAATTCATGATTCGTGTTTAGGATAGAGATATGCCTTTACGCCATATGTAATCTTCTAGAGAACTTGTGCTTTAAATCCTTTTTAATTGTAATTCACATAGAGATTTAATGGATTAGTTAAATGGGGTGTCTTGCTTAATTCTATCATATGTGGATTTAAGTGTATGGATATCATGCATCGAGAGATGGTTTTATCTGCTTTAGTGTTCTTGATTAATAATTCGGGATAGAGAATAATTGATGAGAAGTGTGTTAAATTAAATGAAGCAATAAGTGAAGTTGTGATCTTAAATCTCCGTAGTCTTAATTTAACTAGTGGTAATTAAAATTAGTTTACTTATAAATTGAAATTCATTCGTTTAAATAAGATTGAGTTGGTTACGGGTTAGTACTTGGTGATTTTTATTAAACAATTCCTCGTGGGAACGATACTCTACTTTCACTTTATTACTTGTTGACCACGTATACTTGCGTGTTGTGCGTAATTAGATTTTACCCAACAAGTTTTTGGTTTGCGCCGTTTCTGGGAAATTAGGTAATATATTTTTGCCAATATTAGCTTCAATCAAATTAGTCTTAATTTAAACATTTTTTCCTTTTTATTTAACTCTCTTCCTATTTTTCTTTATTTTCATGTACCATGGCGGAATTTAATTATCAATGGCCATACACGAACATGACTTAACCAAGGGAAACAGGGATTGATGGACTTAATGCATTTTCCGCAGAGTCAGTACAAATTGAGGCAAATTCGAAGATGTTGGAGGTTATCGCAGCCCAATGGAGGCGAAGGATGACAGTTACATGTGACTATTGTGCTGCCAACCATCAAAGTCATCAATGCACCGTCAATTTTGAACCAGTACAACATAGTGGTGATTACCTCAATAACTATGTTGATCCTAACTATCACCAAGATTGGGGGTATCACCCAGATTTTTCATGGAGCTATAATTATGATGACCAACATTACACTCTAAATTCATCATACACACCGAAATTTTCATGTCCACCTCCAGTGTCACAAGAGACAGATAATTCAAAGTTGGAGGAATTGTTTTCCAAGTTCGTAGCATCAAATGAGGAGAGGATGATTAATCAAGAGCGGTTAATTCAGAATCAAGAGATATTAATTCAAAATCTGCAGAATCAGATGGATCAAATGCTCAAAGCCTTGAACAACTGTCATCAAAATAATTGGTGTTATGATGAGGATTCCGAGATTGATGAAGTGCCCGAACCAAATCTACAACTGGATGAGACACGAGATGTTGAAAAAGAGGAGACAGGTGGGGATGAACTAACTATGAGTACTAACGAGGATGAGCCGATGTTATTAATGCCTCAAGTGCCTTCTCCACCAAAGTTCAAGGATCCGGTTAGATTTGCAAAACCTTGTCCACTAGGTAGTCATGTCATCGGCAATACTCCTTGTGACGTAAAAGCGAGTACAACTTCGAAGCCATGGTGCGATGACCTAGAGAAGATAGAAGAAGAGATTGTTGTGGCTGACAAGCTCCAATGCCAGAATCTATCCGCAGACACAATGGAGAAAACACCTAGATATTGGACGTTCTTGAATGTGATCTTATCTAAACAAAGCATGTGACAACCCCAAAATAGGTCCATTCCATCTAACCCATTCTGAGTCGCCAAATATATGGTACAGGAAACAACTACAACTTTATTACAACAATTGTCGTGCAAAATACAACAACACATATGTTGTGAGTTTGGATACAAATATATACCAACTCAGAGCACGTCACAATGACACCTTACATAAAGGTATAGTCAAAAACTGTTTTAGAAATTAGAATCTTTGGGAAGTGCTCAAGGAAACCTTCGTACATGGGAGGCCATGCTTTTAGGTTATGATAGATATCATATGGCCACAGAATTATCCTTGGTTGACCCAATAGACCCCAAAGAAAAACGAGAAGATTACTATCATATTCTTCCCAATAGCGAGTCTTCTCTTGACATATCATTATCTCCACTGTCTTTAATTGAGAGTTATGTTTCAAATAGACTCCAAGATCATATAGATAGTGCTGGTAGATATACTCAGCAAGTGGATGAGCACAACCCTGTCTTATGATGACATGAGGTTGTATGTCATTAGACATCTTGTGTGATAGTGGCAAAACACCCTTCCAAGTTAAATTCACCTCACCCTCAACATCTATAGACCACCATTCTATTCCCTTGTTATTCCCCCGCTCGACCCAGCTACACTTTTATTACCTGAAAGGAATTGTAAAGCAAAAGGGTGAGCACAACTAGCTTAGTAAAGAATATCATGACTAAAGATAAATAAATTATCAATAGCCTTCAATAGTAATAAATCAGAGATTTAGAACATATGGTAGATGATAAAACTTTTCAACCATAGTTGCAGCGGAATGAGCAATCCATTAGAAGAGTCAAATAGACTATAAAGTCTATTATCTTCTCCATGTTAAAAGTCCACCAACAATGTTTTATCCCTATAAAATCAATCAACAATTCCTGTCCACAATCACATGTATAACTCATAATCGTAATTGTAGTTCTAAATTCCGTTTCTCATCCAGGACAAAGATAATTTTCATCACCTAAAACATCAAAGATTATGGTTATACCAAATCACAGTTTATGTTCATAATCCTACTAATAAATTCAGCTTTGCACTACGGCCAAAGATATTCATCAACAAGTCATCTTTGCACTACAGGCCAAAGATATTCATCAACAAGTCATCTTTGCACTACAGGCCAAAGATATTCATCAACAAGTCATCTTTGCACTACAGGCCAAAGATATTTATTAGTTGGTCATGTTCATCTAAACACCTATTCATCTTTGCACTACGGGCCAAAGATATTCATCAGAAATCATTCATCTTTGCACTACAGGCCAAAGATATTCCGTTATATCATCATTTAGGACTGAGGATGATGAAAAATATTTTAAAGAAAACGAATCCAGTGAAGCAAAAGAAAAAATATTAAGGATTCGTACTTTAAACAATTCTCATTCAAATATACTTCATAAATAACCAGAGTGGGGTAAAATTCAAGAATGAAGACCAAAACATAGATCCAATCAAAGATAGTATCCAGAATAGATATTTTGGACAAAAAGAAGAAATTTCATTTTCTATGAATAATGTAATCGTATTCGTGAATAGTCGTATCGTGAATAGTAACTCGACAAAGAAAGATAGAAATTTCACAAAAACATCATCATGTTTCGTGAATAGTAACTCGTGAATAGTAACTCATGAATAGTAACTCATGAATAGTAACCCCGACATGAAAAAGTTCCAAATTTGACAAAAAATTCCTACCAACATTCTGGCATAATGATATTGAAGAAATAATATCATTTTAGAAGAAAATAACCTCCCTTACCTCAGAAAGAATAGTACTTCCGACCGAATCTTGGATATAGTGCTAAAAGAACTTGCAATCAGTATAGCAATACTCAAGTACTAAAATACTCACAAAATACGCTTCGATATTATAGAGAGAAAAGAAAGAAAATCTTTAGTTTACGGTGTGATTTTCAATTCTAACCTAAGCACCCTATTTATAGGAAAATGCTTAGAACACCAAAGCGTAAAATTTAATAAATTAATAATATTATTTTTTAAATTTCCTACGCCCACTAATTTGGTCCAAGACATCAGCCACCATGTGACAAAACATTAAAAACGTTTTTCTTAATTTAAATAATTAAAACTTCCAAAAATCAATTATTTCGGAACTACAGAACTTCAATAATTCATAATAAATAGCCCTTTTATCAGAAAATTTGATTCTCGCTAGTTTTTATAGGAAATTCAATTCTCTACAACCTTACAGAAGAAAGTTTTTCCAAATTCCAAACAAATATTGACTGAAATCCATAAACGGGCGATTTTACAGGCTATAATCAAATTTCAGTCAAGAAATGGGCCCATAGACATGTTTAACATGTTTTAAACAACTTTTGCAACAAAAATACTCTTCCTCCTCAATACTCATATATCCCACATTCATTGTAAAAATATCATCATTATTATATTATAATAATATAATAAAATATTATTTTATCATAAAAGATAAAATATCGATTTTCAACAATTGTCACTTTAAAAATTTTCTCCATCTATATCCATATAAAATGAATATTTTCCTTATCATATAAATCAATAATTAATTATTCATAAATAATATTACGTAATCACAATAATGACAACCAAAGGGCGGGTTCTGGAAAGAGGGGGCTTTCGATAAGAATTTCTCTTTCTTGACGCCAAGCAATTAGGTGACCAAACCTCTCCTTAGATGTAACTTTCTAGACATTGCCAATAATGTTATCTAATAATATTATTCAGATAATATGAATTATTGCTTCGATAATGGAAAATACGGTTGTAGTGACAATTATTGAAACAACAAGAATATAAAATATCAACGCAAAATTATTGAATCAATAAAATAAAATACTTGAACAATAATTACATGTAATAATTATTGAGTAGTGCCTTCTTTACGTAAGAGTCAATAATTCAAAATGATGTGCACTGTGGTGCTGCTCTCTATATGACAACGCCAGACATTTTACTTTACCCACCGGGTATTCCAACAGTGTTAATGGTAACGATTACGCCGTTATTTATAAAAACTTTAATTTGTCGTATTCTTCATCCGACAGTTATTCTGTTATGGGGCCCACAAATGGTTGCGACGCCGTACGAATATTCCCCGACAGAAAGAATATTCCACAACCAAATGAATATTCCCCGACAACAATGAATATTTTTATAACCATTTGTGTATTTTGAAAAAAAAAATCATATATCACCCTTAACTTTAACCTTTTATTAATTTAACCATTTACTGAATAGTATTTATAAGAAAAATTGAATACTTTTATTTCATAAAATTCGGGGTCTTACAAAACATGCTAGGTAACTTTAATGCAATGGCTATCTCAAATGGGAACCTACCAAAAGCTATATTATTTCCGATGGATGGAGGGTTCCTCAACTTTTGAAGAGGAATTGGATAGCGTTGATCAGACAAAGTCAGGCTGAAAGACTATAATTCAAGCGCTAACTGGGAGGCAACCCATGATTTTTTCTATTTATTTGCTTTACTAGTTTATTTAGTAGATAGAAATTAATTTGCTTATTAAGTTCTCTTACCAATCCAAGTGCTATTCTAATCCATGTTCTCTATCTTCAGTGTAGGTATTGGAGGTTTAATAGACAGGCAAATGATTATGAAAAGGTTATTCAAGTCAAATTCAAGTGTGGTGCCCAATTTGTTCCATGAGCCTAATCTATTCTCCAAACTTAGCGAACAAAGAGGAGGATTGCTATATTTTTAGGGAAGTCCTCTGCTTTACTTTTTCTATTTCAGCCATTGAGGACAATGTCTAGTTTAAGTTTGGGGGTATTTTAGTGTCGTATTGCATATAGTTAGTTATTTACATTGTAGTTCATATAGTTACATTTAGTTTTTGCATTCACTTTCATAAAAATAAAAAAATAAAAATAAAATATTAGTTAGTTACTATGTTCATTTGCATGATCCAGTTGTTAGATAGTTTAAGTTTATTTTGGCCAATGATGAAATTGGAATTGAGTAGACAAGTATAGTACTAATTATTAGAACTTTGACGTGATTTTTTTTGTTATGAATTGGATCTTTTCCTGTTTGAAACTGGTATAATCAAGGTTAGCACGTTAGAGACAACTTTGTTGACTGATTAAGTTTAAATTGATACATAATTGACTTCTTAAGGAAAATACTAGTTTGAATTAATGAAAGACATGAAAAGGCGAAGATGACTAAATTTAGACAAAAACTTAAGTTTGGGGGGGAAATTTGGGATATATAAGCTTCAAAAAGAAACAAAAAGAAAAGAAAAAAAGAAAAAAAATAATAAAATATCGCGGCGAGTTTTGTTTCGGGGCCTTTGTTACTTGAGCAAGTACGCCCGAGGGAGTGTCTTTACACGTAGCGCCCTAAGGTCTTATATGGTTTGGGAGTCGTCGTTGGTGCTCGCTAAGGGGTAGCAATCATTAGCCTAATGGAATGAGACATTGCTGCGATCATGGTTAAAAAAACACAATAAACTAGGAAAGAGCAAAAAGCCCCCGTAATGAAAATTAAAGCATAAGTATCCCGGATTGGACTCTGGAACTTGGTGGATGTTTGAATTTTGTTGGATTTAGCTTGTTATTTTGTGAGTTTTCACTATATGATGCCTTTAAAGAGATCTATTGTGTGTTTTATTTATCATTATATTAGTTAGCATGGATGTTGAGCACACACGCACTATATCAGTAATAACGGTTTAAGATTTGATGATTGATTGAGAAATTACTTGTTTCTATCATTACTGCTGGATTCGTAGGCATGTAGATTAGTTGTATTGCATAGCATTATTGTTTTGTGTTTTTGCTTGAGGACAAACAAAGGTTTAAGTTTGGGGGTATTTGATAAGTAGGTTTTATACCTACTTATCCGGTATCTGTTACTTGAATTAGTTGCTTAATCTTATGTTTCTTAGTTACTTTTCATGCATTTTGTGTTCGTTTTGTAGATTATATGCTTGGGAGATGAAATCGCAAGGAATTAGTATGAAATCGCAAAGAAAAGCAATCCGGACATCGTTTAGGATTTCATGTTCATTTCATGTTCTTGGCTTGGAACTTGGATTATATTGTAGAGCTTCTTCTTATCTTTTCGGAACAACATGAATCATTCCAATCGGAGTTCGGATGCAAGAGTTATGACATTTGTACCAACGGATGTCGAACGTCAATGTTTCGGGTGGTCATTTACATAGCAGCCGCTTCAGAGCCAATTTCAACATTGCTCCAGTCATTATTTCAAAAAACCCAAAGCATGAAAGTTGTAGATCTACGTCTTCTCTTCTGGAACATCTTAAATCATCAAAATCGGAGTTCAGATGAAAAAGTTATGGCCATTTTCCCAAAGGACGTCAGAGTATAAAATATTCCTTCATAAAATCACCGTGGGGTGGACGTACCAGCTCCAAAGTAGGCCCCTAGCCCACCGGGGCGGGCTCTTTTAGTATATAAACCCCCGTCGGGGCGGGGGTAGCCCAGATAATACGAATTTTGTCCAATTTTGATTCCGGGAAAGATTGTTTCGATCCGATTGACTCAAGGACTTCCAAGAGGACTTCCAAGAGGACTAAAAGACATATGAAGAGACTTATAAAAGGAGTAGAATCACAACGATTAGGGGGGATTAGACTAGAGAGAGGATTCCATTAGATTAGATTAGAGTAAATTAGATCAAAATCATAGTTCTAATGAGATTTGGAGATTGAAGTAACTTGGAAAACATTGAAGATTCAAAGTAGGAGCGACGAGGGAGCTTCAAATCTATAGACAATAGATTCTATCTTCTTATCTTCTTCTATCTTTGTCTTTTAATGATTATTCAATTGTGGATTCTTAATTTTAATTCAATAATCATGAACTAATTCTTTGTTTGAGATTACAATGGATCTTATTGTGTAGTTTATTTTAATATGATTCGCTATCAATTATTATGTTCTATCGTGAGGATTGTCTATTGTGATTTGGACTTAATTTCTTAATTGACTAGCTAACAATTACCGTGATAATTTATATGAACTCGAGAGATGAAGTATTGATTTAGATCTTATCATGATAACATGTGTTTGTGATTTCTGCTTAGATGGAATTCATGATTCGTGTTTAGGATAGAGATATGCCTTTACGCCATATGTAATCTTATAGAGAACTTGTGCTTTAAATCCTTTTTAATTTTAATTCACATAGAGATATAGTGGATTAGTTAATTAGGGTGTCTTGCTTAATTCTATCATCTGTGGATTTAAGTGTATGGGTATCATGCATCGAGAGATGGTTTTATCTGCTTTAGTGTTCTTGATTAACAATTCGGGATAGAGAATAATTGATGAGAAGTGTATTAAATTAAATGAAGCAATAAGTGAAGTTGTGATCTTAAATCTCCGTAATCTTAATTTAACTAGTGGTAATTAGAATTAGTTTACTTATAAATTAAAATTCATTCATTTAAATAAGATTGAGTTGGTTACGGGTTAGTACTTGGTGATTTTTATTAAACAATTCCTCGTGGGAACGATACTCTACTTTCACTTTATTACTTGTTGATCATGTATACTTGCGTGTTGTGCGTAATTAGATTTTACCCAACATCCACACATGACAAAGATTTAACAAAATATTTTTATTTAATTTTACATAAATTCATGCAAAACTCTAAGGGCACCAGATAAACAAAACAACTTAAATTATATCACCAACTCTCACTAAGTCCTCAAGAGTTTCAAAATATCATAACCTAGAATCAAATTAGTTCTCAAATAATATTACTCCAAAAATATATTATTACTAAGATCTCTTCATCACCATACCAAACTCTAAATCATATATCCTACTATCTGAATAAGCAAACTATAGCTTTCAAAATCTCTTAAAGATTCATCACTTATTGTATATCTATTCATTCAATGAATCAATCATTCTCTTAATGCAAATCTTAACCCAACAAATTCCAAGATATCCTCATATTATCTCTCAAAATTTCATATAAGATACCTCCAATATTCTACTACGAAATAATCAATAAATTCATTTACTCCAAAATATTTATCTAATTACCTCGAATCTCTACAACTCAAATTTACAAAAGATCCTTTATACATAATAACTTTCATTTTATCATAGTATGCCATCAATACACAAACCTTAAATTATCCACAAGCTTAACATAAATCAAAACATAACTCAAATCAAAATCCTCAATTCAACGATCATAATAATTGTCACAAAAAAACAACTCTAACAAATAATTTTCCAAAATCAAATACTCGTCGATACAAATACTCACATCATAATCGCATCTCATGTAAGATCATTTTTTTATGTGTACAAAGTATAACTTTATTCACCTCAATGATTAAATCACAATTCTCAACTAATATCATTACTCAATCACCTTAACAAATTATTCCACTTTCCACAAATCAACTACAAATCGAAAAGAAATTGATAGTTGGTCAAAATAGAGACCAACTAAACAAAGAACAAAATCGAATCAAACTCTTACGTCTACCCAATGGTTTACCCACAACTCACAGGTCAAACATAAATAGGTTTTCTACAAGAAAGAACCTAAGCTCTGATACCATCTCTGTAACACCCCCTTCCCGAAAAGGAAAGGGAGGTCACGTGCAAAGCACAACAAACCTCAAAATAAGTAAACAGAGCACTAATAACTTCAAAATATTAATAGTGATATCCATCAATGAAGTACTAAATATAATTCTCCAAATAGAGTCAAAATAACCAAAACATAAATTCAAAACAACCTAGTTGGTCAAAGACAACTCTCTCATCACACTAGCCCTGAATCACCCCTGCAACCTGCCGGAAGAAAAACACAGCATGAGCCAATTACTCAGTACGGATACAGATATACAAAATACTGAACAAAGCCAAAAGTGTAAATACTGACGAAAATATATTATCCAAAGATCTTAATGGAATATATCTGAATCAACAGAATTGACGAAACCAATAGAAGAATAAAGAAATAACGAACTGAAGTAACTAACTCAATGAATTGAACTGAACAGAAACAAACAAAACTAATACAATGAAATAATAAGCTAAATCAAATGGTTGAGTTTTATTTCATACCGAGTGAGCTCAGAAATATACATTGCCACACAGGCAAGTCAAAACAATGCCACACAGGTAAGTCAAAATAATGCCACACAGGCAAGTCAAATGATGCCACACAGGCAAGTCAAATGATGCCACACAGGTAACCAAAATAATGCCACACAGGCATATCACACATTGGACCGCGAATCCAAATGTATAAAAATTGGATAGGTGTGTTTGGCACAACATCACAAATCTACAAAACAGAAAACTAGGGTTAACCCATACGCCTCCCACAACAAAACACCAAATGGCCCAGTTCCTCCGGAGCCCAAACGGAGACGCCGTGGACTAATCACACCGCCACAGAAAGTGTCATGCCTCTCGTGCCAAGACGACATGCCTGTGGTACCCCCACAGGTGGTTATAGCTCAGGTATACCCTACGGTATATTCTATCAAAAATACCATGTCACAACACATGCGACATAATACCAAAAAAAGGGTTCTATATGTATATGTTGAACCAAATCAAATTCTAGTCACAAGGTTTCAAAAAGGAGGTAGCAGCATGTACTGCTCTACAATTATCAAAATAAATAGTACTAAACATGATAACCTAATTCAAATAGTACAAATACGAGTCATATGTATCAACTCTAAAATGAAATTAATATATTTATTTTACAGGAAACAATTATGTGAAATCATAACAGAATTCGAAATAAAGAAACAAACAAATAAATCAAATTTAACAAGAGTATCGCTGAAAGAGTACAGAATCCGTACCTTAATATAGTACCAAAATAATTCACCGAAGCCAAATATCACCCGTTAGACTCCCTTAATCCGATCTAATTATCAAAATAAATATAATATAATTAATTAAATTATGAACTTGTATAGTTTATATTTTCATAAATTCAATAATTTTAATCTACTATATTCAGTTTGTAATCAAAAGATACATTTTAATTGTAATAACAATATTATAATATTATTTATCACTTTTTTCCCTTTTTTTCTGTATATCTCATATATATATATATATATATATGTTCTAATGACTATTATACTTTTATTTTATTTTATTTTATTTTTTTCATATATATCATATATCCCAATTGTAAATCAAAATTTCATTAACAAATTCAATTAATCAAGTGGCATAATAAAATTTTAAAATAGATTGCAAACACAACAAAAATTATATTGTAATTACAGCAGCAAAATAATTATTTTGTATTCAAGAATAGTCCAATAATTACCTTTGAGAAGAAGAATATGATGAATAAAGTTTTAATGGTTTTACTCTCAAACCCTTTAAAATTTCAGTCATTTTCCCTCGTTCTCTTCGTTTTTCTTCCGCCTCTTTCTTGCTACATTAGAAACCCTATTTAGTCGATTATGTCAATATATGTATTAGGAAGGAATTTAACCTAATATATTACTCCTATTCCAATTTGGTTTTTAAACCCATCACCTTAATTTGGGCTCAAATAGTTTAACAAGCCCAAACTTCAATACTTAAAAATTAGTTTGACCCTATTAGTATAAATGCCCAAATTAATGTAATCACATACTTATTATAGTCCACACAAATTAAATACAAATTGACCCAAACTGCCAAACATAAGAAAAACCTAATTAAAATATTTAAAATTTAAATTTAAATGTCATTTATTTTATTTTTATTATTATTATTTTTCTGGGTATTACATTACCTTCCCCTTAAAAAGGATTCCGTCCCCGGAATCAAAAGAATGGAAAGTACCTAATTATCAAAAAGATGTGGATACTCCGCTCGAATAGACTTCTCTATCTCCTAAGTAGCTTACCGCTCTGAATGATTTTACCACAAGACTGTAACAAAAGAAATTATCTTCCTCAATTTTAAGTTAAATAGTTATTTAATTATTTACTAAAAGACTTTAATTTTCCACACAAAACAAGGAAGAAAAGAGGGGGAAAAGAATCATTTACCTTTTTCAATTTAAATACAATTGTATAAAATAAAATCAATTAATATTTATTTATTAAAAAAAAGGGTTATTACAAAAAGACATCACCAGAAACTCATAATGTCCATACCGAGTTCTGAATGCCGTTCTAGGTATATCCTCCTTCCTCACTTTCAACTGGTGATACCCACTTCTCAAATCTATTTTCGAGAAGTATTTAGCACCCTTCAATTGATCAAACAAGTCATCTATTCTTGGAAACAAGTATTTGTTTTTAATAGTGACTTTGTTCAATTCTCTATAATCAATGTAAAGACGCATTGACCCATCATTCTTCGTCACGAATAACACTGGCGCTCCCCACGGTGATACACTTGGTTGAATATACCTTTTGTCTAGCAGCTCTTGCAATTGCACCATCAGTTCCTTCATCTCTACCGGAGCCATTCTGTACGGGGCCTTCGATATCGGTGCCGTTCCTGGCGCTAAGTCGATCATGAACTCAATCTCTTTGTCAGGCGAAAGTCCTGGCAAATCCTCTGGAAACATATCTACAAATTCCCTAACCACTGGTATCTCTTCCAATTTCACACTTTTCTTCTGAGTATCGACTATGTAAGCTAAATATCCCATACAGCCTTGACTCAACAATTTCTTGGCCTGCATAATTGTCAGACATCTCATTTGTCTAGGCGATTTGCTACCATAGAAAACTACCTTTGACGGAGTCATAAGGTTTACACATTTCTTTTGGCAATCAATTACTACTCCATATTTGAATAGCCAATCCATTCCCAAAATAACATCAAACTCTCTAAGTCTAATTGGAATCAAATCTACCATCATGATATTCCCCTTAATATTCCCCTTACAATTCTTGTATATGAACCTAACAGGAATTACCTCCTTATTCGCAATTTCTATGTTTAAAGGGAAATTCAATTCTTCACTAGGCAATCCTAACCTCTTAGCAAATTCATCAGATATAAATGAGCAAGTAGCACCCGAATCAAACAATACATAAGCATCAATATCATTGATTGGGATAATACTTGACACCACATTTTTTGATTGCACAGCATCTTGCACAGTCATATTGAATGTTCTGGTTGTGGGTTTGTTTGATAATGTAGGTCCAACAATGGCCCATGTACCTCCACTGTTACCTCCATTGCTTCTGGTTGTTTCTCCAACCTTCTTCTTAGGGCATTCACGAGCAAAGTGATCCTTAGATCCGCACATGAAGCAAACGTTCTTCTTAGGTTGAGTGCAATTTGGGGCGATGTGACCCTCCTGGCCACAATTGAAGCATACACGTTTTCCCATCAAGCACGCATCCTTGTGAAACTTCCCGCATGTAACACATGCTTCAAACTTCTTATTTTACTGGTTACCCTGCTGGTTTCCAGCACCCACGTTCCCATTCCACTTCCTCTTCAAATTGTTGTTGTTGTTTCCACTACTACCACCTCCATTCTTGATCTCCACTTCATTCTTCTTCTTTGTCTATTCCTGATTGAACTTGGTCAGTACCTCGCCTCTACCTTCAACGAGTATTGCTTTCTCCATTACTGCTATGAAAGTCTTCAACTGGAACAGGGAGACCCTACTATACAACCAGGGCTTCAGTCCCTGTTCAAACCTCTTCGCCTTGCGTTCGTCCGTGCTGACTTGATATGGCGCAAACCTCGCCAACTCGTTGAATTTAGCGGCATACTCGAGATCTGTCATCGTTTCTTCCGCTTCAGTTCAAAAATTGCACTTCTAGCTGACTCTTTGAACTCTCTGGGAAATAGGTCTCGAAGAATATTTCCTTAAACCTATCCCAGGTCATCACCCCTGGCCCTTCTCGAGTTTTATTGGCCTGCCACCAATAACTAGCCTCTGTTTTCAACATGAATGTTGCAAAAGCAGTCTTCTGATCATCCCCTACCCTCGCAACATCGAATACCTTCTCTATTTCCGTGATCCACTTCTGTGCCTCGACGGGATTCATGGACCCATGGAATTTAGGTGGTCCAACCGCCTTGAAATCCTTAAACGTTGTACCTTGATTTTGAGGTTGATTCTGCAACGCTCCTATTAGTAACGTTACTAGCAGTTGAACGGGGTTAGCATCAACATTATCGTTATTGGTTCCTTCGTTATTTGAAAGTAGTGTTGTGCTTCTATGGACCTATATACAAAGGTTTGATTTACATAAAAGTTCATTTTTAACAGATATGAAAGCATATCAAAGTGAGGTTTTGAAATCTGATTTTTAAACCCTTTTACTCGAATAGGAATTGAGGCCTTTTATACTTCCATTTTTATTCCGTATTCGGCTTGATTTTATTTTATTTAAGATGCGAAGCAGCTTTGATAGTATGGAAATTATTATCTACAAGTGTCGGGTTTCTTATGAGCATAAAAGCCATCGAAGTAACCCGAGCACCACAAACCATGATTTCACTATATTAGGGCCTTAAATTCGTATCCCCGTTTTAAGGCCCCACGATTGCATATAGAATGGGTTGCAAGCTCGCTGTGCAACTTAAACAAGTCTATCATAGGAACTGAGTTTTAGATTCATTGATTGAATCTTCAACTGGATAGTTCCTAAGCTCACATAGCATTATTTAAAAGCTTACATGAAATAAATATCGCAACAAACATATATTTAAACATAATATATACATATAACTAAAAATTTTGTTAAACAAAAGGTTTATTGATTAAATCCTTGTACGCGAGGAAATAAGCTTCCCGTTTATTCTAGATACAGATTTAGGGTCACATGGTTGCTATTATTTACAAAAACTAGAAAGTAAACTAGATCTATCTAGATCTTAGCCATTCTAACTCAACGGCTCAAGTTTTACAACTTTTGAACTGGTTAAAAGCTAGATATGGCTAGATCTAGTATAGATCTAGTCAATACACCTCAAATATTTTTACTTTTAACATGAAATGAACGGTTAAAAAGCTAGATCTATTCAATATTAACTACTAATTATATATAGTACTTATATATAAATATATATATATATAAACTTTAACATATCAAGATCGATAGCTGTTCTTATGCTAGACTCTAAGATCTCTACAGATCTGCTTTCTATATATATATACACACACAAGTGTTTACAATAGAGATTTATAGTGTTTAAATAGAAGAAAAGCTCCCTTTCTCTCTCAGATACTATGATTTTCTCTCTCCTAGGCCTTCTCTTTCTCTTCTAATCTGCTGGAAATAGTTGATGGAGCTGATATATATAGACATGGGCTTCCGTAGGTAGACCTGAGAAAATGCCCAGTGGGTCCCACCTTGAAGTATGTGCGCCTCGATCGACGCATTCTTTGCTGAAATGCTTGTATCTTGCAATCTGGGAATCCTATGGAGGTGTGCCATATCATTCTGGAAAGATCTTTCAGAGAGCTAGGCAATGAAATAGGGCTTGCCTTTTTTTGAATCCGAGAAGATGGGTCCATGACCAAACTAGCATATTTGGGTCTTCACAGGTAAAATGTTGAGCTATTTTGCACTCAGAACTGTTGCAATGACTCTTTGTGTCCCTATCTGTAGTTGTACTATGGTTGTTGAGGTTGTCTTGTTAAAATGACATTTTTACCCTCCCGGGGTTGTCTCTAGTGTTGATTGGGATTTTTGTTGTCTCTCGGGATTGTCTCCGGAGTTTGATTGCAACTGATTCTATTCTTCCTCATGGTTGTCTCCAAGGTTGATTTGATATCCTCCAGGGATGTTTTCGGGGTTTGATTTGAGATAGTTCCTCTGGGGTTATATCCAAAATAAATGTGTGAACCTCCGAGGTTGTCTCCAGAGTGGGAAAAGACACTTTTTGTAAGACCCCAACTTTTATAAATAAAGATTTAATTTTCTCTAAATATCATTTCGAGTAATAAGGTGTGGATTTTATATAATGCTATAGTTATGGGTAATATTTACAAATTTTGCAAAGTAATCAAGTTGTCATAAAATATTCGCTTGGTCGGGGAATATTCGTTTTATCAGGGAATATCCGTACGACGGCACAATCATTGGTGGACCCCACAACAGAATTAATGTCAAATTTAGAAAGCGATAGAAATAACCTTTTTATAAAAATAACGGCAAAACTTTTACCATTAACTGTTGAAATACCCGGTGATAAAAGTACAGTAATACGCGTGGTTGCACAGTTACAAACGGTATTGCACAGTATCTCTGATTATTGATGCTTACGTAAGAAGTCACTCAGTTATACTCAATTATTGCAACAATAGTTGTTGCATAGTATCTCACATTATTGATTAAATTATTGTCACAGTATCATCTACATAATATTTTATATTATTAAATCAATAATTGAGACGACAAAGTTATTCATATTATTACTTGCATTATTGACAATGTCTAGAAAGTTCTGTCGAGGAAAGGAGTTTGGTCACCTAATTGTGCGCCAATAATGAGAAGTCCTTATCGGAAAGCCCCCTCTTTCTTGGGAATGATCTGGTTGTTAATATTGTGAGTTATAATATTAATGATGAATACATATTATTAAAAATGTGTTTAGTAAAGCCAAGTGAATTGAGATAAATAGAGGGGTTTTTATGAAGTATGTGTTGTAAATTTGGCTTATTACATGGACCCCCACTTAATCATTTTTTAAAATCGTCGGTAAAAAGTTATCTCAGTTTTGTTTTATTACTTATATATATATATATATATATATATATATATATATATTATAAGTAATAAAACATAAATTTTTTTATATAAAACATAATACTTTTTATATTATATATAAAGTTATTCATTTTATTATATTATAAATAGATTATATTTTATTTTATTTAAAGTTTTTGTTTTATTAGAATAATTTATTGCATAGTGCAACATAGTAAAATCAAATTTTCAAAAGTTTCAGCCGACGAATTTGCCCCTTAATTCGTCCTATGCAGTTCGTGATTTTTTTTTTTAAATAGTACCCTGCCATTCTCCTATAAATAGGATGCTCAGTTTAGAAATGAAAATCATACCAGAATAAGAGAATTCTTCTTCTATAATATTGAGCGTATTTCTTTAGAGTTTAAGGAAGCTTTGAGTGTAGAAAACAGTACAAGTTTTCTTCACGAATATCCCCGCTATACCATTCAGAAATACTCTCCTTTTAAGGTAAAGGATAATATTTTTGTTCAATATTCGTAAGAAATAATATTATCTTCTATACTCTGTAGTATGTAAGTAATATTATTTTGTTTCATATTCCTAATTCTACACTTATTTTGATAAGTATTGTTTCTATACTCCTTGAAATTAGTAGAATATTCTTGAAATTTTCTCTTCATCTAGTATCGTTTCACATAAATATTTTTCTAGACATTCTTGTTAAATTTTAATCTTTTCATGCCGGAGTACTATTCACGGGGTAATATTCACAAAGTACTATTCCCGGGGTACTAATACCCTGGCGTACTATTCACGACAAAAATTGATTTCTTTTCTGTCCAAATTATTTTTGATACATGAATATTATTCTTAAATTTTACTCCACAAAGCAGTTATCATGTTAATTTTGGACATTCTTGAACTTTAGATAAATTGAATTATAAATCTTTAAAATTTATCATTGCTCTCACTTGATTGATTTCTTATATCATTGTCATCATCCTCGTGTTTATATTGTGATGAAAATCATCTTTGGCCCATAGTGCATAGATGAACTGTTGATTGGTATGATTATGACCAGGAAATATGTATCGGTATAATCATGACCTTTAATGTTACAAATAATGTGGTAAAAGTCCTCATTGGCCCGTAGTGCATTGATGGACAGTTGTTGGCATGATCATGACCACTGGTGATATTAACGAATATCATTGGCTCGTAGTGCATGGATAATTCGATGATGTGGATTATTTATTAAGCTGTGTTACATCGATAAAATATAGATGATGAACTTTTAAATCATAGAAGATAGTAGATATCATGCTCTACTTGACTCTTCTAATGGATTGCTTGTTCCGCTGCAGTTAAACTTGTTGTCTATTGCATTCTTTCAGTTGTTATACTATTGAAGGCTAAGGATAAATTATTCTGCATTATCTTAGTCATAATATTCTTTACTGGGCTAGTTGAGCTCACCCTTTTCTTTCATTGTTCTCTTCAGAAAATGAGAATATAGTTGAGACTAGTTGAGGAATGGAGTGACGGTCCGAGATGGTTGCTATAGCAACCCTCACTATTCTATAAAATAGTGTGATAATAATTATAATAAGGACTCCATTTGAGTTTGGATATTGTCTACGAGACAATATTCGTGTTAAAACTTTCAGCTTATGTTTTATCGTATTTTACACGACAATTGATAATTGTATAAATTAAGTTTGTATTTGAGTTATGTACCATATATTTGGTGACTCAGAATGGGTTGTGTATACCTATTTTGGGGGCATCACAGTTGGTATCAAAGCTTAGGGATATGATCCCTGGCTGAGATTTGAGGCTAGAACTAGGAGGGGAGAGACGGGTAAATCCTTCGCTAGTATAACCTAACCAAGCTTATTTGTTATTTAATTGGTCGGTCATAATATAGGGATATTATGTGGCATGTCAATTAACCCTTAGTTTGTGACAATGTTTAAAAATGACATCTAAAAATGTTTAGATAAGCAATGGAGCACATGAGACCGTTGAGTCACCGCCAATCAATACCCATGATAATGTGCATCAGGAAGGCAATAATCCTCATGTAAACAACAACACCGACCAAATGATGAATGCCTGGATGTTTAAGAGTTTTCTGCAATTCATGCAACATTATGCGAGAGAGACTCCTATTCAAAATGCAAGTGGAAACAATGGCAACTCATGGATGGTCACCGTTAAGCAATTCAAGGAGCTGGGACCACCTGTGTTTTTGGAAAAGCCAGAGCCACTTAAGGCAGAGACGTGGATTAAGTAGATCACGAAGATATTTGATGTCTTGGGATGCTCCGAGGAGCAAAAGGTTCCCTTTGCCACCTTCATGTTGCGAGGAGAGGCAGATTATTGGTGGAAATCTGTAGAACGTACTCAACCTTCCGCACTAAAGATGTCTTGGGAGAAGTTCCAAGAATTGTTCAACGACAAGTACTTTCCTAAAAGTATTCGTCACATGAAAGAGGTAGAATTCATCAAGCTGGAGCAAAACAATATGAACGTATCGCAATACGAGGCTAAGTTTGCCGAGTTTTCCCGATTTGCATCTCATTTGGTAGATAATGAGGAGCGTATGACATGAATGTTTCTGCGAGGTTTGAAACTCGAAATACACCAATACCTCATTTCTCACAAACTTTGTTTGTATTCAACTATTGTGAATAGGGCTGAGTTATTGGAGTGAGATAATGAGTCAACCCAACCAAAAGATAGCAGCCGACAAAATGATAATACCAGTGGTAGCAGTCATCGAAGCGGTGACAACAAACGTGGAAGAAATCATCATGCCAGAAATGGTAACCAGTTCGGTGGTAATCCTGGCCAAGATAATAGAAGTTGAAATTTCAAAAAGAGGAGATTCAACAATGATGGAAAGATATCAGCACCTGTTTTCAAGGAAGGAGAACGACCACCAGTCGTATGCTATGAATGCTGACATGAAGAACACATCAGTCTAAACTGTACGCAGCAACCCAAAGTGTGTTATAATAATGAAAAAGAAGGTCATTTAGCTCGATTTTGTCATGCAGCGAAGTCAAGTCCAGCTAGGATGGTGACACCAAAGGCTGTCCCAGATAAGTCAAAGCCGGTAGCTCAAGGGAGAGCGTTTGCTGTGACCTCCCAAAAAGCGAGGAACCCGAACGAAGTTATCACGGGTATGCTAATCATAAACTCTTGCAAAGTTTATACCTTATTTGATATCGGTTCTACCCATTCTTTTATTTCACCTACTTGCGTTCAACGTTTAAACTTAACTCTAGGGAAATTGGACTTTGACTTATTTGTTGAAACTCCGTTGGGAGAAACCTTCATTACATCCACTGTTTATAAATCTTGTTTGATTCAAATCATCACCATCACGTTACCTGTCGATCTTGTCTCTTTGAAAAAACTTGCATTTGATGTGATTTTAGGGAATGATTGGTTAACTACTCATCATGCTAAAATTGATTATTTTCGTAAGGTTGTTAGCTTTCATATTCCTAACCAACCTATTATACGAATTCAAGAAACCAAACCACTAAAGTCAATCACTGTCATATCATGCCATAAAGCTATTCGTTTATTGAAAAACGGATGTCAAGCTTTCTTAGCCCATGTCACGGATTTAAATAAATATACGTCAGATTTGAATGATATTTCTATTGTTAATAAAGTTTCTGACGTATTCCCTGAAGAACTTTCTGGCCTACCCCCAGAGTGTGAAATCGAATTTTGTATTAACCTTGAACCTGGTACAAATCCCATTTCTAAAACCCCTTATCGAATGGCTCTTATTGAACTTCAGGAGTTAAAAACCCAACTACAGGAATTTTTAGACATCGGTTTCATTCATCCTAGTACATCTTCTTGGGGTGCTATTATTCTATTTGTAATGAAAAAAGATGGGAGTGTGCGTTTTTGCATTAACTATCGGGAGTTGAATCATATCACCATCAAAAATAGGTACCCGTTGCCTCGCATTGATGACCTGTTTAACCAGTTGCAAGGTGCCAAATTCTTTTCAAAGATCGATCTTCGTTTCGGATATCATCAGTGAAAGATTAAAACTGATGACATTCCAAAAACTACTTTCAGAACTTGGTACGGGCATTGTGAATTCCTAGTCATGTCTTTTGGATTGACCAATGCTCCTACTGCCTTAATGGATATGATGAACCGAGTATTCAAGAAATATTTGGATCATTTTGTGGTTGTCTTTATTTATGACATCCTCATATACTCCAAAAGCCGTAAAGATCATGAGCAACACTTGAGGCTGATACTCCAAACATTTCGTGAAAATAAGCTATATGCCAAGTTGAAGAAATCTGAGATCTGGCATAAAGAAGTAGCATTCCTTGGGAACGTGATATCAAATCACATAATATCTGTTGACCCAGCAAATATTAAAGCAATACAAAGCTGGGAGCAGCCTAAGTCAGTGACCGAAGTACGTAGCTTTCTGGGCTTAGCTGGTTATTATCGGAGATTCGTGGAAGGATTTTCTCGAATCGTTACTCCATTAACTTAGTTGACTCGAAAAGATACAAAATTCGGTTGGAGCGAGGAATGTGAGAAGAGTTTTCAAGAACTCAAGAGGAGACTCATTCCAAAGACTGCTCGACAATACCATCGTGTTACGAGGATTTGTCATCTACAGTGATGCTTCAGGCAGAGGTTTGGGATGTGTTCTCATGCAACATGGAAAAGTCATAGCCTATGCCTCACGACAACTCAAAGAAAATGAGAGAAAATATCCTACTCATGATCTAGAGTTGGCAGCAGTCATTTTTGCACTACAGATCTGAAGACATTACCTGTATGGGGAGAAAGTGGATATCTATACGGATCATAAAAGCCTCAAATATTTCTTCACCCAAATAGAACTCAACATGCAGCAATGACGTTGGCTCAAGCTGTTAAAAGATTACGATCATACCATTCAATACCTTCCTGGAAAAGCAAACGTGGTAGTTGACGCATTGAGTAGATCATATGCGGGTACGAGTGCGATATTGTCAACGCAAAGGCCCATTTTGTATGACTTACAAAGGATGGAGATAGAGTTAAAGACTTCATGGACCCATGTGACGATGTCAAATATACGAGTAGAACCGACTTTAATCGATAAAGTTAAAGTTGCTCAAACTACAGACCAAGAGCTGATGTGTATGAAGAAAAAAGTGCAAGAAGGTGCTATTCCAGAAGCAAGAATTGATGAAGAAGGAATACTTCAAATCAACTCTAGACTTTGTGTTCCGAACGACTCTAATTTGAAGTATAAAATCATGATGGAGGCACATAGCACACCGTTTACAATCCATCTTGGGAGTACCAAAATGTATCGTGATCTTCGACATACATTTTGGTGGAGCAATATGAAGATAGAGATAACGGAGTTTATCTCAAGGTGTTTAACTTGTCAACGTGTTAAGGCGGAGCATCAAGTGCCAAAAGGTCCATTACAACCACTTTAAATTCCAGAACGGAAGTGGGAGCACATTAAAATGAATTTCGTTATTGGTCTTCCCAAGGTTTCTCAAGGCATAGATGCAATTTGGGTCATTATTGATAGATTAACCAATTTTGCTCATTTCTTACCTATACGAGAAACTTATTCACTTGAACGTCTTGCTCGTATATACATAAATAAGATTGTAAGACTACATGGTATGCCAGTATGAATAGTTTCTGATCGAGACCCAAGATTCACTTCAAGATTTTGGGTTAGTTTACAGAAAGCTATGGGCACGGATTTACGATTCAGTTTTGCATATCATCCTCAAATGGACAGGCAGTCGGAGAGGACTATTCAAACTCTTGAAGATCTATTAAGACTTTGTGTCCTAGACTTCAAAGGAAGTTGGGACAAGTTCTTTCCATTAGTGGAATTCTCCTACAACAACAGTTAACAAGCAAGTATAGGCATGGCTCCATTTGAGGCGTTGTATGGATGAAAGTGTCGTTCTCAAGTATGCTGGGGCGAGGTGGGTGAAGCAACGTTGTTGGGACCAGAATTGGTACACATGACTATGAAAAAGAATTAAATGATCTGGCAACGTATACAAACCTCACAAGATCGACAAAAGAGTTATGCTGATCTTTATACGAAGGGACGTGGAATTCAATGTTGGAGATCTTGTATTATTACGTGTTACTCCATGGAAAAGAGTTATAAGATTTGAAAAGAGAGGAAAGCTCAATCCTCAATCCAATAGGAGCTGTGGCCTATAGACTCGCCTTACCGCCAAGTATGTCTCGTGTTCATAATGTTTTTTACATATCTATGTTACGTAAATATTTGGAAGACACGAACCACATTATTGAATTAGAACCAGACGAGATAGCGGAAGATTTAACGTATAAAGAGGTACCTGTTAAAATCTTGGATAAGAAGGAACATATTCTACACTCCAAGGTTATACCTCAAGTCAAAGTTTTGTGGAGAAACCACGATATTGAGGAATTGACCTGGGAGTTAGAATCTGAAATGAAATCAAGGTATCTTCACCTCTTCGACACACCAGATACGTACACCAATTTTGAGGACGAAATTTCATAAGAAGGGGAGGTTGCAAGACCCCAACTTTTATGAATAAAGATTTAATTTTCTCTAAATAGCATTTTGAGTAATAAGGTGTGTATTTGATATAATGTTATAGTTGTGGATAATATTTAAAAATTTTGCAAAGTAAGCAAGTTGTCATAAAATATTCGTTTGGTCGGAGAATATTCGTTTTATCAGGGAATATCTGTACGACGGCACATTCATTAGTGGACCCCATAACAGAATTACTGTCGGATTTAAAAAGTGACAGAAATAATCTTTTTATAAAAATAACGTTAAAACTTTTACCGTTAACTGTTGAAATACCCGGTGATAAAAGTACAGTAATACGCGTGGTTACATAGTAGCACACGATATTAACTTACATAACGAAATTGGCTAGGTTAGAAGACTTGCGTAAGTAATTAGGGTAGGGAACTTGCTCGATAAGAGATTAAGGTTAGAAAACTTGCTCGATAAGAGATTAAGGTTAGAGAACTTGCTCGATAAGAGATTTAGGTTAGCGAACTTGCTTGATAAGAGACAAAAGTTAGAGAACTTGCTATAGTGAACATCGATAAAGCAATGCTACTCGATTCGTTTATAAACACCTAAGATGTTCATTCATATAAATCTATCATATTAGTATTGATAACAATACTCAAATACATAAACTATTTATGTTCAGGTAAAGTTCAATATGATTTCGGTGTCCAAAGACTTTACCGGATAATTAATAAGTTAATAACTCGGTTAAACTTTATTTATAAGCTTTATTATATTTTTAGATAATGTGTATATCTTTTATAATAATTTCTGGAAGCTTATAACAATTTTTAGGTATTTATTTATACATTAAATGATTTTTAAATCATTTATTTCTATTTCTAAATAATTAATATTTACTTAGAATATTATAAAATCTTATTTATTATTTTTAAATAATTTATAATCATTTAATATGATTTTTAAATCATTAATATTATTTTAAATAAATATTTATTATTTATAAATAATTATTCTAATTACTATATTATTAACTTAATTATTAATAATATCCAAATAAATAAAATATTTATTGAATTTATGTAAAAATATTAAAAGTTAATTATTATAACTTAAAATAATTTTTACAACTATTTTTATAATTATTTATATTTATTTATTAATTATTTCTAATTTTTATTAAATTATTTATTAGAAATTATTTTTTGTTTGTCGCTAAAGCCCTATAGTGACAAAAAGTGTCGCTATAGGTGTTCTTGAGTTTCTAGGCATCAGTTGGTCATGGCCTAGATGTCACTTTGACCTTAACTTAATTTCATACTGTTAATGATTCTGGGTTTGGAAGTGTATGGGTATTATAGTACTCATGTAATAGTACAATAATATACCAATTTTATATTTTAACCTACATATAACAAGTAGTTATAGAGGCTCAAAGTCACTGTCAGAGCTGTTCTTGAGTTTCTGGGTAACCCAGAACAGTGGTCATGGTTGGTCAACGATTTTGTGGCTTCTAGATCTTTCAATCTATGTGATAGATTTGTGTTTTGATTGTTATAATAGGTAGTCTATATAGTAAGGTAAATATATGATACACTTATTTGGACAGAGTATAATTCTAAGGTCTAGATCTATGTTGGTCAAAGTACATCCAAATGTTGTTCTTCATGTTCTTCAGTTTTTTGAGTAACCCAGAAAACACAGTCAAGCTCAGTCAACGACTTTTGACCATTAATTCTGGTAATCCTATGAATTGATTAAGCATTTGAGTGTCATAGATATGTAGTATGTATGTCAAGGTATGAATTCATTACATTTAGACATCATAACAACAAATAGAAAGCGATTAAAAGGTTGGTCAAAGTAGCCGGTTCAACCTTCTCTTGAGTTTTCTGGGTAACCCAGAAAATAGAACTTCGTGATCGATCAACCACTTTTGACCACCTATATCTTGTAATATGTGTCTCTAATGAACCTATTTTCTTTTCTAGATTAAAGACCTCATGTAATACTACAACTAGCATACAATTAACAAGCCTATCTATGAATATACACTGATCTATAGGCTCTGACATTCTACTGTCAGACATGTTTTTCTAGAATTTCCAGTTTGCTTAAAACAGCATTTTAATGCATCTAGATGTTATAAAAACATGTTCTATCGACTTAGCATACTTACTAACATGTTATTACACATATATAAACATCTAAACTACAAATTAAACATAGCATCAAAGATCTAAGTTAAAATTAGAGTTTGTGCCTTTTCTTGCTTGATTTTGATTTCTGGCTACTGATTCTATTGTTTCTATTACCAAGGCTTGTTTAGGTATATTATAAGAGTGTATAGGCTTATAGAATTCGTGAGTTTGCACTAAACTAAGGTGGCCTTTTATTGAATTTCTAAACTAGGGTTTGTTTTGGTCATTTCACCTATTTGCCTCCACAAAGATCTGTTGTTATGTTACTTGTGTTGCTTGGGAGTTACAAGTATGTCATGTGGTTTGTTGGAACTTGGTTTGATGACTAACAACCTACTTGTGAGCTAGTTTGCACAAATTTGTAACTTAATTATGCCATAATCCTCTTTAATCTTGATTAGGGTTTTGTTTTTTTATGATTAGGGTTGCTTAATGATGTTTATTAGTACCTAATTGAAGTTTAACAATCATGATTAGGTGTTAGGATAACCTAATTAGGGTTTAGTCTAACCAATTAGGGTTAGGGTTTATAAATTTAGGGTTTCTTGATTATGATATTAGGGTTCCTCACTTAGATTTTTCACAAATCTTAACAAGCATGACAAAGCGTTTTGTCAGTGTAAGCACGACAAAGAAGCTTGTCAAAAATACATATACCAAAAAGTCTATTTTCAAAAGAAAACTTTTAAGCACGACGTGTCAAACACGTCAATTTTCGGACGAATATTTATTTGACCTAATTTGTTTAACATAGTATATAATAACACAAAACGCTTTCATAACGAAGAGATTTTATTAATAATACTGAATTTAAATAATCGAATCTTATTAGGGTTTTGGGGTTTCACAGTACCGAAGATACCTGATAGGTATGGACTTGTCAAAGAGGATGACGATGAGGTACGCATCATAGATGATGATGATCCATTGAATTACGAACATGCTATGAGTAGTAAAGACTCAGAGAAGTGGCAATTAAGAAGCCATGAAATCCGAGATGGACTCTATGTATGAAAACCAAGTATGGACTTTGGTTTCACCACCTAAAGGCATTAAGCCTATTGGGTGTAAATGGGTCTTTAAAAGAAAGACTAGAGCAGACGGAAAGGTAGAGACCTATAAGGCCCGACTGGTCGCAAAAGGTTTCAAACAAAGATAAGGAGTTGACTATGATGAAACCTTCTCACCAGTAGCGATGCTCAAGTCCATTCGAATTTTGCTTGCGATTGCAGCTTACCACAACTACAAAATTTGGCAGATGGACGTGAAAACGACCTTCCTCAATGGGAAACTTGAGGAAGATGTGTATATGACACAGCCAGAGGGATTTGTTTCAACGATTGAAACAAATCAAGTCTGTAAGCTACAACGATCCATTTATGGATTAAAAAAAGCTTCTCGTAGGTGAAACATCCGTTTAGATGAGACAATCAAAGAGTTTGATTTTATCAAAAATGAGGATAAACCATGTGTGTACAAGAAGGTTAGTGGGAGCTCTGTTTCATTCCTTGTATTATATGTTAATGATATATTACTGATAGGGAATGATATACCTATGCTACAATTGATTAAAATATGGTTATCTAAACACTTCTCCATGAAGGACTTGGGAGAAGCATCCTATATTTTGGGGATAAAGTTCTATAGAGATAGATCTAAAAGGATGCTTGGCTTGTCCCAAGGAACGTACATTGACTCGATGTTAAAGAGGTTTAGCATGGAAGATTCCAAAAGAGGTCTCATGCCGATTAGCCATGGAATACATCTCTCCAAGAAATAGGCCCCAAAGACACCTGAGGAGAGAGATCGTATGAGTAAGATTCCTTATGCTTCAGCATTAGGATCTATCATATATGGTATGATATGTACTAGATCGGATGTCACTCATGCACTTAGTGTAACAAGCAGATATCAGACGAATCTAGGAGAAGAACACTGGAAGGTAGTGAAAAATATCCTAAAGTACTTAAGAAGAACTAAGGATGTATTTCTTGTCTACAGTGGGTCTGAATTGAAACTAAAGGGCTTTACAGACTCAAGTTTTCAAACGGCCAAGATGACAGTAAATCCGTTTTAGGGTATGTGTTAACCTTAAACGGTGGCTTAGTGAGTTGGAAGAGTTTCAAACAGCAAACAGTTGTTAATTCAGTGACAGAGGCAGAGTAAATAACTGCAAGTGAAGCTGCAAAGGAGGCTATTTGGATGAAGAAGTTCATAACCAAACTTGGTGTGGTTTCTAGCATTACAGGACCAATACCTTTATTATGTGATAACATCGGAGCTGTTGTGCAGGCTAAGGAACCCAGGTCTCATCAGAAATCTAAACACGTGTTGCGGTGATTTCATTTGATTAGAGAGATCATTGAAAGAGGAGATGTCACCCTGGAGCGTGTGGACTCTCAAGACAACATTGCAGATCCATTTACTAAAGCGTTAACACAACAGCAGTTCGATCGTCACTTAGATAATATGGGTACGAGATACCATGACGATTGGCTTTAGTACAAGTGGGAGATTGAAAGTAGTATGCATACAAGCCAATCATGTATGATGATAAAGTATATACTTTATAATTAATCTTATTTATTTATTAATAAAAGAATTATTTATTAAAGGCATTTAATTATCTACATGGTGTTGTTTTAATAATATGTGATAACCCCATTATTTTAGGCAATGCTTTTAGAATCATGATGAGATCATGCTAATTATATCTAAATTCTTAGATAGCTTAAAACTAAAATGTTCTCAATCAATGGATTACTAAAAAGGGGATTAGTGAATCTGGATAGATTGATACATACGTTACTTGCTCATTGGATGAGAATGATTGATCTCATGATCATTTGTGTGGAGACACTAAAGCAAGTATGTAGGCACTTATTGGAGAATAAGTTCACTGAACGTGACTCACTAAGAAATACCTAATTGAGTTTTACTTGCCTGTGAATAGGAATTCTTGTAGTGATAGTAGTACAAATGATCCTTAGACTTGAGATCATCATAGTATCTTATGTATAATGAATTACATTTTGACGTATTCGTTAAGACCCTTAGGGTATATCAAAGGGTATGCTTGGGTGTAATAAGTTATATATGGAGATAATGAATGATCAATATAGAATCTACCACTTCTAGTAAAAGAAGAGATATGTCCTATGTGATTTGATAAATGACAATTCAGTAATCCTTGGCCAAGTTGAAATGAAATTAGAAAGTAGTTTCTAATTTGCATTTATTTGGAGTTGTGCATTTGGGAATCGAAATACATATAATTAAATAAAATAAGACTTGACAGTAATTCCATGTCTTATATTTAATTGGGACATTGTATAGTGGAAGGATTGAATTGTACAGTAACTATTTACTCAAAGATTTTTTTTATGATTAATGTTGAAATCTATATTATCTGAAAAGTCGTTGATCGCTAGGGAGGCTTATCCCTATTGTAGAATAAATATTATTTATTTAAATAAATTAATAGTTTAATTTATTTATTTAAATAAGATTAGAATTATTCTAATTGATTTATTCACAACAAGTTTAATGTGGAGAACCTAAAGGGCCACACCATAAAAGGAAGAATAATTATTTAAGAAGTTAACGGATAATCGTAATAATATAAGTTAAGTATATTTAATTTAATCTATGGTGATAGAATAAATTAAATAGCTTAATATTTATTATTTAATATTTTGAAATATTAAATATAAATTAATAAGAGGAGTCTTATTAATATTATTACAATTATTATTATTTTAATTTCTAAAAGAGTTTAGGAATTAATTTAATATAACTACTCTCATTTATTCCTAATAGGATTAGGAGACAAAATTAGTTAAAGGAGTTTAATTAATTATCCCTAATAAGATTAGGGAGCCCAATTAATTAAAGTAGTTTAATTAAATAAATAATACCTTATTTTAATTAAATAGGGTTATCTGATATCTTTATAAGAGGAGTCTTATATCAGATATCAAATATACGTGATTCCAATAGTTGGAGAGTACGTCCACTTTTTCTACAGAGATAGAAAACTAGGGTTTGAGCCAATACACCCTTCTTTTTTAAAATTCTTCTTACTTGGTGGATCACCTCTAGAGGCCATACACTTGGGTGGCTAAACATTGATCAAAGGAAGGAATCTACCTGGAGATTCAAGGAGATCGTGGAGAAGTAGGAGTTGAACTCGTACCTGTGTAAGCTCGTATCTACAAGGGTATGATTACATAACTTATGGTTCTTCGTTTTAATTAATAATATGCATAAAGGATGATCCGAATAATTGGTTTGTGAAAAATTTTAAAATCTAATTTTATTTTGATTCCGCTAATTTTGCAATTTGATTACTACTTTGATATTCACAAAACCTTACATATGGCTAGTTTTAGGATATTAAATTGAAAAAATTCACGTTTGATGATGAGTTATGCAGAAGCAGAGTACCTTCAAAACTCTCTGGGATGGTGCCTGCACTCCTCAGAATTCAATTCAACACAAGCAATTGCTACCATGCACCAGTTTTGATTTTGACTTCTATTTTTAAATATGGTGAAGTCTAACATGATGTTATGACTTGAGCATGCATACAAATAGGTTTAACATGTGGATTTAGGTTCCTTGACACAACATGAATACTTTGGATTGTGTTAGTGTGTATGTACTAAAAGGTATAATAATTTTGAAAATAGACTTTGACTAAACTTATGATGTCTCATTTCTGATTTTGAGATCATGTGTATATGGTTTAGTTATGCATGAAATGTAAGACCCCAACTTTTATAAATAAAGATGAATTTTTCTATAAATATTATTTTTGAATATTATGGAATAAATTTGATATAATGTTATAGTTGTGGGTAATATTTATAAATTTTGCAAAGTATGCAAGTTGTTATAAAATATTCGTTTGGTTGGGGAATATTCGTACAACGGCTCAATCATTGGTGGACCCCATAATGTAATTATTGTTTGATTGAGAAAACGACAAAAATATTTTATAAAAATAACTACGGAGGTGTTACCGTTAAAAAGCTGCTTGAACTACCCGGTGGTAAAGTACAAGATGAATGCGCGTGGTTGCATAGTAGCACACTGCAGATTGATTATTGATGCTTACGTGAGAAGTCACTCACCTATGCTTAATTATTACTACAATAATTGCTTTGATCGTATCTCTTATATTATTGATTCAATTATTGTCACAAGATCATCTCGTATATATGTTATAGTATTAAATCAATAATTGAGACGACAAGTTATAAATGATTAATAATTGTTGAAAGATTAAATATGTGTTGATGCAAAATAAAATGATTTGTGGTAAGTTTGATTATTTTATGGGGGCTCATATGTCATCATCTAAGAGTCTCTTCACAATAGTAATTACCTTTGTGAATAGTAATTACCTTCGTCAATAGTATTTACCTTCGTCAATAGTAATTACCTTCGCCAATAGTAATTACCCTTGTGAATAGTAATTACCTTCGTCAATAGTAATTACCTTTACCGACGTCCGAACCACTTGTCGTTTCACATTACAAAAGGCCGAACCACTTGTCGCTTCACATTACAAAAGCGCCAAACTACTTTTCTTTTCACATTATTAGTCGTCGAGCCACTTGCCTTTTCACACTAAGCAGTGCTAAGCTAGAAATCTTCTATAAATAGAGGCCTAGTGCTTCATTATTTTTCACGAATTCATTCAAGCTATAGAGAGAGAAAGTATAGAGAGAATAAGAGAGAAAGAAGAAGAGTATTTTATTACTACACTGCTGCAGTATTCAATCTCCTACCAAAAGTAAGGGGTGTTATTCTTTCTTATTCATGAAGAGAACTATTGTTATTCCATTGCTTATTATTCTCATTGGAATAATCAGTATAATGGTTTACCCTATACTTGGTGACATTCTTCTATTATTCTCGTTGGAACATCCTCTCATGCATGTGTTTTACACCTGACCGGGTTCTCGCTTTATTATTATTCATTTGGAACATCCTGTCTGCATGTGTTTTACACCGACTGGTTCCGCTCTTTATTATTCTCGTTGGAACATCCTCATGCAGTGTTTTACACCTACTGGTTCCGCTTTTATCATTCTGCTGGAATATCCTATCTCGTGTGTTTTACACCGGATCTGGTTCCATCTTTATTATTCTCGTTGGAACATCCTGCTTGGTGTGAATTTCACCCGACTGGTTCCGTTATTTATTATTCATTGGAATAACCTCGTGCATGCGGCTATCGCATGCATGGTGATTTCTTTTGTTATTCCATTCGTTATTATACCCAGTTGGTTAAAACTTTGACTTCTATACTCCATGAAATTAGTGGAATATCCTTGATATTTGCGTTTCATCCATTATCTTTTCATGAAAATATTCTTCTGATCATTCTTGAATTTTACTCTACAAAACAGATCATGTTGATAATTTGGACGTTAATAATTCTGGATAAAATAATTCTTGAACTTGTTTTATTGAATTCTTATATCATTGTCATCATCCTCATGTTTATATTATGTTGAAAGTCATCTGGGCCTCAGAAAGTGCATAGATGGACTTGGTATGATTATGACCAGAGACTATTCTATGTAATCATGACCGTAATGTTACAAATGATGTGATAAAAATCCTCAAATGGTAGTAGTGCATTGATGGATGATTGTTGGCATGATCATGACCATTAATGAATACACAACTATTCTTGGCCCGTAGTGCATGAATAATTGTGGTCGTGATACTAAAGAATATCCTCGCCGTAAGCGCAGGGGTGATTCGATGATGTGGAATATTTATTAAAGTGAGTCTCAAATATAACAATGATGAAAAACCTTTTAAAACCTAAAAGATAGTAGACTTTATTTTCTACTTGACTCTTTTAATGGATTGCATATTCATTTAAGCTTAAACCGGTTATGTATTGTATTTTATCGGTTTAACATTGTTGAAGACTATTGATAATTTATTCTCGCATTATCTTAGTCATAATATTTCTTCTTGGGCTAGTTGAGCTCACCCTTTCTTTCACCGTTTTCTTCTTGAAATGAGAATATAGTCGGGACGAGTCGGAAAAATGAGTGATGGTCCCGAAGATAGCATTAGTAGTCCTCACTATTCAAAGGAAATAGTGTGATAATAATTGTAATGAGGACTCCTTTTTGAGTTTGTATAATATCTAGTGACGATATTTGTATTTAAACTCACGACTTATGTCGATTGTACACAGCATGCTATGTTAGTAAGTTGTATTTAAATTCTGTACCATGTAAGTGGCGACCCAAGATGGGTGATGTATACCTAATTTTGGGGGCGTCACATGAAATGTGATTGAAAGTAAGACGCATGTATTAAGAAATACATTGGTTGGTTTAAAATGATCTTTAAAGGCAAATGTAGATGTGTTGTAAACTAATAGTATGAACATGATGTTGTGTACTATCTAACTTAGAGCATGTATGATTTATACTTCTTATATGAACAAACATAACACATACGTACGTCCATTTTGATAAGACACAATAAAAGTTAGTCAATCATGAGTTAGAGGTTTTTTAAAGAAATAAATGATGTTAGTTGTGCGTATATGATGAAAACCTTTGTGAGCATACATACTAACTGATTTCATGGCTATTTAATTTGTGTACATGGTGAGCATAGTAGTCCTTGTGATTCATGACCTCAATTGGCCTTAACTTACTTGAAATCTAAAACTAGAACTATACATTACAAAGATGAACGTAGGATAACCGTGGGAGCATGCAAAAATCTTTAATAAGTATCTAAGTATATGTTGAATGCATGCTAAAGAGTAGGACAAAACCAGGAAGTGCAAAGCTTAACTCTAGTCAGGCCAGAGGAAAGAGTAGTTGTGTCGTCCCTAAGCTTAACCAGGGCGCAGCTGCGTCCTCTTACAGTCTTGTCTGACTTATTTTATTTGTAATCTTTAAACTGGTATCATGTATTGTATATTATTTTCAGTCCTAATACATAATGGCCATGTGCAACCAAGAGTCTAAAGATGTATACAAGCTCTCGTATTTCTTTTATACAAACTAAATATATGATGGTTATATTGCTATATGGTGTGATAACATGATAATGTGATTTTCCATTTACATTGTGAAGATGATAATGAATGTGTATCATTGACTTATGTGATCAAACATGTATGAAATTATTAACTTATAGGGTTGAGTAACTAATAAATCTGTTGTATACATAACTACGTTACAATAGGATTTCAAAGTGTTGATAAGGTATAAGTTGGTAAACTACGCTTGAGGCAAGTTCCCTAACTTACACAACTTTGGATTTTGTGCAAGTTCTCTAACTTCATTTGATTTTCATATTGAATGCAAGTTCCTAAACTCTTCACACTTTATATATTTATAATTCTGACTTATTTTTCATGTCAATCATACTTACATCGAGCAAATATCTATTATTATTCGAAAATCAATTTTATATCTTGATGTTGTTGAAAGCATTGAACTTATCATTTTTAAATACATTATAAAAGTTGTCTAAGTCATTGATTCAGCTAGAATATTATCAAGTGTAAGAAAGTTATCCAAACCAATTGACTTGGTGCAGACTCTTCTAAATCTACTTATATGAATGAGCCTCATTGAAGGGGAAATTATATAATTGTCTGGGAACCTACGTGCGCACATACTAGAATGTTTAAATGTTATGCATAACGTAGGGTACTTAGGTTGATCACATATTGTACTCGCTTTTATTTGATTTTTAGTATAATATTGTTAATTCTAGTAGAAGTTCTTAGTCCTTGGTGATTACTCAGTGTTCATTATTCTTGAACTTTGACATGATTAACTCTTTGAATCTTGTTGATATCTTTCAGTCCATATCGACACAGATTTACCCTTGAGATTCGAACTTATAATTGTTCACTCTTATTGCTATATTACTTGTTGGGCAAGTTATTGTTCATCCTTATTTTCCTTAAAACTTTCAGTTAAGGCAGAACGTGGTGAACCCTCAGGCAAGGACAAGGGTAAAGAGAAGGCTTCAGAATATCTTTGTTCTTTTGCTCTAGGAGTTTATATTATCTTGTTGTAATGAGACTTATGTATTACGATGTACTAAGTTACGTTTCAGTTTATTTAGTGGAATGATGTAGTAACGGTTACGAGACCTTGGGACAAGAATATTTATGTTATGACAATACAAATTATTCTATTTTTCCATTGTGTGAGACTTTGATTTATTATTAGAGATAGCATGTGACGAACAAAATTCGACATATGAGTGTTTAAATTTGGGGGCGTCACAAAGTCACTAGATTTGGTTAAATCTCTTAACTTAAAAGTTAAGTAAAGGGTATTTTAGTAATTTCGCATCTAAAAGGGTTTTTTGGTAATTTTCCACATAATTTTAAGGGTAATTTAGTCATTTGACATAATTCCCTTAAGGTTTAATTGTGACACCCCCAAATCCGGGTACTTCATTCCCACAAGATTTGGTGTTCACTTGAAAAAAATTTCATTTCAACTACCCAAATGTAATAAATTTTAGCAATAAACCTTCCCATTAAAGGATTACAGTAATAAGTTCAAATAAATCTCCCAGGTCATCTAACCTTTAAATACAAATATCAAGTACGGAAAATTAAATAACTACATCACAATATTTAAAATACAGTCTGCCAACATAAAAGTCAACAGGTTTACAAGTCTTCAATACTTGTTCATCTTTCTTTTCCCTTTACTGGTGGTAGGTTCATCGACATTCTCAACTTTAGCTGTAATATTTATATAAGCAAGAGCGAGCAAACAAATACTCACTTGAAGTGACAATGAATAATATAACATAACAACTGTCAAATGAATATGCTCAATAGAACTGAATAATATTCTCTATTAATGATAATCAGGAACATAATTTGAAATATATATGTTGGGAGAATGCATATTATGATTTGATGTTTTAATGTATATGCTCATGATTATTTGTAAGGTCCTTCAATGAATATATGTACAAGGACTTAGTGATAGATCAAAGTTGTTAGGTTGATCTAAGATCTTAACGTGTATCATTCTTTTAATAGAATGTATAGATAGAAAAGATCAAATCTGTTAGGTTGATCTTGAGATGTAATAGATAGGGTTTGAAGAAATCGTAGTGTATCATCTGATCAACAGTGCAGAAGTCAAGGCAGAAACATAGAGCTTAACGAATTGTAGTATGTGCCTGCCTTGAAGGGACTCTTCGGAAATCGTAGAGTAGTCCCAACGTTCGCCGAACCAACTCCACGATCGAAGTGTGCTGAAGGAAACATGAAGTTTACAAGTCAACGATCGTAGTGTGCTCTTGGGAACGTAGAGTCAACAACACAAGCAAGTAAGGATCGTAGTGTGCAAGGGTTTAAGAGAAATCGTAGTACACTCTATATGATAACATCAGATCAAGCACCAAGGCAATAAGTCACTACGATCTGAATCGTAGAAAATCATGATCCAAATCGTAGAGCATCATTTGTCTCATATCAGAAAACGTCGAACCTCATGATTTGTGTAAAGGTAGATTTCAACATATGAGAAATGGTTTCTAGACGCTGCAGTGCTCATCAGTCCCAGAGTAAAGAAATATCCTTAGTATGCAACAAAGAAGCGTATTGAAGAATCTAAGGATAGTACCATGGATAAGAGGGACAAAACACCTTTTCATGTGGTAGGTGAGAAAGCAGTCTGCTGTGTCGGTGGGCCAGATGCAATTTCAGAAGATGTGCAAAAATGTCTCCATCACAGTACAAAAAGTTTAGACGCATTTAATGCCACAACGGATGGATCCAACGGATAGTTTTCAACATCACATATATGCAGATCAGACAGATGAGAGAGAACTAAGCAAGCATTGAACAAACAACGTGAACATCTCTCAAGCTCAACTCTACGATCTGCGATATTGCAAAGCTTGCTCAGTTACTCAGTTCTTTAGAACAAGTGCTTACATAGTGACTGAGTAGAAACCATCAAGAACACAACATTATCAACCAACTGAAGAAGAGTACCAAGTCTGCTGGACTTGAAGAGTTCGTAGTGAACTATAAGAAAGCCAAGTCTGCTGGACTTGAAGAGTTCAAGAGTGAACTAAGAAGTTCATAGATCGCTAGTCTCAGAAGGAATCAGGATTCGGTTGTTTGTAATGTATATCCTTAGTGGATATCCTACTTGTTGAGTAGAAGAGTGGACTCAGAGCTTTAAGTGCTCAACCACTTAAAACGATCGTGTCATTTACATTCTTATCATAATCGCTATATATCTGTTATAACCGCCATAATTGCCTCACCCTCATTACTCCATTGTTTGGTAAAGAAGATTAAAACAAACATTTATTCCGCTAAGTTTTAATCATTATCAAAGAACAAGTTTAAAAAGAAAAGATTTTTAAATATCTATTCAACCCCCCTTCTAGATAACTAGTGTGCCAACTAGGAACTAACAATTGGTATCAGAGCATGTTCTATTTTATAGCTTGCAAGCTTTAGTAGATCCAATGGCACTCGTACCAAGCGAATCCAGGACCGGGGGAGGCAGCAAGCCACCAATGTGCAACAAGGATAAATTTACTAACTGGAAAGTCAGGATGCAAGCGTACATGGACTCAATAGATGAAGATCTATTTTAGACCGTTCAAAATGGGCCTTATATTCCAACCAAGCTTGCACCAACCACTTACGATCCAAACCGTATACAGATCAAAGTTAAAGAAGAGTGGACAGACAACGAGAAAAGAGTTGTCCAACTTGATAAGAAGGCTAAGAACATCCTGTTCCAATCCTTAGAGGACGATCTGTTTGAAAATGTTGTAAACAGCAAAACAGCTAAGGAAGTTTGGGAAGCTCTACTGATCATGCATGAAGGAACTAAAGAAGTTAGAGAGAACAAACAGTCTCTTCTAACACAACAGTACGAAATGTTCGCTCATGTGCAATGAGAAAATATAACTGCCACCTATGAAAGATTCAATGTTCTGCTCAACTCTCTACGAGCATATGGAAAGGTCTATCCTAACAAAGATCTGACCATAAAATTCATGAGAGCCCTACCAAGTAGGTGGGATGCCAAGACCACTACAATAAGAGAGTCAAAGAATCTCAACGAAATGACAGTTCAACAACTATATGGAAATCTCCTCGACATACTTAACCGAGTCGACCCAACGTCTTCAAACCTTATCGAAGGAAAGAAGGAAGGATAAGGGTGTTGCTTCTCAAGGCAATCGAAAAGTGCATCAAAGGTCAACATTGAGATTGACTCTGATGATGATGAAGACGATGATGATGACTTTGCTATGCTGGTAAAGAGACTAAGAAAGTTCATGCGACAAGGCAGAATCAACAAACCAAAGAAGGTCAGCAATTACAGCAGTCAAGAGCAAATGAATGACCTATGCTACAACTGCAAAAAGCCTGGCCACTTCATCCCCAACTGCAACAAACCTATCAAAGAAGAACTAAAGAAGAAAACACATGCAAAGAAGGAATACAAAGGAAACAAGAGGCCTCAGAAAAGAGACAAAGGCCTGGTAGCTGGAGGATCGTGGAGTGACTCAGATAATGACTCAAATGCTGACTCCGGAGATGAGGAAGAACCACATATGGCAAATCTGTGCTTAATGGCCAAACATGCAAAGGACAAACAAAGCCTCAACATACATGATGTAAGTCTCGATGAGGTATTTGATTTCAACTCACCTAATGTAGACATGAATGACTTAAGAACTGCACTGCATGACATAACTACTAATCTACATCAATACATGAAGTGGTTCAGAATCCTGTCTAAAGATCATTCACTTCTTCAAGAGAAAAAGAAGAAAGTTCAAGAAGAGCTTGAAACAGCCCTTCTAAGTACTAATCTTCTTTCCAAGCTTGAGGTTGAGAATGAGACCTTAAAACAGACAAACACACTCAATGCACAAAGAGAGTCTATTCTAGCCTCTAAAGTTGAGGACCTTGAGAAGACTATCTCTCCATGGAACAAATCCTCATCGTCCATGGACGACCTGCTCTCTAGTCAGAGAAGCACTTCGACAAAACAGGTCTAGGCTTTGGGGAATTCATCTCAAAGCCTTATGTGGAAAAGACAGTGGAAACTAACACTAGTAATGCCTCAAGTTTTGATAGAGGCATTGCCTTTATGAAATCCTCACAGTTGGAAGAGCCAGTTCAACCTTGTTCTACTGTTTCTAGTTATACTCAGAGAAGTAAAGGATCTCACATCGGCCTGGCTTCATAAGGAGAAGAAGTAACCAAACCTCTACTCACTAACCTCAAGAATCGTAGAGTCAAGAAAGACCAACTCTCACGAATCAACCGGGAAGGTACAAGAGAGGTAAGGCACACTCATCACTATTTATGAAACCTAAGGACACGTGGAAGAAAGAGAATCAGTTTAACAGAAGGTTAACTAAAGAACCACACAAGTCCAAATGGAAGATGAATCATCATGCACACACAGGCATGCATCATAATAGATGTTTTATATGCAATAAATATGGTCATAGGGCCACAAAATGTTATTATAACTCCATGCATGTAAGACCCAAGATTAGACAGATTTGGGTCCCCAAAGGTACTAACAATGAAGGACCCATGCAAATATGGGTACCAAAATGAAGGTTCAAATATTTTGACAGGAAAAGAGCTCCACGACCTCAACATGGTATCTGGACAGTGGATGCTCGAGGCATATGACATGGAACAAAGCTCTACTATCTAACTACATAGAAAAAGAAGGTCCCTCAGTCATCTTTGGAGATAACGGCTCGAGCAAGACAAGAGGATGTGGCTCTACTAGCAATGGTGCAGTATCTTTCAGCAAAATAGCCTATGTGGAAGGTCTTCAACACAACCTTCTAAGTATCAGCCAACTCTGTGACAAGGGTCATCAAGTGACATTCCTCAATAATCAATGTCAAGTCAGAGATTTGAAGACATCTGCTGTAAAGCTAACCGGGACAAGAGAAGGAAATGTCTACAGAGTGGATCTTGGTCAACTAAGCTCAGATAAGACAATATGTTTTCTGGCAAAAGCATATGAAGAAATGAGCTGGTTATGGCATAGACGGTTGTCTCACTTAAACTTCAAAAGTATGTCCAAACTGGCATCAAAAGACCTAGTAGCTGGCCTACCCAAGTTCAACTTCATGAAGGAAAGGCCATGCAATGCCTGTCAGCTTGGAAGCAGATCAGAAGCTCATTCAAGAGCAAGACTGCCAACTCTATTGACAAGCCACTGTAGTTGCTTCACTTGGATCTTTTCGGGCCAATCCCAACAACCAGTCTTGGAGGAAAAAGATATTCTCTAGTCGTAGTCGATGACTACACCAGATTCATATGGGTATTCTTCCTAACTTCAAAGGATAAAACAAGCTCCGAATTAATCAAGATGTTCAGACTAGTGATGAACGGGAAAGGAGAGAAAATCAAGGCCATAAGGAGTGATCATGGCAGAGAAATCAATTTCTCAGAAATGGATCAGTTCTGCACAGACAATGGGATCAGTCACAACTTCTCAGCTCCTCGAACTCCTCAACAAAATGGAGTAGTTGAAAGGAAGAATAGAACCTTGATTGAGGCTGGAAGAACTCTACTAGTTGCAGCCCATCTACCTGAGTACTTCTGGGCAGAAGCTATCAACACTGCATGCTACATGCAGAACAGATCACTCATACACTCTATGATCAAGAAGATGCCCTACGAACTGTGGAAAGGAAGAAAGCCAAGTGTCAGCTATTTCCATGTCTTTGGCTGTGCATGCTACATTCTCAACAATGGAAAGCAGTATCTGTCAAAATTCCAGCCCAAGTCAGATGAAGGGATCTTTCTTAGATATGCCACAGACAACAAGGCTTACAGGGTGTTCAACAAGAAGACACTGAATGTTAAAGTCTCAATACACATCATCTTTGATGAAACTGACCTAGACAAAATAGTGCCTCAAGACACTACGATCGATAGTGCAGACACTACGAATGAAGTCGTCGAGCTCAACACTACGATCGTAGTGCCAGATAGTGAAATCGTAGAACATGAGAATGTGATCGTAGAGATGTCCATGCAAGACAGCGAGCCTCCACTCCAAGAAGAAGAAATAGACCTTGAAGATTTAAGACAGAAGGCATCGGAGACGTATGTCCCAACCGTGCAATGAGATGGGAAAGAGATCACACTCAGATCTAATCATTTAGAGATCCGAAAAGCGAGTCAAAACAAGAGTCATACTCGTAATGAATGTTTTTATCTAAGCTTCCTGTCACAAATAGAGCCAAAGAAGATAGAGGATGCTATGGAAGAATCCAGTTGGATAGAAGCCATGCAGGAAGAACTCAACCAATTTAAACGAAGCAAAGTATGGAGATTGGTACCAACACCAAAGAGTCATCCTGTGATAGGAACTAAGTGAGTCTTCAGAAACAAAATGGATAAAGATGGGATCATCACCAGAAACAAGGCAAGACTAGTGGCAAAGGGCTATTCTCAAGAAGAAGGTATCGACTAAGATGAAACATTTGCACCTGTTGCCAGACTGGAAGCCATCAGAATCTTTCTTGCCTTTGCTGCCCATATGAAGTTCAAAGTCTTTCAGATGGATGTCAAGAGTGCATTTCTAAATGGAGAACTCCAAGAAGAAGTCTATGTAGAACAATCTCCAGGTTTCATCAATCCATCACTTTCCAATTATGTCTATAGATTAGATAAAGCCTTATATGGTCTTAAACAAGCACCTAGAGCATGGTATAAAACATTGACTAACTTCTTAATCAAAAATGGATTCACTAGAGGTAGAGTAGATACCACACTGTTCCTTAGAAAGCATAAAGACAAAGTCTTACTAGTTCAAATCTATGTTGATGACATTATCTTTGGTTCTACTAACGAAAAGTTATGCAAGAGATTCTCTAAGCTAATGCAGAGCAAGTTTGAAATGAGCATGATGGGTGAGCTGAACTTCTTCCTTAGACTGCAAGTAAAGCAGACTGAAGAAGGAATTCTCATAAACCAAGCCAAGTACATCAAAGACTTACTAAAGAAGTATGGCATGGAATCAGCCTCTCCCATGAAAACACCAATTGCTCCTGCAACCAAGCTTGACAAAGATGAGAAAGATAAAAGTATTGATATCACTTAATACAGAGGTATGATAGGCTCTCTTTTATACCAAACTGCCAGTAGACCAGACATAATGTTTGTAATATGCATATGTGCTAGATTTCAGACTCACCCTAAAGAGTCACATTTTTCTGCTGTAAAGAGGATCTTCAGGTATCTCAAGGGTACACCTTACTTGGGGTTGTGGTGTAAGACCCCAACTTTTATAAATAAAGATGAATTTTCTTTAAATATCATTTTTGAATATTATGGAATAAATTTGTTATAATGTTATAGTTGTGGGTAATATTTATAAATTTTACAAAGTACGCAAGTTGTTATATAATATTCGATTGGTCGGGGAATATTCGTTTTAACAGAGAATATTCGTACAATGACACAATCATTGGTGAACCCCACAACGGAATTATTGTCAGATTGAGAAAATAACAAAAATACTTTATAAAAATAACGGCGGAAGTTTTATCGTTAACTGTTGAAACACCTGGTGTTAAAAGTACAAGAATACGATAGTCAATATAGTTGCGAGTACACGGATTGATTATTGATGCTTACGTGAGAAGTCACTAAGTTTTGGTCAACTATTGCTACCGTAATTGCTGAAAAATATCTCACGTTATTTGATTCAATTATTGTCAATATTTTATATATTATTAAATCAATAAATGAGACGACAAAGTTATTAATATTATTATTTGCAATATTAACGATGTCTAAAAGTTCTGTCAAGGAGAGGTTTGGTCACCTAATTGTGCACCAATAGGGAGAAATTCTTATTGGAAAGCCCCCTCTTTCCTGGGAACTACCTGGTCGATTAATATTGTGAATTATAATAATGATGATAAGTGTTGTTAAAATATTGAGAGGATTTTTTTATGAATTAGTTGTCGTAAATTTTGCTTATTATTTGGATTCCCAGTTACCCATTTTTCAAAATAATTGGTAGAAAGTTATCTGACTCTTGTTTTATTACTTATATATATATATATATATAAGTTTATATTATATATATAGTAATAGTGGGTGTGTGCAGTATTGTGTATGATTGTGTGTGTACGTGTGGGAGAGGGAAAGTGTGGTTAGTGGCTTAAAATTGGTTGGTGTAGTGTTGATATTGTAGTATTATATATATATATATATATATAATAGATATTGCATGTGGAGATTGACTAATGGGGGAAGTAATATTTTCACTTCACGGAGGAATGATAAGTTAGTGGAGGGAGTATAATGATCAAATGTCACAAAGTCTTGGGTGGATGTTGATGGATGTTGGTTTTGGTGGAAAAAATGCCATATAAGGTATGTCTTTAATATATATATATATATATATATATATATATATATATATATATATATATATATATTATATTTTTTTGTTTTGTTTTACTTGATAATTGATTTCAGCTAAAGGCATCCATGAATTGTTTATGTAACATCCGTGAATTATTTTTCAAATAGTATCCCTTCAATTTTCCTATAAATAGAAGCTCATTCCTTCATTATTTCTTACGAATTCACTGAAACTCTAGAGAGAGAAATTATAGAGAGACTATAGAAAAGTATTCTGCTACTTCCCTACTGTTATATCCAATTTCTTTTACGGTAAGGGGTATTATTTCTTTTGTATTCATGAAGAGAACTTATGTTATTCCATTATTTATTATTCTGTTGGAATAACTTGTATACGCGGGCTACCCTATACTTGGTGAAATTCTTTTGTTATTCCATTCGTTATTATTCTGTTGGAATATCCTGTCTGTGCATTTTACGTCGGACCTGATTCCGTCTTTATTATTATTCTCGTTGGAATATCCTCGTGCATGCATTTTACGCTTCTGGACCGATTCCGTCTTTATTATTCTGTTAGAATATTCTGTCTGTGCGTTTTACGCCGGACCTGGTTCCATTAATTATTATTCTGTGGGAATAACCTGCATGTGCGGTCTATCGCATGCCTGGTGATTTCTTTTGTTATTCCATTCCTTATTATACTCAGTTGGTTAAAGTTTTGACTTCTATACTCCATGAAATTAGTGGAATATTCTTGATATTTGCGCTTCATCCAGTATCTTTTCATGGAAATATTCTTCTGAGCATTCTTGAATTTTACTGCACAAAGAAGTATCATGTTGACAATTTGGACGTTAATAATTCTTGGATAAAATAATTCTTGAACTTGTTTTATTGAATTCTTATATCATTGTCATCATCCTCATGTTTATATTTTGTTAAAAGTCATCTGTGGCCTGTAGTGCATAGATGGACTTGGTATGATTATGACCAGGGATTATTCGGTGTAATCATGACCTTAATGTTATAAATGATGTGGTAAAAGTCCTTATTGGCCCGTAGTGCATTGATGGACAGTTGTTGGCATGATCATGACCATTAATGAATACACAAATATTCTTGGCCCGTAGTGCATAGATAATTGTGGTCGTGATACTAAAGAATATCCTCGGCCCAGTAGTGTGGGGTGATTCGATGATGTGGATTATTTATTAAGCTGAGTCTCAAATGAAATAAATAAAAAACCTTTTAAATCATAAAAGATAGTGGATTTTATTTTCTACTTGACTCTTTTATTGGATTGCTTGTTCAACAAGCAGCTAAACTTGATGTCTATTATATTTTATCGGGCTTAACATTGTTGAAGACTAATGATAATTTATTCTCGCATTATCTTAGTCATAATATTTCTTCTTGGGCTAGTTGAGCTCACCCTTTTTTTTCATTGTTTCTTCTTCAGAAATGAGAATATAGCCGGGACGAGTCGGGAAACGGAGTGATGGTCCAGAGGATAGCATTAGTAGTCCTCACTATTCTGTGAAATATTGTATTAATAAATGTATTGAGGACTTATTTTGAGTTTTAATACTGCCTGTAAGACAATGTTTGTATTAAAACTCACGATTTTATGTCAGTATATTTAAAGATTGTATTTGTATTTTTTGTACCATGTATTTGGCGACTCAGAATAGGTGATGTATACCTATTATGGGGGCGTCACAGTTGGTATCAAAGCTTAGGGATATGATCCCTGGCTAAAATGAAAGAATAGAACTAGGAGGGGAGAAACGGGGAATTCCTTCGCTAGTATGACCTACCTAAGTTTATTTGATATTTAATTGGTCGGTCAAAGTATAAGGATAATATGTTATATGTTAATTAACCTTTGTTTTGTGGCAGTATCTGAAAATGACATCCGAGAATGTTGAGAATAGCAATGGAGCACAAGAGACCATTGAGTCTCCACATATCAATAATCAGGATAATGTGCATCAGGAAGGCGACAATCCTCATGCAAACAATAACACGGACCAAATGATGAATGATGGATTGTTCAGAGGCTTTATGCAATTCATGCAACATCAGGCGAGAGCAGCTCCTGTCCAAAATATAGGTGGAAACACTGGAAACTCTCGGACGGTCACAACTAAACAGTTCAAGGAGTTGGGACCACCAGAGTTTATTGGAGAGCCAAAACCACTTAAGGCGGAAGCATGGATAAAGCAGATCACCAAGATATTTGATGTCTTGGGATGCTCCGAGGAGCAAAAGGTTCCCTTCGCCACCTTCATGTTGCATGAAGAGGCAGATTACTAGTGGGAATCTGTAAAACGTACCCAGCCTGACGCACTTAAGATGTCTTGTGAGAAGTTCCAAGAGCTATTCAACGACAAGTACTTTCCCAAGAGTATTCGTCACATGAAAGAGGTGGAGTTTATCAAGTTGGAACAAAACAATACGACCGTGTCGCAGTACGAGGCTAAATTTACAGAGTTATCCCGGTTTGCATCCCATTTGGTCAATAATGAGGAGCGAATGACGTGAATGTTTTTAAGAGGTTTGAAATCGGAGATATGTCAATATCTTATTTCTCATAAACTGTGTTTGTACTCAAATGTTTTAAATAGGGCTCAATTATTGGAGCGCGGTAACGAGTCAACGCAACCAAAAGAAAGCAACCGGCAGCATGAAAATACCAGTTGTATCAGTCATCGAAACGGTGACAACAAACGTGGAGGGAATCAACATGCCAGAAATGGTAACCACTTCGATGGTAATCATGGCCAAGACAGTAAAAATGGACATTTCAAGAAAAGGAGATTCAACAATGATGGAAAGACGTTAGCACCAGCAACTGTGGTTAAGGAAGGAGAACGACCACCTATCATATGCTTCAAATGCGAAGGGGAGGGACATATCAGTCCAAACTGCGCGATGCCAACCAAAGCGTGTTATAATTGTGGAAGAGAAGGTCACCTAGCCCGATTTTGTCATTCACCGAAGACAAGTTCAGCTAGGATGGAGGCACCAAAGGCGCCCCGAGAAAAGTCAAAGCCGGTGGTGCAAGGGAGAGCATTTGTTGTGACCTCCCAGAAAGCAAAAAACTCGAACGAGGTCAACACGGGTAAGCTTATCATAAACTCTAGCGAAGTCTATACCTTATTTGATACCGATTCTACCCATTCTTTTATTTCTCCTACGTGCGCTCAACGTTTAAATTTGACTCCGGAGAAATTAGACTTTGACTTATCTGTTGAAACTCCGTTGGGACAAACCTTCATTACATCCACTGTTTATAAGTCTTGTTTGGTTTAAATCGGTACCTCACATTACCTGTCGATCTTATTTCATTAAAAATACTTGCATTTGATGTGATTTTAGGGATTGATTGGTTAATTACTCATCATGCAAAAATTGATTGTTTTCGTAAGGTTGTTAGCTTTCATATTCCTAACCAACCTATTATGCGAATTCAAGCAACTAAACCATTAAAATCAATCACTGTCATTTCAAGCATTAAAGCTATTCGTTTATTGAAAAATGGATGTCAAGCTTTCTTAGCTCATATCACGGATCTAAATAAAAATACGTCAGTTTTGAATGATATTTCTGTTGTTAATAAATTTCCTGACGTATTCCCTGAAGAACTTCCTGGCCTACCCCCAGAGTGTAAAATTGAATTTTGTATCGACCTTGAACCCGGTACAAAACCCATTTCCAAAGCCCCATATCCAATGGCTCCTATTGAACTTCAGGAGTTAAAGATCTAACTACAGGAATTGTTAGACATTGGCTTTATTCGTCCTAGTACTTCTCCTTGGGGTGCTCCTGTTCTATTCGTGAAGAAGAAAGATGGGAGTATGCAACTTTGTTTTGATTATCGGGAGTTGAATCATGTCACCATCAAAAATAGGTACCCATTGCCGCGTATTGATGACCTGTTTGACCAGTTGCAAGGCGCCAAATTCTTTTCAAAGATTGATCTTCGTTCCGGATATCACCAGTTAAAGATTAGAACCGATGACATTCCAAAGACGGCTTTCAGAACTCGATACGGGCATTATGAATTCCTAGTCATGTCCTTTGGATTGACTAATGCTCCTGCTACCTTCATGGATATGATGAACGGAGTATTCAAGGAATATTTGGATCACTTTGTGGTCGTCTTTATTGATGACATCTTTATTTATTCCAAAAGCCGTGAAGATCATGAACAACACTTGAGGCTGATACTCCAAAAGCTTCGTGAATACAAGCTTTATGCCAAGTTGAAGAAATGTGAGTTCTGGCTTGAGGAAGTAGCATTCCTTGGGCACGTGGTATCAAGTCATGGAATATCTGTTGACCCAGCAAAGATTGAAGCTATTCAAAGCTGGGAGCAACCTAAATCAGTGACCGAAGTACATAGCTTTCTCGGCTTAGCTGGTTATTAACGAAGATTCGTAGAAGGGTTTTCTCGAATCGCTACTCCACTAACTCAGCTGACTCGGAAAGATACAAAGTTCGGTTGGAGCGAGGAATGTGAGAAGGGTTTTCAAGAACTCAAGAGGAGACTCATTTCAAAGACTACTCGTAATACCATCCGCCTTGAGGGATTTGTCATCTACAGTGATGCTTCGGGCAAAGGGTTAGGATGTGTTCTCATGCAACATGGGAAAGTTATAGCCTATGACTCAAGACAACTCAAAGAATATGAGAGAAATTATCCCACTCATGATCTAGAGTTGGCAGCTGTTGTCTTCGCACTTAAAATTTGGAGGCATTACTTATATGGAGAGAAAGTGGAGATATTTACGAATCATAAAAGCCACAAATATTTCTTCACTCAAAAGGAACTCAACATGCGACAACGACGTTGGCTTGAACTGTTGAAAGATTATGATCATACCATCTAATACCATCCTGGAAAAGCGAACGTGGTAGCTGATGCATTGAGTAGAAGATCATATGCAAGTACGAGTGCGATATTGTCAACGCAAAGGCCCATTTTGTGTGACTTGCAAAGGATGGAGATAGATTTTTAGACTCCAGGGACCCATGAGATGATGGCGAATATACGAGTAGAACCGACTTTAATCAATAAAGTTAAAGTTGCTCAAGCTACAGACCTGGAGCTGATGTGTATGAGGAAGAAAGTGCAAGAAGGTGCTATGCCGGAAGCAAGAATTGATGAAGAAGGAATACTTCGAGTCAACTCCAGACTTTGTGTTCCTAACGACCCTGATTTAAAGTATAAAATCATGATGGAGGCGCACAACACACCGTTTGCAATCCATCCTGGGAGTACCAAAATGTATCATGATCTTTGACATACATTTTGGTGGGGCAATATGAATAGAGAGATAGCGCTGTTTATCTCAAGGTGTCTAACGTGTCAACGAGTAAAGGCGGAGCATCAAGTACCAAAAGGTCCATTGCAACCACTTGAAATTCCAGAGTGGAAGTGGGAGCACATTACCATGGATTTCGTTACTGGTCTTCCCAAGGTTTCTCAAGGCATAGATGCAATTTGGGTCATTGTTGATAGATTGACCAAGTCTGGTCACTTCTTACCTATACGAGAAACTTATACACTTGAACGTCTTGCTCGTATGTATATAAACGAGATTATAAGACTGCATGGTATGCCAAGATCCATAGTTTCGATCGAGACCCAAGATTCACTTCACGATTTTGGGTTAGTTTGCAAAATGCTATGGGCACGGACTTTACGATTTAGCTCGGCATATCATCCTCGCACGGACGGGCAATGGAGAGGACTATTCAAACTCTTGAAGATCTATTAAGACTCGTGTCCTTGACTTCAAGGGAAGTTGGGACAAGTTCTTACCATTGGTGAAGTTTTCCTACAACAACAGCTTATCAAGCAAGTATTGGCATGGCTCCATTTGAGGCGCCAGTATGGAAGAAAGTGTCATTCTCCAAAGATCTTTGGGATGAGGTGGGTGAAGCAACGTTGTTGGGACCGGAGTTGGTACGTATGACTACGAAAAAGATTCAAACGATCCGACAACGTATAAAAACCTCACAAGATCGACAAAAGAGTTATGCTGATCTTCATCGAAAAGACGTGGAATTCGATATAGGAGATCATGTGGTGTTACGTGTTGCTCCATGGAAAGGAGTTACGAGATTTGGAAAGAGAGGAAAGCTCAATCCTCGATTCATCGGCCCATTTTTAATCCTCGATCGAGTAGGAACTGTGGCCTATAGACTCGCTTTACCTCCAAGTATGTCTCGTGTTCATAACGTTTTTCACATATCTATGTTACGTAAATATGTGGAAGACCCGAACCACATTATTGAGTTAGAACCGGACGAAATAGCGGAAGATTTGACGTATGAAGAGGTTCCTGTTCAAATCTTGGATAACAAGGAACATATTCTACGCTCCAAAGTTATACCTCAAGACAAAGTTTTGTGGAGAAACCACGATGTTGAGGAAATGACCTGGGTGTTAGAATCTGAAATGAAATCAAGGTATCCTTACCTCTTCGACATACCAGGAACGTACCCTAATTTCGAGGGTGAAATTTCATAAGAAGGGGAGGTTGTAAGACCCCAACTTTTATAAATAAAGATGAATTTTCTATAAATATCATTTTTGAATATTATGAAATAAATTTGTTATAATGTTATAGTTGTGGGTAATATTTATAAATTTTGCAAAGTACGCAAGTTGTTATATAATATTCGATTGGTCGGGGAATATTCGTTTTAACAGGGAATATTCGTATAACCAAGACAATCATTGGTGGACCCATAACGGAATTATTGTTTGATTGAGAAAACGACAAAAATACTTTATAAAAATAACGACGGAAGTTTTACTGTTAATCTGTTGAAACACGCAGTTGTTAAAAGTACAAGAATATGCTGTAGTAGTTGCATAGCGGATTTCGGTATTGATTATTGATGCTTACGTGAGAAGTCACTCAGTTTTGTTTAACAATTGTTATAGTAATTGCTGCAAAATATCTCACGTTATTTGATTCAATTATTGTCAATATTTTATATATTATTAAATCAATAATTGAGATGACAAAGTTATTAATATTAATATTTTCAATATTAACGATGTCTAGAAGTTACGCCAGGAGAGGTTTGGTCACCTAATTGCGCCAATAGGAGAAATTCTTATTGAAAGCCCCTCTTTCCGGGAACGACCGGTCGATTAATATTGTGAATTATAATAATGATGATAAGTGTTGTTAAAATATTGAGAGGATTTTTTTTATGAATTAGTTGTCGAAATTTTGCTTATTATTTGGATTCCCAGCTACCCATTTTTCAAAATAATTGGTAGAAAGTTATCTCACTCTTGTTTTATTACTTATATATATATATATATATATATAAGTTTATATTATATATATAGTAATAGTGGGTGTGTGCAATATTGTGTATGATTGTGTGTGTACGTGTGGGAGAAGGAAAGTGTGGTTAGTGGCTTAAAATTGGTTGGTGTAGTGTTGATATTGCAGTATTATATATATATATATATATATATATATATAGATATTGCATGTGGAGATTGACTAATGGGGGAAGTAATATTTGGATTCACGGGAGGAAAGATAAGTTATTGGAGGGAGTATAATGATCAAATGTCACAAAGTCTTGGGTGGATGTTGATGGATGTTGGTTTTGGTGGAAAAAATGCCATATAAGGCATGTGATCACGGAGTGATATATATATATATATATATATATATATATATATATATATATTATATATTATATTTTTTTTTTGTTTTACTTGATAATGGATTTCAAAGAAGGCATCCGTGAATTGTTTCTCTGTAGCGTCCGTGAATTATTTTTCAAATAGTATCCCTTCAATTTTCCTATAAATAGAAGCTCATTCCTTCATTATTTTTTACTTAATTCAATCGAAACTCTAGAGAGAAATTATAGAGAGACTATAGAAAAGTATTCCGCTACTTCCCTACCGTTATATCCAATTTCTTTTACTGTAAGGGGTATTATTTTTTGTATTCATGAAGAGAACTTCTGTTATTCCATTATTTATTATTCTGTTGAATAACTTGTATCTGTGAGCTACCCTATACTTGGTGAAATTCTTTTGTTATTCCATTCGTTATTATTACATTGGAATATCCTATCTCACAGGCTTTTACGCGGACTCGATTCCGCCTTTTTATTATTCTCGCTGGAATATCCCGTCATGGCATTTTACGCCGGACCGATTCCGTCTTTATTATTCTCGTTGGAATATCATGTCTGCGTGCTTTCTGTGGGACCGGTTCCATTAATTATTATTCTGTTGGAATAACTCCGCTCGTCATGGTCTATCGCATGCCCTGTGATTTCTTTTGTTATTCCATTCCTTATTATACTCGGTTGGTTAAAGTTTTGACTTCTATACTCCATGAAATTAGTGGAATATTCTTGATATTTAAGCTTCATCCAAAGATCTTTTCATGGAAATATTCTTCTGAGCATTCTTGAATTTTACTGCACAAAGAAGTATCATGTTAAAAATTTGGACGTTAATAATTCCTGGATAAAATAATTCTTGAACTTGTTTTATTGAATTCTTATATCATTGTCATCATCCTCATGTTTATATTTTGTTGAAAGTCATCTGTGGCTCAGTAGTGCATAGATGGACTTGTTATGATTATGACCGAGGATTATTCTTGTAATCATAACCGTAATGTTACAAATGATGTGGTAAAAGTCCTCATTGGCCCGTAGTGCATTGATGGACAGCTTGTTGGCATGATCCCTGACCATTAATGAATACACAAATATTCTTGGCCCGTGAGTGCATAGATAATTGTGGTCGTGATACTAAAGAATATCCTTGGTAGTAGTGCGGGGTGATTCGATGATGTGGATTATTTATTAAGTTGAGTCTCAAATGATAAAAGTGATGAAAAAAAACCTTTTAAATCATAAAAGATAGTGGATTTTATTTTCTACTTGACTCTTTTATTGGATTGCTTGTTCCGCTGCAGTTAAACTTGATGTCTATTATATTTTATCAGTTTAACATTGTTGAAGACTAATGATAATTTATTTTGCTTTATCTTAGTCATAATATTTCTTACTGGGCTAGTTAAGCTCACCCTTTCTTTCACTGTTCTCTTTAGGAAATGAGAATATAGCTGGGACGAGTCAGGGAACGGAGTGATGGTCCAGAGGATAGCATTAGTAGTCCTCACTATTCTGTGAAATAGTGTATTAATAAATGTATTGAGGACTTATTTTGAGTTTTAATACTGTCTAAAAGACAATGTTTGTATTGAAACTCACGGCTTATGTTGTATATGTAAAGATTGTATTTGTATTATGTACCATGTATTTGGCGACTCAGAATAGGTGATGTATACCAATTTTTGGGGCGTCACATGTGGTACCCAAAGGAATCCTCATTTGAACTAATAGGATACACAGATGCTGATTTTACAGGATGCAAAATAGATAGAAAGAGTACCAGTGGCACTTGTCAACTTCTAGGAAATAGACTTGTGTCCTGGTTTAGCAAAAAGCAAAACTCAGTGTCTACCTCAACTGCGCAGGTTTAATATATTGTCATTTTGGCAAAATTCTTCAGGTCTTTCGAGATCCTATGGATGAGAAATCAGCTAGCTGACTATGGGTTCGACTTCAAATCTATTCCCATACACTATGACAATAGAAGTGCCATAGCTATAACTCATAATCCTGTCATGCATTCTAGGACTAAGCATATAGAAATAAGGTATCACTTCATTAGGGATCATGTGCAAAATAGAACTATATCTTTACAATATATCCCTACTGAAAATTAACTTGCTGATGTTTTTACAAAACCACTAGATGAATCCAGATTTAATAAGTTAATAACTGAGCTAGGTATGCTAAATCTACAACCATGAAATATATTCTCTAGATTGTGCTAACCATGATAGATACAAAGGCTGAACTCAAAATCGTAGACATGATCAAGGAAAGCTCACGATCGTAGAGTTGAAAAGAAGACTACCCCAACGATCGTAGCAAAGACTTAACTATCGTAGTGCAGACTCAACGATGACACAAGCCCCATTCACAAAGCAAAAATGTATCCTGTGATGACAAGCTTCATAACATAGCAATCTCTCTAAGAGGTGGCTCAGGAACAAACCTAACCCTTGAATCTCTCCAAGAGGTTGGCCCTTCCCGAGCTGCCTTAAAAGGATGCTTTATCAAAAACTCATCACAAGGATTCAGACAGACTCGACGATCGTTGGAAAGACTCAACGAATGCTGATCAGACTCAACGTATGCCAGACAGACTCGACGATCGTAGGACAGACTCGACGATCGTAGGACAGACTCAACGAACATAAGACTACCTCAACGATCGTAGTCTTCCTAAGGGCACCTCAGCTCTCAAAAGGCCAAGAGCAAATCAGTACATTCCTGCACAGTCAAAATCGTAGAGCCAAGCAAAAATCGACAGTTCCACTAAGTGAAAAAGAGAGAGGGAAGTTACAAGTACAAATTGAGATCATGTTTTTGAAATCTGAAGTTCAAAAGATTATCTCTCTCATCCTCTCTTTCTCTCTAAAAGCGAAACCCTAAATCAAAGAAAAAGCTCAACAGATCTCACTTCCAACTACAGAATCAATGGCTGCTTCAAATGTTATTTCAGGCTACAGACTCTGCTTCGACGAGTTCAAGACTGCTCCACCAAAATTTCACAAGACGCTAGCCTTACTGAAGAAGGCGGGTCTCGAAGAGGCATTGAGCACCGATACACTCATCTATCCCAAGCTAGTGAAGGAGTTCTATAAGAATGGTGTGTTCGAACACAACACCATCACTACTCGAGTAAAAGGAGTAGAAATGAGACTAAAGGAAGAGGACTTCAATCTGGCCCTAGGTTTCAAGAATGAAGGGCACCCATTCTTAGACAGCATAAACTTCCAAGAGAGTCTAAAGAAAATGCATCACAAGAAAAACCCCTCTGTAAAAGGATACAAAAAGAAAGAGTTCCCACAAAGGTATGAGTTCTTGGCTGACATTATTGGAAAATGCATATTCTGCAAGAGCTCAGGTCATCACTCGGTGAATGAAGCTCAACTTAAGCTCATGACAGCCATATTTTATGGCATACAACTCAACTATGGAGCGGTATTACTCGAGTGGATCGGCAGGTGGATCCTCAACTCGAAGAAATCAAAAAGCCCTCAAAAAATGCTATATGGGCGTTTCATAAGTATCATTCTGCAATCAGTACTGGGTGACAAAATTGGGGATGAAGAGGGAGAAGCCATAAACCCAAATCAAGGCATGTTCGGATGATGACAGAATCCAGTGAAAGAACTGGGGATCTGAAGAACGCAGGCATTCCTGGAAACATGTCTGTTGTCAGGGAAGAAGAACAAGAAGGAGAAATCAACAAGGAAGAACCCTCTGCCCTTTCCAGAAAAAGCAAGGGAAAGAGGAAGCTAAGAGCTAGACAGTTAGAAGAGCCTCAAGGTTCTACAACTGATATTCCTATAGAGTCCTCTGATATAGAGACTCTGAGATTGCTGAGAAGGAAGCAACAGCAAAATGGAGCTGATGAGGATCAAGCCACCATATCACAGATCCTAAAGAAGAACAAAGTTGGACATAAGTCCAAAAGACCATCAGTCACCTCTATCGTAGAGTCTCTGCTGCTCACTGAGACAAGACCAAGTGTGGCAGAAAAAGAGGTAGTTGTTTCAAGTATAATAGTTGCTCAGAAAGACAAAGCTAAGACTCAAGAAAATCCTGAAGTTGTGGCTAAATCCAGCAAATCAAGGAGAAAGCTAGTCAAGAAGTACATTCTTGAAAATGAAAAGGTGCTGAAAAAGGAAGCCAAGAGTGTGGCTGCAAAAGAAGAACTGTCCCAAGCAAATAAAGAGGACAGTGCTCCAGCTGAGGGGGGAGACCCCTAAAATTCTCATGATAGAGAATACACCGACTGAGGGGGAGAAGTCTGCAGCTCAAGAAGATGTTACAGCTGAGGGGGAGTTTCTGAACTCTCAAGAAAATGTTCCAGCTGAGGGGGATTTACTGAACTTACAAGAAGATAATCTTGCTGAGGGGGAGCCTCATGATATCTCCATGGCAGAAGAAGAGATTCCTGCCCAAGATAAAAATGAATCAGTGTCAGACCATCCAGAGCCCATTGAGATAATGGAATCCTCAAATGAAGATAAAGAAGAGGAAGAAGATGATGATGAGCTTATAATCACTGGCGTGGGGAAAGATGGATATAGGAGCTATCTGTACACTCAAATGTTTTCCTACTTACCTATGATGGCATACCATCAAGCTCAAATCCTAAACTCATGGGATCACATGTTCTGGAGCTTTAAAGAGTATCCAGCCATCTCAGTTCTGGCTCATGGATTTCCAAGAAAAGTCATCTTTGCCAAGAAGCTGCTTACAAATACCTCTTCCTCAAAAGATAAACCTGAGGTACTGTCTATCCCTACAAAATTCTGAGTTAATCACTTACCATCATCTTCATTTAGCTATTTTTATGAATTCCCTCGATGGTTGGAAGTGAGTCTCAATCCAGTAAATCAATTTCTAGTTGCAGAATCCCAAAATTCTGTAACTGAAGAACCAAATGAAGTCAACTTTACTTTGCTCCCACAAATCACCACCTCTACGATTCCAGACTCCAACCACATCGTAGAGTCTCACATCGAAATCGTAGAGTCACCTATCCCAGACATCCAAACCCAAGCCCCTCCATCAGACATATCATCATCCTCCTCAAATAACTACTTTAGTCTTGACCTTGCTCTTTACAACTTGCAAGATCAACCCCAGCATACAACCCCTCCAACCACCAATCCTCAAACCAATGATACTCACCCAAGCCTGCCTACAAAGGATGACTTAAAAGAAACTTCTGAGAAAATGGTCAAGTCTATAGAAGCAAGTTTGGAATCTCACTCTGATCTCATAAATATCCGGCTGAATCAAATGATCACAGCTACAAATAATTTCCCTGGCACTATGAATACTGAACTTACAAAGAAGTTGAGGGAGATTATCCAAGAAATTCTTAAGAGCATGAAGGACAGAGATGAAATTCACTTCCAGATAGCTGCCAAGCAAAGAGAGGCTATTCTTGCAATGCAGAAACATCAAGACAACCAACATACCTTGATGCTGGAGAATATCATCAACTTAAAAGCCTTTGTCTATGACTTCCAGAAATCTTATGCCAATCAGGAAAAACATAATGATATAATTCTTTCAGTTCTCCAAAACAAAGAAACAAGATCTGAAAAACAGATCAAGGAAAATAGAGAGGACATTGCTTTATAACAAAAGCCAATCGAACGAGCTTGTCCAAGGTGTTAATCGATTCGTCTGCATAATATTTGAACCCTTGATCTTTACATAAAGGGAGAATAAAGGTAAAGGAGTTTAGGGAGGACAAGGCAGAGGCAGAGGAGGTCATGGAACTTAAGAAAGGGGAAGAGGACAATATCAAGCTCAAGCATCACGAAGCCCTCCTACAAGACAATTCCACAATCAGACTTAATGATCTGATCAACAGGTAATTGTAATGGCTATACCATTAAGCTGTCAGGAGTCAACTCCCAGCTCACAAGATGTGTCTACTGTACACATAAGAATGCCAACTGGAGATCCTGCATTCATGCACAGGCATGAGAAGAATCCAATACTAAGTCTAAGCGAGCTGGAAGAGTTAGCCAGAAATGAGGAAGCTCAAAGAAAAAGAAGGGCTGAGGAGTACGCCAACCCACCTCCACGAAAGAAGCCAAGGAAATAGAGATAAGTTGAAACTTAAATTTCTTATTGATGTAAAGCTGAATTGTAATATCTTCTGATCATCAATAAATTCATGCTTATTCTCTAGAAATTTTAGCTGCTCACTGAAATACTAAGTCATGTTTAAATTTCCTGCAAATGCATCTAGTCACTAATAATCATGACAACAAATCTCCTTGGTTATGTAAATATCAAATAGGGGGAGATTGTTGAGAGAATGCATATTATGATTTGATGTTTTAATGTATATGCTCATGATTATTTGTAAGGTCCTTCAATGAATATATGTACAAGGACTTAGTGATAGATCAAAGTTGTTAGGTTGATCTAAGATCTTAACATGTATCATTCTTTTAATAGAATGTATAGATAGAAAAGATCAAATCTGTTAGGTTGATCTTGAGATGTAATAGATAGGGTTCGAAGAAATTGTAGTGTATCATCTGATCAACAGTGCAAAAGTCAAGGCAGAAATGTAGAGCTTAACGAATCGTAGTGTGTGCCTGCCTTGAAGGGACTCTTCAAAAATCGTAGAGTAGTCCCAACGTTTGTCGAGCCAACTCCACGATTGAAGTGTGTTGAAGGAAACATAAAGTTTACAAGTCAATGATCGTAGTGTGCTCTCGGGAACGTAGAGTCAACAACACAAGCAAGTAAGGATCATAGTGTGCAAGGGTTTAAGAGAAATCGTAGTACTCTCTATATGATAGCATCAGATCAAGCACCAAGGCAACAAGTCACTATGATCTGAATCGTAGAGAATCATGATCCAAATCGTAGAGCATCATCTGTCTCATGTCAGAAAACGACGAGCCTCATGATTTGTGAAAAGGTAGATTTCAACATATGAGAAATGGATTCTAGACGCTGCAGTGCTCATCAGTCCCAGAGTAAAGAAATATCCTTAGTATGCAACAAAGAAGCGTATTGAAGAAGCTAAGGATAGTACCATGGATAAGAGGGACAAAATACCTTTTCAGGTGGTAGGTGAGAAAGCAGTCTGCTATGTTAGTGGGCCAGAATGCAATTTCAGAAGATGTGCAGAAATGTCTCCATCACAGTACAAAAAGTTCAGACGCATTTAATGCCACAACGGATGGATCCAACAGATAGTTTTCAACATCACATATATGCGGAGATCGATGCATGATGAGAGAGAACTAAGCAAGCATTGAACAAACAACGTGAACATCTCTCAAGCTCAACTCTACGATCTGAGATATTGCAAAGCTTGCTCAGCTACTCAGTTCTTTAGAACAAGTGCTTACATAGCGACTGAGTAGCAACCATCAAGAACACAACATTATCAACCAATTGAAGAAGAGTACCAAGTCTGCTGGACTTGAAGAGTTCAAGAGTGAACTAAGAAGTTCATAGACTGCTGGTCTAGAAGGAATCTGTGTGATTCAGAAGTTGTAACAGACATCCTTAGTGGATTTCCTACTCGTTGAGTAGAAGAGTGGACTAGGAGCTTTAAGTGCTCTGAACCACTTAAAAACGACTGTGTCATTTACATTCTTATCATAACTCCTATAACTGCCTCACCCTCATTACTCCATTGCTTGGTAAAGAAGATTAAAGCAAACATTTATTCCGCTAAGTTTTAATCATTATCAAAGAACAAGTTTAAAAAGAAAAGATTTTTAAATATCTATTCAACCCCCCCTTCTAGATAACTATTGTGCCAACTAGGAACTAAAAATATATATATATATGAGGGTCATAAGACCACAAACTATGTCCAAAGTTATAAGTATTCTTTCAACTTAAACCTAAACAGTCATAAGACTGTATGGATTTCTCGTACTTAGGAGGATCAGCCCTTCATACCATGTATTATGCACAAACATCTAAACGTTATGCATAAGTTATCCCCTGTAATAGGGTTGTTTATCTCAGTATTTAAAATACAAGTACGCACCAAAGTAAATTTAGTTTGGATAGGTTTCAAGGTAATTTAGAGTTTAACGATCATCAACTAAGGATTGGTTGAATAAAAGTGTAATAACAATATGCTATGGAATAAGTCATAAATGAATCAACATTGTATGTTAAGGTCATGCTTTAGAAATGAACTAAAAGCATTAGCATTGAATAACTGATAAGTTGATTTTATATCCACGAATTGACGTCCAATTTAAGCTTAATTGTTGTTAAATCCTTGTTTTATGTTCTTCTTTTACCTGTTTCTTGTTATTTTATGTATAGGATGGGTGGAGTGGTGTATGATTGAAAAAGGAGAGCATTTGAAGCAATTTTGGAGCAAGTTTGATGTTCAAGCCAAGTCAGAAAACAGTAGCCATGCCCACCAGGGCGGGGGGTCACGAATCCTGACTCTCCTATTTGGTTTCGAATATTATTGGAACATGGATTGGGGGATTTTCATGGCACATGGACTCTAAATCCATCACCCTCCTCCATTACAAATCCATGAACCCATTACCTCAATCACTCATTCTTATTCACCATCTCTATATAAACACAACCCCATTACCCAAGTTTGGCACCTACACTGAATTTGAAATCAGAAAGCCACGAATTAGGGTTCCTATTGGGAGAATTAAGCTTAAACCTGAGAATGAGTGAACAATACTACAAATTCTTCATCTTCTCCTTCAATATTTACCACAAAAATTGACAAGTTTGGGGGAAGAAACCTCTGTGCACACCAAGTGTTTGATAATTTATTTGAACCAAGTTTGGGGAAAGAGTAATGTGTTCAGACATTCGGAATTCAATGGCATCTCAACCTACATCCAAACGACAAAGGGGAGAGAGTTCAAGGCCAACACCACCTTCACGAACCTTCAACCGACGCAAATTCAAAAGTGCCGCCGCCGCTGACCAATACGACTACATGGTCACAAAGGCTCTTACACCGGAGCGGGGGTTGGCACCAGATGCTCACGACGGTGAAATGATGCAACAGATTTATCAGAAAGGGTGGATCAAGTTCACTGCAGAGCCCGAGGCCGCTGCTGTCAATGTGGTCAAAGATTTCTATGCTAACGCCAAGGACAAGGCACCTTTCAACGCTTTTGTGCGGGGTCGATTGGTCACGTTCAGTGTCGATGCCATCAACACGTATTATCAGTTGTGGGTGCCTCGACAGTGCCAATATGATCACTTGAGGGATTTCGATCCTAACATTGAGGTTGTTCTTAAAGAAATGACTAAGCCGAGAACAACATGGATCAAGGGTCGGAAAGGAGGTACAGTTTTTCATAGAAAATATCTCAGCCGGTATGGGAAGATTTGGTACGCCTTCTTATGTGCGAAATTGTTGCCATCCATACACACCTCAGACGTCACCAAAGAGAAGGCACTACTTCTATATGCAATTGTGCAAGACTTTATCATCGACGTCGGGGCCATAATCAGTTTTTCTATTCGTCGATGCTTGCGAGGTAATTTTTTGGGATGGTTGCCACACCCATCACTCATTTGTGGGTTGTGTCGCCAAGCAGGTGCTCGATGGTCAGATGATGAGCCCACTTAGATGCCGCTACAGCTACTAGACAACAAAATGATCGCGCGATATTCAGTGTGGGCCGAGGGTGAATCTCATCCTAGAGGTTTAGGTTTTGTATTTCCCTCAGCTTTGGAGGACGAAGCTGACGCTAAAGATACCTTGGATGATGAGGACGAGACTATGGGAAAGCAAGGAACTGAGGCGACACCATCTTCTAATGTAATATCTAGCCCTCAGTTTCTTGAATTTCAATGACAAATGGAGGAACACAACAAGATATCACAAAGGGAGATGCGACGGCTTGCTGCGAGACAAGACCACATGTTTGATGCAATGAACATGTCGTTCGCATCTTTGAATACGACACCCCAGAGCTTTAATCCAGCTGCACAATTTTCATTTCAGCAGCCTATGCCAATGCCGAGGTTTCCACCAAGTGACTCCGAGGGATAAGATCAACCACCACCACCCCATACTTAGGCAATTACAGGGAAGTCCTCACTCATATTATTGCATTATTCATCCAATGAGGACATTGTTGTTATTACGTTTGGGGGAGTTAGTTTTATTTTGCATTTTTGCATGCATAATGTCATTAGTTAGGTTTGCATTTGTTATTTAGTTTTGCATGTAGTTTAAGCGTTCATGTAATCATATAGTTGCATAGTAGCTTAGGTGCATATTTAGTTTTTATTGTTGTTTTTTTTATGTTTGCCCTATATAAAAAAATAAATTAAAAAAATAATAATAAAATTTGTTTTAGTTAAACATCGTGTTTGCATATGGCCAGCAGTGTTGTGGTTCATTTTATCTTGACCAAAGATGAGATTGAGATTAAGTCAATAGATACAACACTGATTATTAGAACTTTGATGTAGTTTCTGTTATGAATTGGATCTTGTTCTTGTTTGAAACTGGTATTAAACGGTTAGCACACAAATAACATATGTGTCGACTGGTGAGTTCAAATTGATGCATAAAAAGTTCTAAAGGTTAATGCTAGTGTGAATGAAAAAAAATACAAGGATAGGCAGTGAAAAACGAAGAATTAGGCAAGAACCTAAGTTTGGGGGATAAATGTGGGGTACATAAGCTTTATATATATATATATATATGTCGTGACTAGTCTTGTTTCAGGGCCTTTGTTACTTAAGCAAGTACGCCCGTAGGGGTGTCTTAACACCTAGCGCCCTAAGGTCTTTTATGGTCTGGGAGTCGTTGGTTGAAAGCTCGCTAAGGGGTAGAACTGTTAGCCTAATGAAATGAGGCATTGCACAGTCATTTAAAAAAAAGAAAAAAACAAGAGAAAAACAAAATGATAATAAGACGGGAAAAGAGCAAAAAGCCCCGTGAAAAAAATATATAAAGAAAATATAAAGTATAAGTACCCTATGTGAACCCTTGATAGTGGTAATTGTGTAACTTTAGTTGGAACTCGTCTGCTTTTGAATTTTTTGAGTTTGCTCTATATTATTCTTTCGAAGAAGTTGGTTATGTGTTGAATTTGAGTCTGTGTCAGTTTTCATGGATGTTGCACACACACACTATATCAGTGATGACAGTCTAAGATTCAAGAATTTATAAGAAGTTAGTGATTGGTTTTAATATGAAATGTTGTAATGTTTGTTTGATTTTTCTGAGGCCGGATGAATAAATTTGATTCTATGATACTGTTGGATTCGTAATCATATAGTTAGATACATTACATCTCATTGCATTGCATTACGTAACATGTAGTTTGTTTGGTGCTCGAGGACTACCTCAGTTTAAGTTTGGGGGATTTTGATAAGTGGATTTTATATCCACGAATTGACGTCCAATTTAAGCTTAATTGTTGTTAAATCCTTGTTTTATGTTATTCTTTTACTTGTTTCTTATTATTTTATGTATAGGATGGGTGGAGTGGTGTATGATTGAAAACTAAGAGCATTTGAAGCTATTTTGGAGCAAGTTTGAATTTCAAGCCAAGTCAGAAAATAGTAGCCATGCCCGCCAAGGCAGGCCCATTTTTGCTATTCACCCCCGCTGTAACGACCCCAAAATTCATACAATAATATTCTCCTTCTCGGTCGTTAATAATACAACATTAATCTATCTTTACATCATTATTCGATATTAAAATCACTAAAAATGCGGAATATTTAAATCTTTTATACATTTCCTTCTTTATTGCACTAGATTGCAACCTTTACATTACATCTCTTCGATTCAAATCTATATCATGAATCGTTACATCAAAATGACTATACAAAGTCTTACATCATCAATAGATATCCATATACACCGGATAACTGAACTTACAATTCAACAACATGTTATATTCAACATATTAAATACATTTCCCATAAAACTTAAGTAATCTTCGTGAATATGGATCTCTATAATTTACGTAGCACATATCCTTACCTTAAATCTTTAACCTGTAAAAATGGTTATTTGCAAGAGTGAGCTCGACAGCCCAGCAAAATCTAACAGTTTTCATGCATCACATAACACATAATAATATGCTAAACATACATATCATAATAATTAAAGTAAAATGGCATACAAGCTTTTAATTCAAATAACAAATATAAAGATTGAGTTCCTTACTCAATCCTCCTTATTTAACCAAAACAATACAGTCATAAATTGACTTTAACATTTCACGATTTGTTATCATGCAATTTAAAATAGTTCATCAAATCCACATAGAAAATAGGAACTGAAAGACTTGCCTTGATCGTTGTTTACCAATAACAGTTTAACAGCTTACAGTTATTTGCACTTCACGTGCCCTACACAATTATATAATCATACACATCAACTATTAGTCACATAACAACACATAGTAATTGTAATGTAAACTCTACTCCACATCTCATAATTTTTCATATTAGTTAGCACACAATGTTCAATTAGATTGTGTTAACTTTCAATTTATATCTCATTGTATTTCATATTCAAAGTTCATTCAAGTGCTTAAGTCTTGCTAGGACTACTTATTGGTTTTATATTAAGTCCATTCCATATCTTATAATATTCATTTCAATTGAATTGAAACACTTTTTAAGTTCATTAACACTTGACACGGCGTTTCAACGTTCATTCGTCACACGCCCGATTTGACTCTCTTGAATGTGCTTAGTATGCTTATACAACTTATCTAATACATCATTTATTAATGCTAAGCATCATTATATTTACTAATATTCATTTTTTATAACTTAGAATAACATCTTTTATCGTCAGAAGCACTACACATGCATATGTGCATGCCCGACGCCCTCCGATTGCCCCTGAAAACACAACAGTCCTAAAGATGACCATTTAGACTACTGTTACAGACCTCCAATTGAAAACCTTAAAGAACAAAAGTTGTAGGTCTATCCGTCCTCGTTACGTATCATCTTGAATCACCTCAATCGGAGTTCGTATGAGAAAGTTATGGCCATTTTACTATAGGAGGTCAAAAGCGTCTGACCTGCATTGCTACGCACCCCAAATATGAGAACTTGGGTAACCAATGGCGTTGGGGAGTGAAAGTTGGTGCTGGGCGCGAATTTACGTCATGCTGAATTTCATTTCAATTGATATGCAAACTTGCGTAACCCAACCATTGGAGAACAAAACAACTAATTTTTGTCTATAACTTAATTTCTAACACTAATTAAGATGCATAACTTATGCCAATTACACATATACACATTATCCAACATGCAAATACTAATTTAAACCACTAAACATCAATCACAGAAAACTTAATTCCTTGAAAACCATATTTTAAACCCAAAAAGTCCATTTTAATACTTCTAGACACTGTGAACACGGTAATCACAGTTATAAACTAATTCAATTCCTTTGAACTTCGTTATCTTAATTTCATACCCAATCATAATCACAGCTCAATTTCTTTTTACAGTTCATAGGCAATAAAATACTCATTTCTAATAGTCTTATAAGACATGTTCGTGCATCTACGTTCACTGTAAAAACCAATTCCCTTTCTTTAACACGTAATTAGCATACAGTCATATATATATATATGTTAGTTATAACAATTATCATTATAATTACGCAAAATTTCATAATCAATTCTAAAACATGGTTTAAATATAATTTTTGTAAAAACCTTATACACTGAAATTCAATAACACCGAGACTTTTCGTAAAACATATATACTTTATATACACATACCTTATGTTGCTTTACAAATTAGTTGTTAATCAGTGAGAATAAGAATTCGGAATCTTCTCTTGTTGCTTCTCTATCTTAGACTCTCTCTCATATTCTCCGAATCTTTTTTCATTTTGTTTCTTCTTAGACTCAAATTTAGCAAAACTAGAATACGTAACTCCAAAAAACTCAAAATCATTATGGCCATAACACGCCAATTAAAAGCATTAGTTACAAAACATATAACGTATCGATTATAAATGTTTATTTTATATTTTATTTATTTAATTTATTTTATTAATAAATCAAAATTTAAAATACAAAAAGCCATAAGGCTCTGCTTAAAAAACTTAGCTTAAAATTAAAGACTTAATATATTTAAGCCTTGTTTGGCAAAATAAATTAAAACTACTTTAATTTATTTTAATAACCACTTATAATATAGTTATTTTTCACACTTCTTTTAATTAAGTTTTCATACTTAATCTAATTAATACCAATAACAATTTATCAATTAAATCATTAAATCACAAAACTCAATACAAATAATTACATATCAAAATGAAATATCAATATAATAATTCATTTAATCAATATAAACTCTCTAATTTAATTATTAAATTAAACTAGGACATTATCCCATAATTATTAATTTTTTTAACTCATTAATTATTTATTAAACAAATAATTAACCAAATTAAATCAAATCAATTAAACAAATATTTATTCAACGATAGACACATCCATTAAATATTTATATAATTCAATAAATATTTAAATATTTTAAATAAACAATCTGGATTGTTACATCATTCCCTCCTTACAAGGATTCTGTCCTCAGAATCACAACTCAAACCACTCATTCGTTACAATCTTCCCTACTTACAAAGATTTTGTCCCTAGAATCGAAGACACAAATTAAACAAATAACTCAGAGTAATCTTTCATCATTTTATCTAAATATAGATTTTATATTTCCTACTACATTCATTACCTTAACAAATTTTAGGTTTCATTTCATAACTTTCACTTGAACTCAATATATTCTGAGTATTATATTCTTAACCCATTCATTTTCGTTTCTAAGAATCGCTATCATAAACACTCGGGATATTACATTCACCCTTTCTTCTAAGAATTTCGTCCTCGAAATTTTATTTATTAATCTTTATTCATTCAATCTATCAAAGTAGATTTTTACGTCACTACTTCACTCATTCATTGGGTTTTATAACCACTTCTTTCAACAAAGATCTTTCTACAATTATTAAACTTTTCTATTAAAAGTTTCACATTATTCTTTGATAACTCACATCCTTCTCACTTCAAAATCTCTTTTCTCACTTATTCAACATATTCATCATTCAGTATCACATTCTACGACTTACTTCTTTCTAAGGAATACTTTCTTTTTTCACTTCCATCTTGCAGAATAACAGGAATCTTCCACAATTGTTCAATAATTGGGAAGTAGTATGAATAACTTAGGAATTTAAAAGATTTCAAATCATGTTGAGGGGTCATAAGACCGTGAACTCTTCTCTAGGTTTAATAGTGCTTCACCCCCGATTCTTCACACTTTAAACCCTCTTTGGCAAAATGTTTATCAATCACAAAGACTGGAAACACCCTCCATTTTTACACTAGGTGGCCAGCCTATTGTACCACTACGTTGGGTCACAACGTAGTGTTTTGTAACGACTATATGCGTTACGCTCGGTACTTACGGTGTTAAGCCCTTCGTACAATGTATTGTGCACAAACATTTCAGCGCAAAGTATAAACTAAGCGCAACCTCTAATAAAAGAGTTGTTCATCTCAGAATTTAGAGTGTAAGCATTCAACTGAGGGTCTAATGACCACGAACCATGTCCACAGTTATAAGTAATCTTTCAACTTTAAGTTTAACAATCATACGACTATAAGGACTTCAAGGTACTTAAGGAATCAATCCTTCGTACATGTATTGTGCTCAAACATTTCAGCGCAAAGTATAAACTAAGCGCAACCCCTAAATAATAGGGTTGTTCATCTCAGCTTTTCAACATCTGAATCCGCACCAAAACAATTTGGTTTGGCATAACTTCTCAAGAAACTCTTGAATTTCGTGAACATCTTTCAATATTTATCTAGCTGAATCAAATAGCATAGACCTCTACTATAATTCGTGTTAGGTTTGTAATATTCATAACGCAATCAAATTGCATAAAAAGTGCGGAAGCGTGGTAAAATCAGAGTTTAAAAAATTTACAAACCATATACCCGGATCATCCTTTATGCACAATTATTAATTAAACGAAAAGATAAAGAATAAAATCATACCTTTGAAGATCGAGCTTCCTCAGGTACAAGTTCACCTCCAAATCCTTTCGCGTTCAATCTTGAATCCACCGGGTTTGGTTCCTTCCTTTGATCAACGTTAGCCACCCAAATGTTTGGCCTCTAGAGGTGATCCACCAAGGAAGAAGAAAATTCAAGAAGATGGGTTTTTGGCTCAAACCCTAGTTTTTCTATCTCTATAGAAAAAGGGTACTCTCCAACAAATTAGAATTATTACGTTGTAAAAGTCAACAACCCATTTACCCATAATAAGACTCCTCTTATTAATAGATGTGGGCAACCCACCTTAACAATTAAGGAATTGGATTTTATTTAATTAATTAAATTCTTTTAATTAATTAAGCTCCCTAATCTTATTAGGGATAATTAATTAAACTCCTTTAACTAATTTTCCTTCCTAATCCAATTAGGAATAAATGAGAGTACTTATATTAAATTAATTCCTAAACTCTTTTAGAAATTAAAATAATAATAATTGTAATAATATTAATAAGACTCCTCTTATTAATTTATATTTAATATTTCTAAAATATTAAATAATAATATTAAGCTATTTAATTTATTCTATCACCATAGATTAAATTAAATATACATAACATATTATTACGATTATGCCATTAACTTCTTAAATAATTATTCTTCCTTTTATGGTGTGACCCTTTAGGTTCTCCATATTAAACCTATTGTGAATAAATCAATTAGAACAATTCTAATCTTATTTAAATAAATAAATTAAACAATTAATTTATTTAAATAATATTTATTCTACAATAGGATAAGCCTCCCTAGCGATCAACGACTTTCCGATAATATAGATTTCAACATTAATCATTAAAGAACCTTTGAGTAAATAGTTACCGCATACAATTCAATCCTTCCACCATACAATGTCCCAATTAAATATAAGACATGGAATTATCACAAGTCTTATTTTATTTAATTATATGTATTTCGATCCTTAAATGCACAACTCCAAATAATGCAAATTAGAAACTCCTTTCTAATTTCATTCTGCCTTGGCCAAGGACTACTGGGTTGTCATTTATCGAATCACATAGGACATTTCTCTTCTTTTATTAGAAGTGGTAGATTCTTTATTGATCATACATTATCTCCATGTACAACTTATTATACCCAAGCATACCCTTTGATATACCCTAAGGGTCTTAAGGAATAAGTCAAAGTATAACTCATCATACACAAGATACTATGATGATCTCAAGTCCAAGGATCACTTGTACTACTATCACTACAGAATTCCTATTGACAGCAAATAAAACTCCATTAGGTATTCCTTAGCTTAGCGAGCCACGCTCAAATGAACTTATTCTCTAATAAGCACCTACATACTTGCTTTAGTGTCTCCACACAAATGATCATGAGATCAATCATCCTCATCCAATGAAAGCAAGCAACGTATGTACCAATCTATCCGGATTCACTAATCCCCAATTTAGTAATCCAACGATTGGGAACTATTTTAGTTTTAAGCTTTCTAAGAATTTAGATCTCATTAGAATGATCATCATCATTATTCTAAAAGCATTGCTTAAAACTATGGGTTTATCACATATTATAAAACAAAGATCATGTAGATAATTAAAAGCCTTTAATAAATTAATACTTTTTATTAATAAATGAATAAGATTGTTACAAAGTATATGCTTTATCATCAAACATGATTGGCTTGTGTGCATACTACTTTCAATCTCCCACTTGCACTAAAGCCAATCGCCATGGTATCTTATACTCTTCTTCTATAAGTGACGATTATCCTGCTGTTGGATAAGCTTTAGTTAATGGATATGTAATGTTGTTCATGAGAGTCCACTATCTCTATAGTGATTTCCCATCTTTCAATGATTCTAATAATCAAATGAAAGTGCCACAACACATGTTTAGATCCAAGATGAGACTTAGAACTATTCCTAGTTCTCAGAATGAACTTTTAATCCAAACAATCAACTTGCAGCTTCATTTATAGCTATATACTTTGTCTTTATTACTAAACCAGCAACTCTTTACTGTTTGGAACCTTTCCAATTCACTGCACCACTATTCAAGGTAACCCTTTACCTTAAAGTGGATTTTCTGTCGTCTTGGTCTGTCTGAAAAACTTGAGTCTGTTAAGCCCTCTAGTTTTAATTTAGACCCACCATGTTTGCTCACATCCTTAGTGCCGGTTAAGAACTTTAAGATGTTTTTCACTGTCTTACAGTGATCTTCTCCAGAATATGACCGATCAACATCAGGTCTCGTATATTTCATTGCATACATGATTGTCACTCATGCGATCTCTCTTCTTTGGAGTCTATGGGGACTATTAAGAGAGATACACTCCATGGCTCATCAACATGAGACATCTCTTGGAGTTTGCCATGCTAAACGACTTTAGCATCAAATGAATATATTCCTTGGGTTAAGTCGAGCATCCTCTTAAATCTATCTATATAGATTTATATCCCCAATTAAAATACTCTTCCCAAATCATTCGTGGAGGAATTGTTTAGACAACTTTATCTTTACTGATTGTAGCATTGGTATGTCATTCCTTATCCGTAGTATATCAACATATAATATTAGGAATGTCACGGCGCTCCCACTGTCCCTTTTGTACACACTAGAAGTCTTACCTCATCGAATGTAACTCTGGATCATCATCTTCTATGATGTGTACCTCATCATCATCATTCATGATGAATACATACCTCCCAGGTATCTTTGGTACTATTCCACATTTACGATTCTTGCCAGGTACAATAGGTCTATCTACAGGTTCCTCTTATTTGACTTATAGTATTTTGTGGTTCTTGAACTCTTCAAGATCTATTATCCTCCTACTAGCCCTTTCAATGATAAACACTTTTATCTTAGAAGGCAGCGTGTTTCGCAACAAACACCTTTTGCTAAGTAGGATTATAGAACACATGCCCTAAACTTACTTTAGGATGTCCCACAAATCTGTACATGTCAAATTTTGTCCCAAGCTTATCCTTTGAAACCTTTTCACATAAGCTGGACAACCCCTTATCTTAACATATTTAAGATTAGGAATCCTCCCTGTCCATAACTTTTATGGAGTCTTGGGGCCGGATTTTGAGGTTACCTTTTTCGTAGATATGCAGGCCTTTTTAGGGCATTTACCCCAGGAGGGATCCGGGATGTCGGTAAAATCATTATGGACCGCACCATGTCCAACAAGGTACGAATTTTCCTTTCAGATACATCAATCAATTATTATGTATCGAGAGGCGTCCAATATGAGAAAACCATTTGAGATGATCTAGAAACTTATTGCACAAGTATTCCTTCCTTGATCCGATCAAAGAATCCTAATACTTTGCCAATTTGTTTCACTTTTGAATTCTTTGAACCTTTCAAATAATTCACACTTGTATTTCATCAAATACATACATTCAACTCTTTGAATGATCATCTCCTTTTCTTATACTAGTTTGTTCAATATGCAAAATATATTTTCACGTAAATCAAGTATACAAAATCCATTAAGTAATATTCCATTTATACAAAACATTATTATTATAAATAGAACAACAATTGTTCTTAATTATAATACCAAAATTTTATTGTCCAACAATAAAATGGAAATAATATTTCTTAACAAGAATCGGAATACAATAACAACTTATCGACTTAATAGATTTGCGCTCGTAGCAGATTGCTAAACTATAAGTTTCTATGGCTAATGCAACAACCTTTGCTTCATTTTCCACACATAGGATTACTTATATTTGTTTAGCTTTCTACTTCTGTTTGGTCCCTTCATAAATCTATATTTATGATAACCAAAGTCGGTATCCAATACCCAAGTAGAACCTTGACTTAAAGAAAAATTTATTTAAATCATGAACAAAATTGTATTGTAACCGAAACTTCACTAAGCTTCTTTGGTTTGCCTCTGCAAGATGCTTCTCGCAGTTTCTTTCCAAAGTGTCCGGGCTTATTGCGAAGGAAGCAAACTCCTTTGCTATCCGTATCGCTTTTGTTCTTATTATCCTTTGTTTTTGCCTTTCTATTTACCTTCTTTGAATCGCTCTTCTTTTCAAAGATCCTTTGGCCCCTACCAAGAAGACTTGATCTTTCTTGGTTGAAAGTGACTCTCAACATTTTTCAATATGTTAAGCAAATCAAATGGTTTATATCTAGCTTGTTCATATGAAAAATTCACAACAATTGTGAAAGGAGTCCGGGAGTGAGTGCAAGATCAAATCTTGGCTCAACTCTCCATCCACGACAAAAACCAATTGTCCTAATTGATCAATCAAATTGATTATGTTAAGAACTTTTTATCTGCATTATAGTTCCATCGCCATTCTAGATCGGAAGAGCTCCTTAGATATCTCGATATCTATCGGTCCCCACTTTCCTCACCATCAACTACTTGATGTGCGGGAATATAGTAAAAGCATCCATAGTTTCATCTTGTGGACAAGCTCAAGCACTCATAGTTGCGAGCATGATGCATCGAGCCAATCAGATCATCTTGCCACTTTCTAAAAGTAGCAATGTCTTCCTCGGAGGCATTATTCTGCAACCATTGCAGGATAGGCGTATTAAGGACATAAGATAGCTTTTTCAAATTACGAGAACTATTCTCAATTTCTTTAACCAATACGTTTAATTCTATTCGATTAATTTAGCATCTAATATGCTTCGCATGATAGTAAATTTTAGACATTGTAAAATTACAGTAAATGAATTTGTAATTAACAACATTTTAACATACATTCTTTTATTAATTACCAAAATAAATTAGGTCTTGTTTTAAATTGGTATCTCCCACTATTTTCTTCAAACTATATTACCTCACTTATATAGTTCGGCAAAATCTAATTAAAGATTTGCTAGTGAGAATAAGGATCCCATTTCAAATGTATATAGCCTTGTGGTGACACAACAAACTATATATAAATAAATAGGTAGACAACTTTTGTCAATTACATCAACTATGCAACTCCTTGTATTTTGCCTCTTAGATTATTTTGATCAAGTGGTGGCACATCCGAATCAAAATTATCCAAGTTAAGTCCGACCTAGCACTCCATATATTCAAAAAGAAAATATCATCCTTGTGGTGACACAACAAAACAATATTGTTCAATTTTCTTTATAAGCATCAAATGTGATAAATTAACATCTTAAATACTTAATACTTGCCTTGTGGTGACACAAACAAACTCATATTAAATATTTAATACTCTATTAATTTTATCATGCTAGAAAGCTGACGTTCGATATTCCAAATATCTTTGAACGCTTAGGACTTAATATAAAAATTGAGGGTTTTATTATTAATTTGTCTCATCTTGTTTAGCTGCATACATATATATATATAAAATACGCGTATATTAATTAACATGCGAAGCATGTTTGCATAATATATAATATATATAGTATAAGCATGCACATATAGAATACTATATTTCTACTTGGATTGATTATGGACTTTTATTTTAGTTTGGTTCACTAGAGCCACCAAGTGAACCAAAAGGTCAAACCCTAGGGGTGCAAGAAATAATATTTAAATATAACTATTACATTTAAACCCTGGGCTCCATTACAAACGGGTCTTCAAGCCTTCTTGTCCCTTGATCTCTAATTTTTCAAAATAATTCTAAATATTCCTATTACAAAACTATTTAAAATAAATAAAACCTTGATCGTGAAATCGAGGGAAAGTACATAGGAGGAGATAGAATTTACATTAAGAAAAATTAGAGAAGACATTTATGACGCAGAATTCCCATTTAATAAAACCCATACATTCACGCATCCAACTAAAATAAAATCCAATCGCATTGGTCAATAAATTCATAATCAATCCCATTTATTATCATACACATCACCATATGCATCAATAAATAACATTCATCTCATGAATAATAAACATTTAATATATATATTGATATCATTTAATGGGCAAATTTAGTTAGTATAAAATCTAATTTTGAATTCAAATAAACTCCTTTATTTAAATCCAAATTTAAATCAAAATAAAACTATTTTATTTTAATTTATCCTATTTTGAATAAAATAAACTATTTTATTTTAATCAAAATATTTAATCAAAATAAACTCCTTTATTTTAATTAATTATGGAATCCAATTCCATATATATATAAAAAATCTTTAATTAAAATAAACTCTTTTATTTTAATTAATTATGGAATCCAATTCCATGTAAAAAAAAAATTAAAAAGGAAACACTTGATTATCTTTCCTATTCACAAATAAACTCCTTTATTTTGAATAATATGAAATCTTATTTCATATCTAAATAAACTCTTTTATTTAAGGAAAACACGATTTTCTTTCCTATTCACAAATAAACTCTTTTATTTTGAATAATATGAAATCTGTTTCATATCTAAATAAACTCCTTTATTTAAGGAAACAATAGAATCTAATTTCAACTCCAATTAGTTATCGCTAATCCAATTCCAACTCTAATTAGTTATTATGAAATTTAATTTTAAAATTAAAATAAATCTTTTATTTTAATATTAAAATAAACCTTTTATTTTAAGATTAAAATAAACCTTTTTATTTTAATTATAAAATTATTAAAATTAAAATAAAACTTTATATTTTAATATTAAAATAAACTTTTTATTTTAAAATTAAAATAAACTTTTATTTTAATTATATATAATAATATTATATATATATATATATATGTATAATAACCGATGCAGCAAGCTTCAAAAATAAAAGCTGCCAGACCCTCGATTTCCGTGCAGCATTATATATATATAAGTAATCATTATATAATCATTAGATTATGATTAATCTGTCCTTGATTTCCGTGATAATCATTAGCAATCATTAGATTATCATGTCATGTAATGATTGCTAATTATTAATCTATCCTTGTTTTCCGTGCGATTTATATGACTGGTCTCGATTTCCGTGTATGCATAGAAAACCGGATTTGGCATACCAATCATTAATCAATCATGCCCCTTAATTTCCGTGCATGACAAGTCCACCAATTATCAGCCAATCATCAGCCATGATTAGCCATGATTTCCGCGCCCCTTGAATTCCGTGCACAGCAGATTCAAATGATTAGCCAATCATCAGCCATCATTAACAATCATCATCATGATTTGCTGCTGATCATGCACGGATTTCCGTGCGCAGCCTTTTTTTTTTTTTTTTTTTTTTTAATTTTATACAATAAAATTATGCCCAATTAAATTGTTCTAAACACATATCAATATATAAATTAAAACAATTAATAATTCGCATAAAGGTTTGGCTCTGATGCCACTATTCTAATCTTATTTAGTAATCCAACGATTGGGAACTATTTTAGTTTTAAGCTTTCTAAGAATTTAGATCTCATTAGAATGATCATCATCATTATTCTAAAAGCATTGCTTAAAACTATGGGTTTATCACATATTATAAACAAAGATCACGTAGATAATTAATAGCCTTTAATAAATTAATACTTTTTATTAATAAATGAATAAGATTGTTACAGATCACACGCTTTATCATCAAACACGATTGGGCACAATGCATACTACTTTCAATCTCCCACTTGCACTAAAGCCAATCGTCAGCTAGTATCTCATACTCTTCTTCTACAAGTGACGATTATCCTGTCATTGGATAAAACTTTTAGTTAATGGATATGTAATGTTGTTCATGAGAGTTCACTATCTCTATAGTGATTTCCCAAACTTTCAATGATTCTAATAATCAATTGAAAGTGCCACAACACATGTTTAGATCCAAGATGAGACTTGGGAACTATTCCTGGGCTCAGAAATGAACTTTTAATCCAAACAATCAACTTCAACGCCTTCATTTATAGCTATATATACTTTGTCTTTATCACTAAAAACAAAGAACTCTTTCTTTTGTTTGGAACCTTTCCAATTCATCGCACCACCTGCTCAAGATAACGCTTTACCTTAAAGTGGATTTTCGTCATCTTAGTGCATTCTGAAAAAAATTTGAGTCTGTAAAGCCTCTAGTTTTAATTCGGACCCACCATGTTTGCTCACATCCTTAGTCTTAGGGTTAAGAACTTTAAGATGTTTTTCAACGACTCATAGTGAACTTCTCCAATATGACCGATCAACATCAGGTCTCGTATATTTCATTGCATACATGATAGTTACTCATGTGATCTCTCTTTTGGAGTCTGTGGGGACTATTAAGAGAGATACACTCCATAGCTCATCTACATGTTGTAATATTCATAACGCAATCAAATTGCATAAAAAGTGCGGAAGCGTGGTAAAATCAGAGTTTAAAAAATTTACAAACCATATACCCGGATCATCCTTTATGCACAATTATTAATTAAACGAAAAGATAAAGAATAAAATCATACCTTTGAAGATCGAGCTTCCTCAGGTACAAGTTCACCTCCAAATCCTTTCGCGTTCAATCTTGAATCCACCGGGTTTGGTTCCTTCCTTTGATCAACGTTAGCCACCCAAATGTTTGGCCTCAGAGGTGATCCACCAAGAAGAAGAAAATTCAAGAAGATGGGTTTTTGGCTCAAACCCTAGTTTTTCTATCTCTATAGAAAAAGGGTACTCTCCAACAAATTAGAATTATTACGTTGTAAAAGTCAACAACCCATTTACCCATAATAAGACTCCTCTTATTAATAGATGTGGGCAACCCACCTTAACAATTAAGGAATTGGATTTTATTTAATTAATTAAATTCTTTTAATTAATTAAGCTCCCTAATCTTATTAGGGATAATTAATTAAACTCCTTTAACTAATTTTCCTTCCTAATCCAATTAGGAATAAATGAGAATACTTATATTAAATTAATTCCTAAACTCTTTTAGAAATTAAAATAATAATAATTGTAATAATATTAATAAGACTCCTCTTATTAATTTATATTTAATATTTCTAAAATATTAAATAATAAATATTAAGCTATTTAATTTATTCTATCACCATAGATTAAATTAAATATACATAACATATTATTACGATTATGCCATTAACTTCTTAAATAATTATTCTTCCTTTTATGGTGTGACCCTTTAGGTTCTCCATATTAAACCTATTGTGAATAAATCAATTAGAACAATTCTAATCTTATTTAAATAAATAAATTAAACAATTAATTTATTTAAATAATATTTATTCTACAATAGGGATAAGCCTCCCTAATGATCAACGACTTTCCGATAATATAGATTTCAACATTAATCATTAAAGAACCTTTGAGTAAATAGTTACTGCATAATTTCATCCTTTCCACCATACAATGTCCCAATTAAATATAAGACATGGAATTATTGTCAAGTCTTATTTTATTTAATTATATGTATTTCGATCCTTAAATGCACAACTCCAAATAATGCAAATTAGAAACTCCTTTCTAATTTCATTACGCCTTAACCAAGGACTACCGGGTTGTCATTTATCGAATCACATAGACATTTCTCTTCTTTTATTAGAAGTGGTAGATTCTTTATTGATCATACATTATCTCCATGTACAACTTATTATACCCAAGCATACCCTTTGATATACCCTAAGGGTCTTAAGGAATAAGTCAAAGTATAACTCATCATACACAAGATACTATGATGATCTCAAGTCCAAGGATCACTTGTACTACTATCACTACAGAATTCCTATTGGACAAAAAATAAAACTCCATTAGGTATTCCTTAGCGAGCCACGCTCGATGAACTTATTCTCTAATAAGCACCTACATACTTGCTTTAGTGTCTCCACACAAATGATCATGAGATCAATCATCCTCATCCAACGAGCAAGCAACGTATGTACCAATCTATCCGGATTCACTAATCCCCAATTTAGTAATCCAACGATTGGGAACTATTTTAGTTTTAAGCTTTCTAAGAATTTAGATCTCATTAGAATGATCATCATCATTATTCTAAAAGCATTGCTTAAAACTATGGGTTTATCACATATTATAAAACAGCATCATGTAGATAATTAAAAGCCTTTAATAAATTAATACTTTTTATTAATAAATGAATAAGATTGTTACAAAGTATATGCTTTATCATCAAACATGATTGGCTTGTGTGCATACTACTTTCAATTCGGACATCAACCGAAATATACATATACATACATACATACATATGTATTCTCATATCTTAAAGAAATCTCAAAAATCTTTTTATGACGTCATGATACCACACTGTATTTATAGTCCGTTGAGGATTCCATCATTTGGTGATTTTATCATACTACATCATACCATAGTGGGCTGACAATCCTTAGATCACATCCAACACTAGTAATACTGCATTAATGACTCCATCGTTTTTATCATCTTTGCACCAGGTTCCATGATACATTGATGATATATAAAAGACATTTTGATATATTCCAAATCATTTTTGTCTAGCCGAAGCAATTAGCATAGACATACGAATAACAGTATTGTTGTTAAAACTCATTGGTTCCATCAATTGATCCAATGTTTTTCAAGAAAATAGAAGTGTAAACATCATCACGAAGTCAATAAATTTTGAAAGTCTAGCATAGTTAGTAGATTTAGAATACATATGCTTCCACCATCAACTCCACTTTCTATAATGAATCATTGCTTAATAGGTCTATCTATTCCTATCATCCTCAATACTCCATTTACATTTATCTATACCCAGTTCGTCAAACTTACCACACGTTATGAGTTCAGGAACTTGCCACAATCATATGAGTTTAAGAACTTATCCTAGTCAGACCATAGGCGTCCATTCGCTGAGGGGTTCAAAAACATACCATATAATTATGAGTCACGAACCTACCATAATTATGAGTTTTAAGAACTCGCACTTAACCTAATAATTTTCTCTAACTATACTCTACCTATCTTTTATACACATGAGAAAAGAATCACCTTCTCAACAGGCATATAACAAATAGCGCGACACAAACATTCCAATGATTATTAATGTGATAAACTGAGTGCAAGCACAAAACCCTCTGCCATACAAAGGTTTGTACAACTCATCCATCACATAAGTATTGAAATCCCACCTAACTCTATCTTGCTTATAACTTGCTCTTTGCTCGATACGAATTCCTCACATCACATTATCTATAACTCCTCATGAGTTTAGCTTGTACTATATCATAGTACATTAATTTCATAGCATCAAGCTATAATCATTCAAATATTACAGAACATCTTTCTTTTATAACTTAAACAGATCACGTCGTGATCTTATTCTATAACCATCTCCCTTAAAATTATTTTCTTAACTCGTGATCGTTTTGTTTTACGATCCTCTTTCTTTCCCTTTTTCATCATTTACGACATTATTCGTTATCTTGGCAATTGGAGTTAGGAAACTCCCATTTCTTATCTTTATATCTCTTCAAGATTCTTCTTTGAATCTTCTTGTTTATATAACAATTCTTCCTTTAAGAATTTCTAACTTCATTTACATCGCTCAAAATTTCATTCAAGTTCTAAACTCTCATCATACGTGTCCATTTCTAAACTTGGTACACATCGAGTCTCTAACAGTTTCAATATGGTACGCTGAGTGGTTTCCCACAAACAACCAACAAACTAGGTTCCGAGTTGCTAGTTCGTATATACCTCGGCTCTATGAAGGAATCGTTTAGCCCAGATACCATACATCAACTACTAAAGAGTACAATTGCACCATACTTAGATATAACTGTGACATCCCAGATTTTTAGAAATTATAAATGAGAATTTTATAAATAAAAGTATTATTTATGAGATATGTTGGGTGTGAGTATGTGTATGTCATATATTGTAGAATATGTGAATTGATGTTAAAAGAATGTTATATATTAATTTAAATATATATAAATATTTAATTGAATTATTTATTGAGTTAAATAAATAAATTTTGTTTTGATTATAGAGTAATGTAATTAAGTGTAGCAGATTAATTAAATGAATATTTAGTATTTAATTTAATTAATATAATAATTTTATGTTATAGTTCTAATTTAATTGAGATAATTAAATTAGATGATTTATGTGATGATTGTTACACAAAATTATAATTAACAAGTAAATATAATTATGTGACAATTTGATGAGATTGATTGATGTTAAGCTATTGATTAATTAAAATAATGAGTATTTGCCAAACATGGTCTTAGGCTTTTCAAGTTCAAATTGGTGTAACTTATGTATTAACTAGTAATTAGTATATCTAATAATTACTAGGAGTTACATATATTATATATTACTAGTAGTGTATATTATATGTATATACTACAAGTTAGTATGTTAGTTTTAGAAAACAAAACCAAAGAAAGAAGAAGAGAGTTAGAGAGAGTTGTAGGAGAAGAAGAAGAGGAAGAAAAAGAAGAAGAAGGGAAAGCTTTGAGAAGACAAAACAAGCCCCATCATCATCATCATCTCCATCTCTCTCTTAAATTCAGACTAATAAAGTTATAATCTAAATTCCTTGTTTTAATTATATTTATATGTTCTTCATAATGTAGATAATTGTTATGTAGAAGTTGTATTGAGAAATTGAGAGAGATAGAGAGAAATAGAGGAATTGAGATGAGCTAGAAGAAGAAAAAGAAGAAGAAAAAAAAGCTAGAAGAAGGAAACTTCTAAACTCTTATTTAATTCTTGATTTTTTTGGGTAGATTTATGTTCTAGGGTAGTAGATCATGCTTAATCTGTTTGTATTGGTTTAATCTTGGATTATCAAGAATCAAACAAGAGGATTCAAGAAAGAAAATGTAATGGAAAGAAAATTTGAAGAACAAAATTCGTAGGTTTTTAGTAATTGTGGACATATCTTGTGAAATTCATACCTTTTTAGGTATAATGAGTTAGAAAGTGAGCCTTATATCAAATCGAAGATATGGAAGTAAGCTATATTCTGAAAGTGGAATCACATGAAAACCCTTTGTAGATTTCTTGCAATGTCTGTTTTAGTAAGGCTGGTCCAAAGGGAAAATAATCTGTCCAAAAAATCAAAACTGTTACAGTTTCTGAATTTGAAGAATTCTTATAAATTCGTGTGTTTTGAATCTGAAGAAACTTAAAACTGCAAAGTTGTAGATATGGAAGTTTACTAGCTAGACCCTCTAGATTGAGCCATTTTATGGACCGGATCATGTCCGAAATAAATTGTTTAGTAAGGATGTCCAGAAAATGAAATTTTCCAAACTAGTTGATGAATTACAGAATCTGGTTTAGATGGATAAGGGTCTGACTTTAAGGCCTAGATGAGGTTGTAGTACACTGAGTAAGGGTTAATTCTGTATAAGAAAGAACAAAAACGGACATGTAACGAATGAGTTACGTTAAAAACGAAAACAACGTTTTGTTAAAGAAATTGTGAAGATGAGTTTTATAATTCTGTTTGAATTAAGATTTTGGGTGATGATTTATTTTGATGATTAAAAATATGTTTTGACATATGTAATGAGTATAGATATGTGTTATCATATTCTATGCATAATTAACCATTTAAGATCAAGAGTTGAGATAAGTTAATGTGTGCACATAACGTGCTCGATAAAATGCCTAAGAGTAGTAGTGTTTTCTAAACTTTGGTATACAAAGTGTCTAACTAATGGCTAATATTTGATATCTAATTATGAAAAGATAATAATACAAGAATAATAATGAAAAGAAATCGAAAAGGGTAATTTTTGATTTATGAAGGAAAATTAAACATGTAAACAATGTGTTGAATATGCATTTTTGAAACCAAAGTGGTATAATAAAGTGATGAGATATACGCACATTAAACTATAAGTGTGATAGTCTAGCATGTGTGGTGATGAAAATGAAAAATAAAACCGAGTTACATATAAAATAGTTAGATGTCTATAAAGACATTCTAAAGGATAATAAGATAAATTAAGGTCTTAGAATAAATTTGACCATGAGATTGAGTATTGATTTTATTTATTATCAATCTCACATACAGTGTAGGTTGTGCAAGGACGCGAAGTATTAGCGTGTTGGTAAAACGCCGGTAAAGGCAAATCTTTCAGTTCTTTTTTGCTATGTGAACTTGATGATGAACTGCTTTAAAATTTTAGTGTATGATGTATTGTATATGTCAAAAGTATGAAATGTGAAAGTCAATCTATGATTATGAGGATTGAGCTATGAATGATGATTGAGTAATGAACACAGTCTTTATAGTTGTTATGTGAACTACAACATGTATGCTATGTTTGTTTTATGATTATTATTATATGTTGAGCATGTTATTATGTGCTACGTGATGCATGAAAACTGTTAGATTTTGCTGGGCTGTCGAGCTCAACCTTGCAAATAACCATTTTTACAGGTCAAGGATTGAAGGTAACACTATGTGCTACTTGAATGACGTGGATCAGAAATAATACACGGAGATAAATATTTTAACTAAAGTTGTTATTTCTTTATACCATGATTAAGATTCATGAGATGTACTAAATGTTTTATGATGTATAATTTTATGTTAAGTTGTAAAGCTAAAGTTAGAGTTATCTGATATGTAAAGGTTATCGGATTGAAATGTAAAATTTTATATAATAACAGTGATAAAGTGAATCATAAAATAAGATTGATTCAAAGACATGTAGATGATAAAGGTTTTGATTCTGGGAATTAAAGTAAGAAGACATAAAAGTTTAAATTATTCCGTATTTTATAATGTTTAGCATCGAATAATGATGTAAAATCAGAAGGTAGATGTGTTATTAACGACCAAAGTTGAGAATTAAATTATATGAATTTTGGGGTCGTTACAGTTGGTATCAAAGCTGTAGGTTATAAACCTTAGGTAGGAGTACCGTAGGCTATAACCTTAGAGAAGGAATGTGAAGATAATGAAAGAATAAGCTTAGATAGAGTTTGAACAATAAGAAGTAATTTAAGAAATTTATAAAGAAGGGATTAAAACATGCGTAAGAGGATTCAAAAAAAGAATCTCGTAGAGTTATAAGAAATATGAATGTGGGGTTACCCAACTCCAATAATAAGGATGTAAGGTGGTAATAAATAGACAATGTCTATAAAAAAGAGAATGATAAAGAAGTTAAGAATAGAGAGTTATATCTAAGTGGTGCAATTGTACTCTTTCGTAGTTGATGTATGGTATCTAGGCTAAACGATTCCTTCATAGAGTGGAGGTATATACGAACTAGCAACTCGAAACCTAGTTTGTTGGTTGTTTGTGGGAAACCACTCAGCGTACCATATTGAAACTGTTAGAGACTCCATGTGTACCAAGTATAGAAAGTGGATACGTATGATGAAAGTGTAGAACTTGAATGAAATGTTGAGCAATGTAAATGAAATTAGAAATTCTTAAAGGAAGAATTGTTATATAAACAAGAAGATTCAAAGAAGAATCTTGAAGAGATATAAAGATAAGAAATGGGAGTTTCCTAACTCCAAAATCCAAGATAACGAATAATGTCGCAAATGATGAAAAAGAGAAAGAAAGAGGATCGTAAAACAAAATGATCACGAGTTAAGAAAAGAATTTTAAGGGAGATGATTATAGAATAAGATCACGACGTGGTCTGTTTAAGTTATAAAAGAAAGATGGTCTATAATGTTTGAATAATTATAGCTTAATGCTATGAAGATGGTGTACTATGAAAAAGTACGAGATAACTCATGAGGAGTTATAGATAATGTGATACGAGGAATTCGTATCGAGCAAATAGCAATTTAAGAGTAAGATAGAGTTAGGTGGGATTTCAATTGAGGACTCATGTGATGGCTGAGTTGTACAAATCTTTGTATAGGCGAGGGTTTTGTGCTTGTACTCAGTTTATTATATTGATAATCATTGGAATGTTGGTGTCGCGCTATCTATGTATATGTGGCGAAAAGGTGATTCTTTTCTCATGTGTATGTTTGATAGTTAGAAACTATTAAGATTAGACAGATATTATTAGGATTAGGCGCGGTTCTTAAAACTAATGCATATGGTAAGTTCAGTAACTCATAATAATATGTTATGTTTTTTGAACCCCTCGGTGAATGGACGCCTATGGTCCGACTAGGATAAGTTCTTAAACTCATATTATTATGGCAAGTCCCAACTTGCAATGTGCGTAAGTTTGATGAACTCGGGGTATAATTAAGTTATGAATGGAGTATTGAGGATGATAGGAATAGATAGATCTTTTAAGCAATGGATCATTACTGAGAAAGTGGAGTTGATGGTGGAAGCATAGGTATTCTAAATCTACTAGCTATCTTTAGACTTTTGAAATTTATTGACTTCGTCTTGATGTTTACACTTCTATTTTCTTGAAAAACATTGGATCAAATGATGGAACCAATGAGTTTTAACAACAATATCATTATTAGGTATGTACATGCTAATTGCTTGACTAGACAAAATGATTTGCAATATATCAAAATGTATTTTATATCATTAATGCATCATGTAACCTGGTGCAAAGATGATAAAAACGATGGAGTCATCAATGCAGTATTACCTAGTGTTGGATGTGATCTAAGGATCGTCAGCCCACTATGGTATGATGTAGTATGATAAAATCACCAAATGACGGAATCCTTAATGGACTGTAAATACAGTGCGGTATCATGACGTCATAAAAAAATATTTTTGAGATTTTTTTGAGATATGAGAATACATATGTATGTATGTATATGTATATTTTGGTTGATGTCCGAATTATTGTATAGGTCTATGCTATTTGATTCAGCTAGACAAATATTGAAAGATGTTCATGAAATTCAAGAGTTTCTTCAGAAGTCATGCCAAACCAAATTGTTTTGGTGCAGATTCAGATGTTGAAAAGCTGAGATGAACAACCCTATTATTAGGGGTTGCGCTTAGTTTTATACTTTGCGCTGAAATGTTTGTATACAATACATGTACAATAGGTTGATCACCTAGAGTACTTGCGGAGGGTGTTTTCAGTCTTTGTGATTGATAAACATTCTGCCAAAGAGGGTTTAAAGTGTGAAGAACCGAGGGTGAAGCACTATTAAACCTAGAGAATAGAGTTCATGGTCTTGTGACCCTCAACATGATTTGGAATCTTTTAAATTCCTGAGTTATTCATACTACTTCCCAATTATTGAACAATTGTGGAGGATTCTTGTTATTCTGCAAGATGGAAGTGAAAAAGGAAAGTATTCCTTAGAAAGAAGTAAGTCGTAAAATGCGACACTGAATGATGGATATGTTGAATAAGTGAGAAAAGAAATTTTGAAGTAAGAAGGATGTGAGTTATCAAAGAATAATGTGAAACTTTTAATAAAAAAGTTTAATAATTGTAGAATGATGTTTATGGAAAGAAAGTGGTTATAGAAACCAATGAATGAATGAAGTAGTGACGTAAAAAAATCTACTTTGATAGATTGAATGAATAAAGATTAATGAATAAAACAAATTTGAGGACGAAATTCTTAGAAGAAGGGGTGAATGTAATGTCCCGAGAGTTTGATCATATAGTATATGATAATGATCCTTAGATAAAGATAATGAACGGGTCAAAGAATATGTAATACTCAAATATAATTGAGTCTAAGTAAATATTATGAAATTAAACTTATAAGAATTTATTATCAAGAATGGTGAGAGTAGAAAATATAAAACATACATTAAGGTAATGTGTTGAAGTTATTCAATGAATAGATTTGAGGAAAACCTGAGTAAGGTAGGGTTTCGGTGATTCCGATGACGGAATCCTTATAAGGAGGGAAAGATGTGACATCCCAGATTTTTAGAAATTATAAATGAGAATTTTATAAATAAAAGTATTATTTATGAGATATGTTGGGTATGAGTATGTGTATGTCATATAATGTAGAATATGTGAATTGATGTGAAGAGAATGTTATATATTAATTTTAATATATATAAATAATTAATTGAATTATTTATTGAGTTAAATAAATAAATTTTGTTTTGATTATAGAGTAATGTAATTAAGTGTAGCAGATTAATTAAATGAATATTTAGTATTTAATTTAATTAATATAATAATTTTATATTATAGTTCTAATTTAATTGAGATAATTAAATTAGATGATTTATGTGATGATTGTTACACAAAATTATAATTAACAAGTAAATATAATTATGTGACAATTTGATGAGATTGATTGATGTTAAGCTATTGATTAATTAAAATAATGAGTATTTGTCAAACATGATCTTAGGCTTTTCAAGTTCAAATTGGTGTAACCTATGTATTAACAAGTAATTAGTATATCTAATAATTACTAGGAGTTACATATATTATATATTACTAGTATTGTATATTATATGTATATACTACAAGTTAGTATGTTAGTTTTAGAAAACAAAACCAAAGAAAGAAGAAGAGAGTTAGAGAGTTGTAGGAAAAGAAGAAGAGGAAGAAAAAAAGAAGAAGAAGGAAAGCTTTGAGAAAGACAAAATAAGCCCCATCATCATCATCTCCATCTCTCTCTTAAATTCATACTAATAAAGTTATAATCTAAATTCCTTGTTTTAATTATATTTATATGTTCTTCATAATGTAGATAATTGTTATGTAGAAGTTGTATTGAGAAATTGAGAGAGATAGAGAGAAATAGAGGAATTGAGATGAGCTAGAAGAAGAATGAAAAAAAAAAGCTAGAAGAAGGTAACTTCTAAACTCTTATTTAATCCTTGATTTTTTTGGGTAGATTTATGTTCTAGGGTAGTAGATCATGCTTAATCTATTTGTATTAGTTTAATCTTGGATTATCAAGAATCAAACAAGAGGATTCAAGAAAGAAAATGTAATGGAAAGAAAATTTGAAGAACAAAATTCGTAGGTTTTTAGTAATTGTGGACATATCTTGTGAAATTCATACCTCTTTGGGTATATTGAGTTAGAAAATGAACATTATATCAAATCGAAGATATGGAAGTAAGCTATATTCTGAAAGTGGAATCACATGAAAACTCTTTGTAGATTTCTTGCAATGTCTGTTTTAGTAAGGCTGGTACGAAGGAAAAATAATCTGTCCAGAAAAACAAAACTGTTACGGTTTCTGACTTTGAAAAATTCATATAAATTCGTGTGTTTTGAATCTGAAGAAACTTAAAACTGCAAAGTTGTAGATATGGAAGTTTACTAGCTAGACTTCGCTAGATTGAGCCATTTTATGGACCGGATCATGTCCGAAATAAATTGTTTAGTAAGGATGTCCAGAAAATAAAATTTTCCAGACTAGTTGATGAATTACTGAATCTGGTTTAGATGGATAAGGGTCTGACTTTAAGGCCTAGATGAGGTTGTAGTACACTGAGTAAGGATTAATTCTATATAAGAAGGAACAAAAAGCGGACATGTAATCTAACGAGTTACGTTAAAAAACGAAAACAACGTTTTGTTAAAGAAATTGTGAAGATGAGTTTTATAATTACATTTTGAATTAAGATTTTGGGTGATGATATATTTTGATGATTAAAAATATGTTTTGACATATGTAATGAGTATAGATATGTGTTATCATATTCTATGCATAATTAACCATTTAAGATCAAGAGTTGAGATAAGTTAATGTGTGCACATAACGTGCTCGATAAAATGCCTAAGAGTAGTAGTGTTTTCTAAACTTTGGTATACAAAGTGTCTAACTAATGGCTAATATTTGATATCTAAGTATGAAAAGATGATAATACAAGAATAATAATGGAAAGAAATCGAAAATGGTAATTTTTGATTTATGAAGGAAAATTAAACATGTAAACAATGTGTTGAATATGCATTTTTGAAACCAAAGTGGTATAATAAAATGGTGTGATATACGCACATTAAACTACAAGTGTGATAGTCTAGCATGTGTGGTGATGAAAGTGAAAAATAAAACCGAGTTGCATATAAAATAGTTAGATGTCTTTAAAGACATTATAAAGGATAATAAGATAAAGTAAGGTCTTAGATTAAATTTATTATGAGATTGAGTATTGATTTTATTTATTATCAATCTCACATACAGTGTAGGTTGTGCAAGGACGCGAAGTATTAGTGTGTTGGTAAAACGCCGGTAAAGGCAAGTCTTTCAGTTCCTTTTTGCTATATGAACTTGATGACGAACTGCTTTAAAATTTTAGTGTATGATGTATTGTATATGTCAAAAGTATGAAATGTGAAAGTCAATCTATGATTATGATGATTGAGTTATGAATGATGATTGAGTAATGAACACAATCTTTATAGTTGTTATGTGAACTACAACATGTATGCTATGTTTGTTTTATGATTATTCTTATATGTTGAGCATGTTATTATGTGCTACGTGATGCATGAAAACTGTTAGATTTTGCTGGGCTGTCGAGCTCAATCTTGCAAATAACCATTTTTGCAGGTCAAGGATTGAAAATAACACTATGTGCTACTTGAATGACGTGGATCAGAAATAATACACGAAAATTAATATTTTAACTAAAGTTGTTATTTCTTTATACCATGATTAAGATTCATGAGATGTACTAAATGTTTTATGATGTATAATTTTATGTTGAGTTGTAAAGCTAAAGTTAGAGTTATCTGATATGTAAGGTTATCGGATTGAAATGTAAAATTTTATATAATAACAGTGATAAAGTAAATCATAAAATAAGATTGATTCAAAGACATGTAGATGGTAAATATTTTGATTCAGGGAATTAAAGTAAGAAGACATAAAAGTTTAAATTATTCCGTATTTTATAATGTTTAGCATCGAATAATGATGTAAAATCAGAAGGTAGATGTGTTATTAACGACCAAAGTTGAGAATTAAATTGTATGAATTTTGGGGTCGTTACAATAACTCTCTATTCTTAACTTCTTTATCATTCTCTTTTTATAGACATTGTCTATTTATTATCACCTTACATCCTTATTATTGGAGTTGGGTAACGCCACATTCATATTCCTTATAACTCTGCGAGATTCTTCTTTGAATCCTCGTACGTATGTTTTAATCCTTTCTTTATAGATTTCTTAAATTACTTCTTATTGTTCAAACTCTATTTGAGCTTATTCGTTCATTATTTGCACCTCTCTTCTCTAAAGTTATAGCCTAAGGTACTCTTACCTAAGGTTTCAAACCTATCAGCTTTGATACCAACTGTAACGACCCCAAAATTCATACAATAATATTCTCCTTCTCGGTCATTAATAATACAACTTTAATCTATCTTTACATCATTATTCGATATTAAAATCACTAATAATGCGAAATATTTAAAACTTTTATACATTTCCTTCTTTATTGCCCTAGATCGCAACCTTTACATTACATCTCTTCGATTCAAATCTATATCATGAATCGTTATATCAAAATGACTATACAAAGTCTTACATCATCAAAAGATATCCATATACACCGGATAACTCAACTTACAATTCAACATGTTACATTCAAAATATTAAATACATTTTCCATAAAACAAAAGTAATCTTCGTGAATATATCTACTACAAAACAGTAAATAGACAACGCGGAAAAAACATTGTGGTTTCAGTAAGAAAAACGTCGTGGTTAAGGGTGTTGTCTATTTGACACCCTTACACAACGTTTTTAAAACGTTGTAGTTAAACACAATACACAACGTTTTTTAGGGAAAAAACGTTGTAGACTTGTTTTCCAAAAATTAGCAGATGCTTAAAAACGTTGTAGAATGTATAATTCCACAACGTTTTCTAGATAAAAACGTTGTAGTTTAATATATCAGACAACGTTTTTAACCAAGTTATACAACATTTTTAAAATGTTGTAGATAAAGAAAAAAAAAAGTTATGATTCACCTATATTACCAATGCACCTGCAATATGCTAATAACATGATATATAGCTAAAAGGTCTAAATTCTCATTTAAATTTAAAGCCAAGATGTATCAACCATTCAAAATACATCCCAATAATATCATTCGTTTACAGTTTCAAATTACTACATCCATAAAATATACCAAACTATCCATAAAATTAAGTTGTGGAGCACTATCTAAGCTGTGGTGCACTACCTAAGCTGTCGATCTTGGTCAAGAGCTCAGCAAACTTGACAGCAATGTGAGAGGTGTGGCAATCAAGAACTGGGGCATATCCATTTCCAATCTGTCCAGGGTGGTTCATGATGATGACCTGAGATGTGCAGTACTTGGCAGCTCCCTTTAACCACCTGCCTGAGTACATACATCTTCATTCCTACATAGTATCTACTAAATAATTACATCACTTAGGAAAGTATTTTAAGAATATCAATTTACCACAATGGGCCACATATATGAACACAAGTGCAAACACAGACACAAAATAAATAAAACTTACCCCAACCAACGCATGGTCAGAAAAGACATCAACAGCTGCAAGGATGCCCCTGAAAGATTGTAAGAGCAAAATATTATTTAAAATATGAAAGTGAAGAATACAGATCTACAAATTAAATAACTTTTTTTTAACATCTCTAGTGAGGAGAACCCCATAATTTCTCAATAGTTTCACGACATCTTCATCTTTTCTTAGTAAAAGGACAAAACAAAAAGACCAATCCACAAAACTCTACAACTTATCAAAGTAAAAATCGCCACACAAAAAATGATTGTTTATGATGAGCTAATGAATATCAGATCCATAAACTTGAAAGTCTACTATACTATTCGACTCTCACCGGCAATGAAACATTCAGATTTACTCATACATATGGTTTGAGGGTGAATGATATCCATCAGATAAATCTTACTCCCAAAAAGGAGGGGGGTTTCCTGGCGTAGCATAAAAAAGAAAAAGGATCAGAGAATGTGCAGTAAAGTCCACTTAGCTGTGAATTTTGGTCCTTATGCTACATTTGAGGACCTTGACAAAAAGCTTCAAGATATCATGGAAGCCCATCAAGGGAAGTTCAGATATAAAATCAATTTTTAGTAATCTTTTACAACAAAGCTTTTGGCTGACGTTGGTTATTGTGAATTCTGACCATCAAGAGACAATTTGACCATTAAACATATCAAGATTGTGCATGCCTAGAGATCAAATAATAGCAAAGTAAAAGGATGCAATATAATTTCAGAATTACCACGAACAAAACATTATAACTACATTTTTATACAATCTGCAACTCTTAAACCCAACACAAAGTTGTCTCTTCTAAACATTCTCCCATCTGAGTAAATGAAAAGCTTAAATATGATAATAAGGCACAGTAAATGGAACTAAAAAGATCCAATGAAGAGACATTATAGGTTAGAAACAAATCAAACAAATTGTCTGTCCTGCAAATGAGAAACAAATTGCATTTATAATTGCAGTCATTCTACCAAAAAAATAACAATAACCACAGCAATGTTTATGTAAAACATAACTAAGAAAAAAATGAATATGTCAAACAATAATAAAACATATCAAATTAGCCCATCAGATATCTGTGATATTCTCATACAATTGATGCATATAGCCACATAGGTTCATGGCCAAAGTAACCAAACACATTTTAATAACAAAAAACTTCTTTGAAAACAAAACAGACCATTCTGTCCAGATGAACTAAAGTCAAATAACAAATAAATTGATACTAAAAAGATTAACTCTGAAACATAGATGTGGAGACAGACAGAAGAACAAAAATTCCTTCAATGTTATGAGGTTAGAGGCTGGGAATATGTGATGTGAAGCAACCACTGAATGACACCAATACAAAATGAAGCCAGAATACTTGGATCGTCCTTTAATATGGTTCAGGTTATTGGTTGTCCATCTGACGTGCCTTTGTATTAAACGGGTTGCAGTTTAATGAAGTATTTTAACATGATTCCTGAATCAAGAGCAGAAGGTGAAGCTAAAAGTCAAAATAAAAACAACAGTATTAGAGGGAATACACAGTAGTAAACAATAATATAAGAAAATTGAAGTACCATCTGTAAACTGCAATAAACATTATCAGAAAATATAAAAAATGAAAATACTTCTTTGCTCCTGCTCAAGGCAATTGGCATTCTAGATTACAAAGGACCAGTGCTGTATGCATCAAAGGAAACATGCTAATGACCGCCAATTTCATTAAAAAAAACTCAGAACATTCTAATCGTGGGCAATTCATGAATACTTATTATTGAAAAAATGAAAATCCATTAAAAGAATGCTCCAAGACTGACAGGGATACTCGTATGAACATTGCTATGAAACACATACTGTATCATCACTATAGTCATTGCTTTCTGCTTTTGATTTCCATCTGAGGCGATTATATAAAAAAGAAAGTTACCAAAAATTCAGGAAAGACAACAAAATCATGAACCTGCAACATAAAAAGTGTCAATACTATTTGTCAGAAGCCTAGCTTCTACTGCTGGAAACAAAATAAAACAAAAAGACAACAAAACAAAAGTTCAGGAGTTCAGACTACCTTGCTTTGCAACTCCTCCACTTTCACATCAACATGGGTAAGACCTGTTGTAGAACCAGACACAAAAACATTTCCTGGCATCAGTTGGTTCAAACTGTGTTACCGCCATATTTTTCTTCTCCCCGTTATGTTCATAAGTACTAATAAAATAATATACACAATTTTGAACAAAATATACTAGTTAGCTAGAATGAGTGTCAATACAAGTATATTCATATCCTCTTTCAAAAAAAAAAAAAAAAAAAACAGAAACAGAAAATAATTAAACAAAATGAAATGAAATAATGCAGAATTTTTTTTAGCAACTCTTATCCACCAATTGACATAAAGCTAGTGGCTACAAGGGTTAGTGAATATTGCTTTGTTTTCTCTGCAATACCTAAACTTTAAATCTTATGTGATATACTCCCTTTGATCATTGTTAACTTTCACAAGTCAATTAAGACATTTCAAACTCAAAAATATCTCAAGTTGACTTTAAAAAGAGCTCTGCCAAACCTTAGGGTCCAATTACACAAATCATTTCAACAAAATTTTCCAAAATCACAAAAATAAAATAAAAATTAGTCTTAAACTTAATACTAGAAAATAAAAAACAATTACATCTAACTCTGTCAAAAGGACAGAGTGATGATCACAAGATTTTATTTATTTTTTTCATATGTCAAATGTCATACATAAAAGAAAAACAAAACAGAGTCATGCAAAACAATCACAGGTATCAAAAGGAGAGCCACTAACCTTCTGTAAAAGCCTTTCATCTTATCATTTAGGGTTCCATCAAATGCAATAAACAAACTTCCAGCTCCGACAGGAAGACTCTCAGTAAACTCCATCACTAGTATCTCATCCTCTTCGAACAATTCCACCTCTTTTGCCTCCAATACCTTAACCAGAAAATAAATTCATTTTCACTAACTTATCCATTCATCACAAATTCACACCAACATCAATTAATTAAAACTTAAATACATGGATCAGCGAATACCTTCGAACCATCCTACGATCTGAACCGTGCGGAATTGGAATCAACGGAGAGTTCGGCGGCATTGAGAACGATGAACTTGGTGTCGGCGACGACATCGACGAAGATATTGACGTTGCCGGCGAATTTGCAGGCGGTGAGGTCCGGTTTCAGCTTTATGTCATATCCTTTAGGGACTACGAATTTGGGGAGCCTGGGCTGACCTTTAAACTGCTGGTACTTCTGCTTCTGCTCCATTATACTACCTTCCAGACCCTAATCCAACCTCTTGTAGAACCAATCTGTAACTAAAGATCTCGCGAGAGAGTAATAGATAGAAAGAAAAGTAAAGGAAGCCCTATTTCACTCGCTTACATCAAGGGGGAGAGCTGCTTCAGTTGTTGTTGGAAGGCTGGGAGTCGGGAGTGTTTTTAATTTCAATAAGCTCCGTGTTTTTCATATACTTTAACGTTTTTTTAAAATTAAAAATTACTCTTATAAATAGATAATGTTTTTTTTTTTTTTATGTATCTACAATATTTTATTAAAAAACATTGTTAAAAAAATACCACAACATTTTTATAAAAAATATTATTGTTTAAGTATTGTCTATTTAGTGTTTTCTAGTAGTATATGAATCTCTATAATTCACGTAGTACATATCCTTACCTTAAATCTTTAACTTGCAAAAATGGTTATTTGCAAAAGTGAGCTCGACAGCCCAGTAAAATCTAACAGTTTTCATGCATCACATAACACATAATAATATGCTAAACATACATATCATAATAATTAAGGTAACATGGCATACATGCTTTTAATTCAAATAACAAATATAAATATTGAGTTCCTTACTCAATCCTCCTTATTTAACCAAAACAATGCAGTCATAAATTGACTTTAACATTTCACGATTTCAACATGTATAACATATCATGCAATTTAAAATAGTTCATCAAGTCCATGTAGAAAATAGGAACTGAAAGACTTGTCTTGATCGTTGTTTACCAATAACAGTTTAACAGCTTACAGTTATTTGCACTTCATGTGCCCTACACAATTATATAATCATACACATCAACTATTAGTCACATAACAACACATGGTAATTATAATGTAAACTCTACTCCACATCTCATAATCTTTCCTATTAATTAGCACACAATGATCAATTAGATTGTGTTAACTTTCAACTTATATCTCACTGTATTTCATATTCAAAGTTCATTCAAGTGCTTAAGTCTTGCTAGGATTACTTATTGGTTTTATATTAAGTCCATTCCATATCTTATAATATTCATTTCAATTGAATTGAAATACTTTTTAAGTTCATTAACACTTGACACGACGTTTTGACGTTCATTCGTCACACGCCCGATTTGACTCTCTTGTGTGTGCTTAGTATGCTTTACAACTTATCTAATACATCATTTATTAATGCTAAACATCATTATATTTACTAATATTCATTTTTTATAACTTAGAATAACATCTTTTATCGTCAGAAGCACTACACATACATATGTGCATGCTGACGCCCTCCGATTGCCCCGAAACATAATAAATCCTAAAGACGCGACCATTGAGACTCTTTATTACAGCACCTCCAATTGAAAACCTTAAAGAACAAAAGTTGTAGGTCTATTCGGTCCTCGTTCATGATCATATTGAATCACCTCAATCGGAGTTCGTATGAGAAAGTTATGGCCATTTTACTACAGAAGGTCAAAATTGTCCGACCCAGTTTACGTTACAGCATTGGCGAGAAACTAAACTAATTAGTGGCGCGTAGGGCGTGAAATTTAGTATTTGGCGCTAATTTTCGAGTCTTTGGTAGCAATTTAATTGTTGAAGCGTGCCAAACTTCTGAGAACCCAACCATTGGAGAACATAACAACTAATTTATTTCTATAACTTAATTTCTAACACTAATTAACATGTATAACTTATGCCAATTACACATATACACATTACCCAACATGCGTATACTAATTTAAACCACTAAACAACAATCAAAGAAAACTTAATTCTTTGAAAACCATATTTTAAACCCAAAAAGTCCATTTTAATACTTCTAGACACTGTGAACACGGTAATCACAGTTATAAACTAATTCAATTCCTTTGAACTTTGTTATCTTAATTTCATACCCAATCATAATCACAGTTCAATTTCTGTTTACAGTTCATAGGCAATAAAATACTCATTTCTAATAGTCTTATAAGACATGTTCGTGCATCTACGTTCACTGTAAAAACCAATTCCTTTTCTTTAACACGTAATTAGCATACAATATATATATATATATATATATATATATATATATATATGCTAGTTATAACAATTATCATTACAATTACGCATATTTTCATAATTAATTCTAAAACATGGTTACATATAATTTTTGTAAAAACCTTATACACTGAAATTCAATAACACCGAGACTTTTCGTAAAACATATATACTTTATATACACATACCTTATGTTGCTTTACAAATTAGTTGTTAATCAGTGAGAATAAGAATTCGGAATCTTCTCTTGTTGCTTCTCTATCTTAGACTCTCTCTCATATTCTCTGAATCTTTCTTTCATTTTCTTTCTTCTTAGACTCAGCTAGAAAAACTAGAATACGTAACCCAAAAACTCAAAACTGTTATGGCCATAACACGCCAATTAAAAGCATTAGTTACAAAACATATAACGTATCAGTTACAAATGTTTATTTTATATTTTATTTATTTAATTTATTTTATTAATAAATCAAAATTTAAAATACAAAAGCCATAAGACTTTGTTTGGCAAAACCCGTTTAAAATTAAAGACTTAATATATTTAAGCCTTGTTTGGAAAAATAAATTAAAACTACTTTAATTTATTTTAATAACCACTTATAATATAGTTATTTTTCACACTTCTTTTAATTAAGTTTTCATACTTAATCTAATTAATACCAATAACAATTTATCAATTAAATCATTAAATCACAAGACTCAATACAAATAATTACCCATCAAAATGAAATATCAATATAATAATTCATTTAATCAATATAAACTCTCTAATTTAATTATTAAATTAAACTAGAACATTATTCCTTAATTATTAATTTCTTTAACTCATTAATTATTTATTAAACAAATAATTAACCAAATCAAATCAAATCAATTAAACAAATATTTTTTCAACGATAAACATATCCATTAAATATTTATATAATTCAATAAATATTAAAATATTTTAATTAAAAAATATGGATTGTTACACCCACCGGGGCGGGGGGTCACGAATCCGGACTCTCCTATTTGATTTCGAATACTGCTGAAACATGGATTGGGGGATTTGCATGGCACATGGACTCTAATGTACATGGGATTTCGGCCAAGACTTTATGTGGGATATATATTGCTGAACAAACAACGAATTAATGAGGATAAAAAGCAACTAACGAAGATTGAGAGCAGAATTTCATAGCGAGCAACAGAGTGGAGATTTTGAAGAACTATCGTATTGATTTCGGATTGAGACTAAAGTGAAGGGTGTTCTGCGTTATTCTTCTACTTTAGTTTATTTCTGTAATTGAGAAGATGATATCTTTAATTTATTCAGGTATTATTTCGTTTATTATGAACTAATTACTTTTTAGGCTTAAGACAAATCTTTAAGTGGAACGATGATTATGTAATCTTTGATTTTAGTTTAATAAGCTATTATCCGGTTTATCTATACTAATTTGAGCGTGAATTTATGAATTGCCTGATCAACGATTCTTTGTGGACTTGTATAAACTCGAGAGATGAAATACGAGTCTAGACTTAATTAATATAGCATGTTTTCTTGATTTATGTGAATGAACAGAATCTTGATGAATGTTAGGGTAGAGATATGCTTTACATCGCATGTAATCAGAAAAGAACTTGAACTTCAATCTTCTTTAATTGTAATTCACATAGAGATATAGTGAGTTAGTTAATTAAGGTGTTTAACGTAATTCTATCTTAATTGTGGATTTGGGTTAATACGGTATTAGTGCACCGAGAGGTGGCTAGTTCTACATACGTGTTCTTGATTAATAAAATGGGATAGTGAATTAAACTGGAATAAAGGTGTAATAATCAGAGTGATGCTTATAGTGAAGTCGAAAGCCTAATTCTCCATTATTTGTTTGAAAATTCAGTTTTTAGCATTTATTAATTGTGTGGTGATTTTAATAGTTTTAATACTGTTAGTTACAAACCGGAAATTGATTAGTTTAATAAAATTAGGATTAATAGAAGATTGGTAATTGTGAAGTTAATTTTTGCTAAGTCTCTGAGGGAACGATACTCTACTTACTATTATATTACTTGTTGATCACGTATACTTGCGTGTTGTGCGTAATTAGATTTTACCCAATAATAATGTAACATACCTTGCTTGAACAATATTAAGCTAAGGTTAGAATTTTGTTTAGAATTGAGTATTGAGCATGCATAATAAATAGCAATTTGAACGAAAAAACTTGTTCAACATAAGTGTATCAAAATTTAGAAGCTTGCATGCTAAGAAACAAGTTAAAGTAGGCAATCTTCTCAAAGTATGAGTTAGGTTAAATAACTTTGCACGAATATATGTAAATTGTATAAATAGGATTAGGAATAACTTGCTCAATAGTAAACAAGGTAGGGTAAAGAACTTGTGTGACGCCCCCAAAAAAGGTATACAACACCCATTCTGAGTCGCCAAATACATGGTACAGAAAGCAAACTACAACTTCAATAATACAATTGTCGTGCAAAATACGACAACACATACTGTGAGTTTAAATACAAATATTGTCTTCTAGACAATATCCACACTCAAATAAGTCCTCGTTACAATTATTCAAACACTATTTTACGTAAATAGTGAGGATCTAAAAACATCTTTCTAGAACTATCACTCCGCACCCAGATTAGTTCTCTTTATGTTCTCACCTCCCGAGAAAAATGGAACAAAAAGGAAAAGGGTGAGCTCAACTAGCCCAATAGAAATAATATTATGACTAAGATAATATACAACAAATTATCGTTAGTCTTCACGAGGAAAAAATCGATAAAATATAATAGCCAACAAGTTTTAGATCAACAACGGCAATGTAACAAACAATCCATTAGAAGAGTCAAGTAGAGAATGAGTTCTACTATCTTCTAAGATTTAAAAGTCCATCATCAATATTTTATCCTCAGTAACAACAATCAATATACATCTTTAATCAAATATTCATCTTTGCACTACATACCAAAGATATTCATTTGTATCACCAATTGGTCATGTTCATCTCAACCCCTGCTCATCTTTGCACTACGGCCAAAGATATTCATCGATTAATCATTTATCTTTGCACTTTCAGGTAGAAGATATTTAGTAATATCATCATTTAGGACCGAGGATGATGAAAAATATTTTAAAGAAAAGCGAATCCAAAGTGAAGCGGAAGGACAAATAGTAGGGATTAGTATAACGGTTTATCCAAGATCAATAATACTTCATAAATACCAATTTTGAAGCAGAATTCAAAAATAAAGATCAAAACATAGATACAATCAAAGATAGTAACCATAATAGACATCTTGGACAAAAGAAGAAAATTTCATTTTTCTATGAATAATATCAAGTATTAAGTGAATAGTCGATATAATCGTGAATAAGTAACTCCAGACACAAAAAATTCCAAATTTGATAAAAATTCAGATCAATACTTGGCGATAATGATATTGAAGAAATAATATCATATATGAAGAAAATAACATCCCTTACCTCAAAATATCAGTACTTCTGATCGGAATATCGGTATAAGGCTGAAGGAAACTTGCAGTGATGAAGAGAAACCTGCAGTGATGAAGAGAAACTCACAAAGTATCTAAATACTCACAAAATACACTCAATAATCTAGGGAGAGAAAGAGAGAAAATTTATTTCTGGTGTGATTTTTAATTCTAACTTAGCCCTCTATTTATAGGAAAATATTAGCAGACTTGACCTGCAACCTGATGGCTTTACCTGCTACTATTCCCACCCACCGCATTTGAAATAAATTCAGCACATTTCTTCACCAACCACAAGTGGGGCCCACTCAATTCTAGAATTTTCCACCAAAATCATTTATAAACCTAATTTACAATCAATCACCTCTTAAAATTCATAACAAATCATACGTTCATTTTTAACGGTTCAAAATTTGTGGACATATACTCAACTTATATATGTATAACATATCCAAAAATTACAACGATCTAAGGGTCGGATTAAAAATTATAACTCACACAATATATCTCAAAAACACTGGTTTAATTTTTAATACCTTCATTCCGACAAAAATACTGATAAAACACCTCAACATTAACTCCTTCATTTTTAACCACAATAAATATATCCAACATTTATATCCACATAAAATAAATATTTTCTTATCATATGAATCAATAATTAATTATTCACAAATAATATTACAGAATCACATTTATGACAACCAGGTAGTTCCTCGGAAAGAGGGGCTTTCAATAAGAATTTCTCCTTATTGGCGTGCAATTAGGTGATCAAACCTCTCCTCGATGAACTTTCTAGACATTGCCAATAATGCTTTATCTAATAATATTATTCAAATAATATGAATTATTGATCCGATAATGGGAAATCTTGTCACGGTGACAATTATTGAAACAACAATAATATAAAGTATCAACGCTTGTAAATTATTGAATCAATAAAATAAAATATTGAATAGTAACTACTCGTAATAATTATTGAGTAGTGCCTTCTTCACGTAAGGATCAATAATTCATCAATCACATGCATCCACGCGTATTCATCGTATTTTAACCACCGGGTATTCCAACAATGTTATTCTGAATAACTACTGTAGTTATTTATAAAAACTCAAACTTGTCATTTTCTTCATCCGAAGCGGTTATTACATTATGGGGCCATGAAATGATCTGCGGCAAATCGTCATGAATATTCCCCGACAACAAGAATATTCCACGACCAAACGAATATTCCCCGACAACAATGATTATTTTATAAGCACTTGCATATTTTGCAAAATTTGCACATTTCACCCATAACCAGAGAATTATATCAAATTAATACCTTATTATTCAAAAATATAATTAGAGGAAATTCGATTTTATTTATAATAAGTTGGGGTTTTACAACTTGCACAATATAAAATTAGAGTTAAGAAACTTGCATACTAAGAAACAAGTTAAAGATTAAAAAAACTTGCATACTAAGAAACAAGTTAAAGATCAGAAAATTGCCTTGCGTGTAAACTAAACCATAATAACTCGATTCTTAGTATCCTATACACATGTTATCATAACATAATTAGTTATTACATATACTCCGTATACAATTAAGTATCTACATCATGTATGGTTTGGTTTTAATCATATAGTCAAGTCACACTAGTAATGCGATAATATAACTCATTAATTGTTAATAATATTCTCACCCTTGGTACTAAAACACCACAATATAAAAGTTACATTTCAACAGTCCTAACATTTCACTTTGTCAACAATTACAGATTTTTGTATAATAAAAATAACCTTTGTGGCCATCTCTTTAACCGGCTGACTGCAGCCTCCAGATTCTACATTGAATCTGCGGTCTTTGCATATTGCTGAGGCATGTGCCTGACGTTAACCTTCGCTAAGGCGAAAGACTTGGTGCTGTGACACGAGAGTTGAGTGACTATGCTACCAAGTTCGATTCTGGGCAACGCGAGTACATGCAAAGCCAAATTTGTTCTACGTTTAGTTTCTAGCAACCAATTTAACCCGTAATACTTACATAGATTTCATATAAATATTACCCATTATATATATATTTATTTATAACAATTAACAACAACTATAATCAAATTAAGTATTTTGAATTTGATATTTTTGCCAAAACTCCATTTTTAACATACTTGACAAAATTTACACTGTGATCACCATTGTACACCAAATTAATTCATTCAAGCTACGTTCTCTTCATTACATACTGAATTAATACATTCAAGGCTCAATTTATCTATTAGTTTACAAACCAAGTATCAATTTTGAACTCCAACAAGCCATATTCATACACACATGCACTGTAATCAGTTTTTCTTATTTTTGAACGTCATTAGTATACTAAATCCTTATCTAGATGTTAGTTATAGCATCACTACTACACATAAGCACAACTAACACTTTATACAACAACAATTCATCAATTTTGAATTCATAGAGACTTTGAAATTCATGAACACAGAACATACATATATATAATATTAAGCTTATGAAAATATACCTTCAATTGCTTGGATAATCCTTGCTAACCACAGAGAATTTCTTTGGGAAATCTCAGGAATCTTCTCTCAAATTCTCTCAATTATCTCTGTATTCTTCTCCTATCTTTCTCAGTATGAGCCAATTCACGTAAAACCAACTAACGCTTAAGCGTAAAGATAAAAACTGATATAGCCATAATAAGTATATTTAATTGTATCAGTTACAAAACTTAACACACATCAGTTATAAAATATTTATTTATTTATTATTTTGATTTATTCTATTTATATTATTTATTATAATTCAAATTCAAAATTCAAAATTTATAAGGCTATATTTGGCAAAACACTTTTAAAAATAAAGACTTAATTCCTTTAAGTCTTTTTTAGTTAAATCCATTTAAACTATTTTAGTTTACTAAATCATTTATATAATAGTTTATTGTCACACTTTTATTATTAAAATATTATAATAATTAATTTAATCCTATCAACTCTCTAATTTAATTATTAAATTAAATTAGAATATTATCTCATAATAATTAATTTCCTTAACTCATTAATTATTTATTTAACAAATAAATAATCAAATCAAATCAAATCAAATTAAATAAATATTTATTCAACAATAAACGCAATAATTAAAATATTTATATAATTCAATAAATATTTAGAATTACAAAAAAAAATTTGGATTGTTACATCCTTCCCTTCTTACAGGGATTTTATCCCTAGAATCACAACTCAAACAAATCATTCGTCACATTCTTCCTACTTACAAGGATTCTGTCCCCAGAATTGAAGACACATATTAAACAAATAACTCAGGGTAATCTTTCATCATTTTATCTTTGAGTTCCCACGTAGCTTCTTCAGCATTGTGGTTCCTCCATATCACCTTCATGGAAGGTATTACTTTATTCCTGAGCACTTGTTCTTTCCTGTCAACTATCTCGATAAGAATTTCTTCATAAGACAAGTCCTTATCGAACTGCAATGGTTCGTACTCGATCACGTGCTTGTAATCGGGTTTATACGGTCGTAACATCGAAACATGAAAGACATTATGAACGTGTTCCAACTTTGGAGGTAGAGCTACCTCATAAGCCACCTCTCCTACTCTTCGAAACACCTCGAAGGGACCAATAAACCTCGGGCTTAACTTTCCCTTCTTACCAAAATGAATTTTCCCCTTCCAAGGAGAAACTTGTAAGAACGCAAAACTTCCTACATCGAACTTACGATCTTGTTTGTGTTGATCAACATACTTCTTCTGTCTGTCTTGAGTAGCTACCAATCTTGTCCTGATGAGTTTGACAACCTTAGTAGTCTGTTGTACTAGTTCTAGTCCTAATAGTTGACATTCACCGACTTCATCCCATTATAGTGGAGTTCGCACTTTACGTCGTCTGAATGCTTCGTGGCGGCATCGATGTCATGCTTATGCGTAATCAAGTATTATTGTAGGTGAATTCTATCAATGGTAAATGTTCATCCCAGTTCCCTTTGAAATTCATGATGCATGCTCTAAGCATATCTTTCAACGTCTGGATTGTTCATTCGCTTTGGCCGTCTAATTGCGGATGGTACGCCGTACTCATTCTCAGTTGTGTTCTCATGCATTCTTATAGTCTCTTCCACAAGTTTGACGTGAATCGTGGAACTCTATCCGACACAATTGACACTAAAACTCCATGTCTCGAAATGATCTCTTTAATGTACAACTTTGCCAACTGATCAAGATTGAACCTAATCTTTATTAGCAAAAAGTGTGCTGATTTCGTCAGCCTGTCCACTATTACCCAAATCGCATCGTAACCTCTCTGAGTAGTTGGAAGACCTACCACAAAATCCATTTGTGATATTTTCCCACTTCCATTCCAGTATTTCCAAAGGTTGAAGTAATCCGCTTGGTCTTTGATGCTCGACTTTGACTCTTTGACATGTCAAGCATTTCGCGACATATTCTGCAACATCTCTTTTCATGTTTGGCCACCAAATATGCCGTCGTAAATCTTTATACATCTTCGTACTTCCCGAATGAATCGAGTATCTTAAGTTATGAGCTTCGATCAAGATTTCGTATTTAATATCTGGTACTACTGGAACCTAAATTCTTCCCTCGAATCTTAGTAGTCCTTCGGTATCGATCATGTATTTCACTTCACTACCCTCAACCACTTTCTCTTTGATTTTCCCACATTCTTCATCTTGTATTTAAGCTTTCTTTACCGTGTCCACCAAAGTTGGACTAGCTTCTATTTGGAATAGTCGTTCATCTAATTCTTTTGGAATTTTTTTTCCAACTCTAACTTTGTCATTCCTGAAATAAGCTCCTATTGGTTGGTTATTAGTATCAACTTTTCCTGACTTTTCCTGCTTAAAGCATCTGCAACCACATTTGCCTTGCCCGAATGATAAAATATCTCACAATCATAATCTTTTATTAATTCCATCCATCTTCTTTGATGCATGTTCAGGTCCTTCTGTGTGAAAATATACTTCAAACTGTTATGGTCTGTGTATATCTCACATTTCTCTCCATAGAGATAGTGTTTCCATATCTTCAGAGCAAATACCTATGACGAACGAGATTTTTGTAATTTAATTCTTAATATTTATTGAAGTAAATAAATATTTTCGATGATTTAATTATTAGATTAAATAATTAATTGATGAAATTGTGGTAGATTAATTTAATTATATGTGTTACATTTATTAAATTAATGTGGAAATTTTTTATTATCGAAGTATGCGATTATGTGAGCTTATTGTATTAAAAGAAAATATTTAATAAGCCTATTGGTATTTTAATTAATTTAATTATTAATTAGAGAGTTAATAATTTGACATTATTTATTAATGAGAAATTAATTATATGACTATGTGAATTTATGAGAAATTATTATATTTTATTTAAAGTAAATTAAATAAAATATGGGATTTATTTTATAAGGAGTGTGACACTATTTTTAACTATATGATTAAAGGTTTTATTAAAATAAAGGGTTTTGAAACCTAGCATGCTAGCCAAACATGGCCCTAAAGGGAGTTGGGGGCAGTTAACCCATGACTGGGTAACTGACCACCAACGCGTCAGTTGTCCTTATTTAGTTTACATTTTCTTCCTTCTTCTTCATTATTTGGCTAAGTCTAGAAAGCATAACAGAGAGAGATATAGAGAAAAAGTTGGGAGAGTCATCTGAGAAGGAATTCATCTTCTATTAATTCTACGCTTGGGTAATTCCTTTAACCCAATTCTTTTCTACGTCATTTAGTGTTATAAAATATGGCTCTCCAATTTCTGTAAAATTCTCTGTGGTTGGAAAGTGTATTGACTATGTGGTTATATATGTGATTTTATGTCATAGTAGCATGTTTAATATATATTGTATATGATTCCATATCATAAGTTTCATAATACGATGACTTGTTATTTCAAAAAATTACAGAGTATGTTTTTCGGCCATATGGCCCTTATACGTAAATTTAATATGTCAAACATAAATGTTTTTGTAAAATTCCCACTCTTATTTGATTATGCATGTTGATACGAAGAGACCAAACCTTAAATGAACGGATTCGGTGTTATAACGAATTCGTAGTATTAATTTTCATGATTTATGTTCAAAACCTTCAAGAACATCAAGAACAGTACAATTTGCATAATTTAATTATGTGATTATGTGTTTTAATGAGTTAAAATCACTCTATAAATGTTGGGTATTGATTATATATGAATTCTAACATGTGGGTATGATTAAATTAGTGTAGTAAAATTTAATTGGAGTTTTTTTTTCATTACATGTTATACAATTTTCGCAAATTGTAGAACAATTTAAAGTTCATGCCACCAACCTTTCATGTCTTATGTCTTATGTCATAGCCAGTCATGTTCAGGTCTCTCAAGGCCATGGCAGCATACTGCCGCAAATGAACACGAAGACCAAGTACAAAAAAGTGAAATGGCCTAGCGCCCACTCTCTGAAATATCCAGAAATGAAATATTTTTAAATGTTCAAGTCTAGCAATGTGATAAAGAACTTGATTTAATGAACATAGAAATATATTAGAAGTATAATGAGATATTAAAATAGATACTTAACATGTAAATAACATAATTGCATGTGGATTGAATTATTGAATACATAATTAGCTTGTTATTTGTGAAGTGTAAAGTATGTGACAATGAGTGTAGTAATTTGATTTCTTTATAGTCATTATCAAAGTTAGACAAAGAGAATGAACTTGTGATGACTAGTATGTTATAATTAACTAGTATTATGAATGTAAATGATATGTAGGATTTAAATCAAAGAACGCGAGTTTAGTTAAAGTGTAATCTACGCATTGAGGCAAGTTTCCTACCCTACTTGTTATCATTGTTCAAGTTTATTATTTACCTTGAGTAAATTCTCATTACTATTATTCAAGTTCAAATTGTTATATTAAAGATTGACTATCCTTTCAAAGTATGAATTTGTTATACAATATTTGTTCTATTGTATACTTCTTGAGATTATTATTCAATTTAAATATCATTATTGTTGAACCTTGTTAGACTAGCGAATCCTTATTGATTCAACTAGTCCATAGTTGATGAACGTTCTAAATTTCAGAACCCTTATTGAATTATCCAAACCAAACTTCCTTTGGTGCGAATTCGAATGTCAAACTGAGATGAACAACCCTGTATAGGGTTTTCTTATGCATTAGCGTTAAGATATTGTGCGCAGTATGGTACTAAGGGCTGATCCCCCTAAGTATGAGTAGAAAGGTCCATAGTCTTATGACTGTTAAAGGTTTTAAGTATAACCCTTGATAACCTAGGACATAGTTCAAGGTCTTATGACCCTCAGAAATCTTTTGATTCTTGTTATTCATTCTTGATTCAAAAGTTAAGCTTTTATTTTAGAAGTCTTTGATTCACTCGCATGTTATTATACATTGTTATTTCATTATTTTATTGGTGGGAAATCATGCTCACTGTTGCGTAATAATAACATTGCAGTTAAGAACGAAAGAAACGACGAGCCTTCTACTAGCAAAGGCAAGGGGAAGATTAACAAGTGATAAAGACTTGTTGTATTATTTGATGATGTATTTATGTTTAGACTTATGTGAATGATGTTGTTTAAGACTTATTGTTTATATTTTCATACGAGATGTTTAAGGTTAGTTTAACTAGGGATTGTATTTATTATTATGTTGTTGTAACCCTTAAGGGAAGATTTTATTTCTATCTATTGCATGGTTTGCATTTATTATGGGTAGATAGATAGATGATATTTGTCTGATGAACACCAAATCCCGTGGAATTGAAGTACTGGATTTGGGGTGTGTCATAAGTTGGTATCAAAGTCATGGGTTATGAACCTTAGGTGGGGAACAACCTTAGGTAGTAGCCTTATAGAAAGAACATAGTGATGGAAAACTCTTATCGAGTTCTAGGAAATGAATTTTTGTAATTCATTAAAGATAATAAAAGACTTTATGTGCTTATGTGTTAAATTATGTGCTCACTAGTACGACTTAGTAACTAAAACTCGAAATTTTGTTGTCAGGATGTCTAACATTGGAGGAACTAGTCGAGCAGGGGAGGAGGAACCCCGAGTACCTACAGTACCTACAGAGGAGGAGCCCAGAGACATTCATGTCATTAGGGAATAGTTGGTATAGAGGGAGTCATCTCCATTGATCACCGTTGTTGGTCAGGAGCATGAACCTAAGACTGATCCTGAGGAGGAATTTGACGAGGAAGGGGAAGAAGAAGAGTTTCCACAGCACTCCATTGATGCTGAGATGTACGACACATTATACGACCGTAACGTGGAGTTACGAGATGAGGTCTGAGATTTGTGAAAGCGAGGCTATTATTCAACAGATTACTCTAGAAGAGAAGGAGAGGGAGATTTCGACTCTTCACTCACGACTGGGAAATGTAGAATGGGATTTGGTCCACGAGAAGGATCAAACCGAAGATAAGACCGCAGAGATAGAAAAGTTGAAGAAGGATCCGAAGAGAGAGTTCGAGAGGCTTGCCATAGCGAGAGGAGGGTGGGTAAGAGAGTCACGCGTCGTCTTGATCTTGCGGAAGAGGATGGTCGTCTGCAAAGAAGGCAAAGCTTGGAGAGACATACTCTACACTTAATCATCACAATGGATGAGGCCAAGATCGAGTTTTGAGGTACCCCATCCGGTTCGAAGGACTTCCATCGTATGCATCTTTGGATCGCGAGCGATGTCTCGTATCATGGAAGAGGAGCGTAGCAAGGCTATTTAAGCGCCTTGACATGATAAAGGTGATAGTAATTTGTTTAATTATGTGAAAACTTATTTGGTAGTTAATGATGTAAATTCAATGTGTTTATAAACAAAGGAATATTTTAATATTTTAAATCTTGTAGATTCTTTATCTCGAGATAGTTGATGTAAATAGCGGTGATGCTATCTTTTGATTTTAAAACTTTTGAATTGAATGAAATATATTAAGTTTATTTAAATTGATGTGTTAAATGAATTATGATGAAATGTTCTAGCTAAGCCTTAAATGTTTGAGGAATTGAATAAAGACCTAATAAACGAATATTCTTAATAGAATTATGCCGCCAAGAAGAAAACAACAATGTCAACCAGCTTAGGAAGAGTCTACGAATAACAACAATAACGCCAATGCTAATCCTGTTCAACAATTGGTTAACTTGCTAGCTGGAGAAATGAATAATCAACCTCAAGCTCCACCAAATACTATGTTTAAAGATTTCAAGGCGGTGGGACCGCCAGAATTTAAAGGTTCTATGAACCCGATCGAGGCTCAAACGTGGGTTATGGAGATGGAGAAGGTTTTCGACGTCGCTAGGGTTAGAGAAGACCAGAAGACCGCTTTTGCAACGTTTATGCTAAAGTCTGAAGCTAGCTATTGGTGGCAAGTAAACAAAGTTAGTGGAGGTGAAGGTGTAATTACTTGGGAGAGATTTAAAGAAATGTTTTTCGAGATGTACTTCCCAACCAGCTCACAGAACCAGATGGATGTTCAATTTCTGGAATTGAAGCATAGGAATATGAGTGTACCTGATTATGCGGCTAGATTCAACGAGTTAGCGAGGTTTGCCCCGTATCAAGTACACACGGACTAGAGAAAAGCCAGAAGATTCGAACAAGGACTAAAGCCTTGGGTATACAGTAAAGTATCAATGTTTCAGATAAACACTTTTGTTGGAGTATCTTGGAAAAGGCCATCCTCACTGAAGGTGGAAGCGATGCGATGACCAAGTATAATCAAGATCAGAAGAAGAAGAAGAGTGAAGGTGAAGGAAATAACAAGACTAGTGGAAGTGGCACAGGAGGTGGTAATTTTAATCAGAAGAAAAGGTGGAATGAAAACTCGTCATCGGGGAATCAACAAGGAAGTCAGAAGAAAAGAATCAAAGCATGCCCGACCTGCGGGAAAGCTCATCTGGGAGTTTGTATGAAGGGAAAAAGAGTGTGCTACAATTGTAGTCAGGAAGGCCACATAGCACCTAATTGTCCTAACCCAAAGAAGGGTGCTTGCTTTACTTGTGGTTCGAAGGACCATCTGGCAAGAGATCGCCTAAAAGGGATCGGAGGGTCGGGGATCGAGAAAAGCGGGAAACAATAGTGGAAATGCCTTAACTATCACCGGACCAACCGCTACAAACCGACCGACTGCCAGAACTTTCAACATGACGGTGCAGGATGCAGTTCAGTCTTGGGATGTGGTGTCAGGTATCATTCCGATCAATAAAATTAATGCTTATGTTTTATTTGATTCGGGTGCTACTTGTTCCTTTATATCCGATGACTTTGCTAATAGTTTAGATTTACTTAAGGATGAGTTGGAATATCCCATGAACATAGAAATTGTGAATAAAGAGATAATCCCTGTTAAGTACGCGTATAAGAATTGTAGAGTAGATATTAAGGGTAATATCATGAACGTAGATCTTATCCCTATTCGACTTGGGGAATTTGACGTTATATTGGGAATGGACTGGTTATTCAATTACGGGGCTATAATTGATTGCCAAAAGAAGTGTATTAACCTTATGACTCCGTCAAAGGTTGTGTTTTATGGTAGCAAAGTCGCCTGAACAAGCGAGTTGTCGGCGATGATGATGCGAGCCGGGAAGTTATTAAGACAAGGTTTGTGTAGGATACTTAGCTTACATAGTCGACGATCGAAAAGAGAATCAAGAAGGTAGAAGAAATACCGATTGTGAGGGACTTCGTCGACGTATTTCAGACGATTTGCCGGGACTTCCACCGGATAGAGGTGAGATTTCGTGATCGATTTGGCACGCCTAACGCTCCAATATCGAAGGCACCATACCAAATGGCACCAATAGAGATGAAAGAACTAATGGTACAACTACAAGAATTACTGGACAAAAAGTACATTCAACCGAGCGTATCGCCGTGGGGAGCGCCGGTGTTGTTTGTGAAAAAGGACGGATCGATGCGGCTCTGCATTGACTACAGAGAACTGATAAGGTCACGATTAAGAACAGATATCCATTATCGAGGATCGATGACCTGTTTGATCAATTGAAGGGAGCGAGATACTTTTCCAAGATAGACTTGAGAAGCGGTTATCATCAACTAAAGGTGAGGCGGAGGATGTATCAAGACAAGGCGTTCGAGCGCAGCGATATGGTCACTACAAATTTTTAGTAATGTCGTTTGGTCTTACGAATGCTCCTACAACATTTATGGGACTAATGAATGGTGTGTTCAAGCCGTTTTTGGACAAGTTCATAGTGGTATTTATAGACGATATTTTGGTATATTTGAAAACCAAGGAAGAACACGAAGAGCATTTGAGATTAATGTTGGAAGTATTGAGAAGGGAAAAGTTGTATGCCAAGTTTTCGAAATGCGAATTTTGGATTGAACGAGTGCAATTTCTTGGGCGTGTGATCGATAAAAATGGAATTTCGGTAGATCCATCAAAAGTCAAAGCCGTGATTAACTGGGATCAACCGAGAACGCCGTCGGAAGTACGAAGTTTTCTTGGATTGGAAGGTTATTATAGAAGGTTCATACAAGATTTTTCCAAAATTGCAACTCCGTTAACGAATTTAACTCGAAAAGCTATAAAATTTGTTTGGACGGAAAAGTGTGAGGAAAGCTTTCAAGAATTGAAGAAGAGGTTGAGTACAACACCTGTGTTGTCTCTTCCGGACGATATAGGAAATTTTGTTATTTATAGTGATGCGTCGCATAAAGGAATTGGCTGCGTGTTGATGCAGAATGGCAAAGTCATTGTGTATGTATCATGACAATTGAAGGATTACGAGAAGGGATATCCGACCCATGACTTGGAGTTAGCTGCAGTTGTTTTTGCTTTGAAAATTTGGAGGCACTATCTCTACGAGGAGAAGTGTGAAATATATCTGGGACCACAAGAGTCTGAAATATATTTTTACACATGAAGGATTTGAATATCGTCAAAGAAGATGGTTGGAATTAATTAAGGATTACGATTGTGAGATTTTATACCATCCGGGTAAAAGCAAATGTGGTTCTTGGCGCCTTAAGTAGAAAGGGTCGTGAGAAATTGATGATGTTAACTGCTCAGGAGGAGCTAATTTAAGAAATGGAGAAACTGGAGTTGGAAGTGAAGTATCCTATGGAGATTGATGAGAAGCTATTTCAGATGCAATCTGGTACAACCCTACTAGATAAAGTTAAGGAGGCTCGACTTGGACGAAGAATGTAAAAAAGGTGACAAAGAAGATATCTGAAGGAACCGAACCAGATTTAAGATGGATAAGGAAGGAATATTGAGATTTGAGAGTAGAATTTGGGTACCGCCAAAGATCTGAGAGATTAAGGAAGATATTTTGAGCGAGGCTCATAGTTCACGATATTCGATTCACCCCGGTAGTACCAAAATGTACCAAGATCTTCGACAACATTTACGGTGGCCAAATTTAAAACGTGATGTTGCTTGAATGTGTTGCCAAGTGTCCACCATCCGAAAAAGTGAAAGCGAGAAACATCGAGACCCAAGTGGATTGCTACAACCGTTAGAGATCCTAGAATGGAAATGGGAACATATTACAATGGACTTAAATGGGTTGGCCTTCCGAAGCGACTCGGAAAGGCTACTGACGAAGTATGGGTTATCGTTATTGGTGATGAAATCCACACACTTCCTTCCGATCAAAATCAGATTCAACTTAGATCAGTTGGCAAGACTATACGTAAAAGAGATTGTTTCAAGGCATGGAGTGCCGGTGTCAATTGTTTCTGATAGAGATCCGCGCTTTACATCAAACTTCTGGAAACGTCTACAAGAATGTATGGGTACACAGTTACGAATGAGTACAAAATATCACCCTCCGACGGATGGACAGAGTGAAAGGACAATTCAGACATTGGAAGATATGTTAAGACCTTGTATAATAGACTTTAAAGGAAATTGGGACGATCACCTACCGTTAGTAGAGTTCGGCTACAACAACAGTTACCACGCTAGTATAGGCATGCCGCCTTACGAAGCGTTATACGGTAGAAAGTGCAGAACTCCACTTTATTGGGATGAAGTTGGCAAAAGACAATTGCTAGGGCCAGAATTGGTAGAATAGATAGCAGAAATAGTCAAAGTAATCCGAGCACGACTGGTAGCAACTCAAGATCGACAGAAGAAATATGCTGATCCACATCGTAAAAATATCAAATTTGAATAAGGTAGTTATGTTTTTTTGAAGGTCTCTCCTTGGAAGGGAAAGATCATGTTCGGAAAGAAAGGGAAATTGAGCCCAAGATTCATTGGACCATTTGAAGTACTGAGAAGAATCGAAGAAGTTGCGTACGAGGTAGCTCTACCTCCAGCACTCGAGAATGTCCATAACGTCTTCCACGTTTCCGTGTTACGACCCTACAAAGCCGATTACAAGCATGTAATTGAATACGAACCCCTACATTTTGAAAAAGACTTATCTTACGAAGAAATTCCCGTTCAAATTATCGACAAAAAAGAACAAGTTCTCAGAAATAAAGTAATACCTTCTGTTAAGGTAATTTGGAGGAACCACAACGCTGAAGAAGCTACATGGGAACTCGTAGAGAATATGATGAAGAATTACCCACATTTATTGACTTAATTTATGTGTAAGCGATTCTGGGGATAGAATCTTTGTAAGGGGGGGGAATGTAACGGGTTGAATTTATTGAGTCGTGATTCTGGGGAAAGAATCCTTTTAAGGGGGGAAAGATGTGACGAACGGAATTTTTATAATTTAATTCTTAATATTTATTGAAGTAAATAAATATTTTCGATGATTTAATTATTAGATTAAGTAATTAATTGATGAAATTGTGGTAGATTAATTTAATTATATGTGTTACATTTATTAAATTAATGTGGAGAATTTTATTATCAAAGTATGTGTTTATGTGAGCTTATTGTATTAAATGAAAAATATTTAATAAGCTATTGATATTTTTTAATTAATTTAATTATTAATTAGAGAGTTAATAATTTGACATTATTTATTAATGAGAAATTTAATTATATGACTATGTGAATTTATGAGAAATTATTATATTTTATTTAAAGTAAATTAAATAAAATATGGGATTTATTTAATAAGGAGTGTGACATTATTTTTAACTATATGATAAAAGGTTTTATTAAAATAAAGGGTTTTGAAACCTAGCATGCTAGCCAAACATGGCCTAAAAAGGGAGTTAGGGGCGATTTAACCCATGATAGATAACTCACCACCATCACGTCGATTAATTCTTATTTAGTTTACGTCTTCTTCCTTCTTCTTCTTTCATTATTTGCCTAAGTCTAGAAAGCATAACGAGAGAGAGATCTGAGAAAAGAGTTGAGAATTTAGAGATTGTTAGAGAGGATTGTGAGAGTCATCCGAGAAGAAATTCATCTTCTATTAATTCTACGCTTGGGTAATTCCTTTAACCCAATTCTTTTCTACGTCATTTAGTGTTATAAAAAATGGCTCTCAATTTTGTAAAATTCTCGTGGTTGGAAAGTGTATTGACTATGTGGTTATATATATGATTTTATGTCATAGTAGCATGTTTATATATATATGTATATAAATTCCATATCATAAGTTTCATAAATACGATGACTTGTTATTTTAAAAATTATGAGTATGTTTTTTGGCCATATGGCCCTTATATAAATTTAATATGTCAAACATAAATGTTTTTGTAAAATTCTCACTCTTATTTGATTATGCATGTTGATACGAAGAGACCAAACCTTAAATGAACTTGATTTGGTGTTATAACGAATTAAGTAGTATTAATTTTTCATGATTTATTTCAAAACCTTCAAGAACATCAAAACGAAGACAATTTATAATTTAATTATGTGATTATGTGTTTTAATGGGTTAAAATCACTCTATAAATGTTGGGTATTGATTATATATGAATTATAAATGTGGGTATGATTAAATTAATTAGTAGTAAAATTTTAATTGGAGTTTTTTATTTGTGTTATGCAATTTTAGCGAATTAGAGCATTTCTGATTCAATGCAGTGTGCATGCTATAGGACTCAAGCCTTATGTCCCTTAGTAGTGTTGCCATGCCACCATACCAGTCTGTCTCAAGTCATGATGCTACCCAGCTATATGCAAATACCAGACCAATACAAAAGTGTGCGCCATGCATTTACCACTCTCAGAATGTCGAGAAATGAAATATTTTTAAATGTTCAAGTCTAGCAATGTGATAGCAACTTGATTTAAAGAACATAGAGATATGTTAGAAGTATAATGAGATATTAAAATAGATACTTAACATTTAAATAACATAATTGCATGTGGATTGAATTATTGAATACATAATTAGCTTGTTATTTGTGAAGTGTAAAGTATGAGACAATGAGTGTAGTAATTTGATTTAATGTGGTCATTATCAAAGTTAGACAAAGAGAATGAACTTGTGATGACTAGTATGTTATAATTGACTGGTATTATGAATGTAAATGATATGTAGGATTTAAATCAAAGAACGAGTTTAGTTAAAGTGTAATCTACGCACGAGGCAAGTTTCCTACCCCTACTTGTTATCGTTGTTCAAGTTTATTATTTACCTTGAGTAAATTCTCATTACTATTATTCAAGTTCAGATTGTTATATTAAAGATTGACTATCCTTTCAAAGTATGAATTTGTTATACAATATTTGTTCTATTGTATACTTCTTGAGATTATTATTCAATTTGAATATCATTATTGTTGAACCTTGTTAGACTAGCGAATCCTTATTGATTCAACTAGTCCATAGTTGATGAATGTTCTAAATTTCAGAACCCTTATTGAATTATCCAAACCAAACTTCCTTTGGTGCGGATTCGAATGTCAAACTGAGATGAACAACCCTATATAGGGATTTCTTATGCGTTAACCTTAAGATATTGTGCAAAGTTATGGTACTAAGGGCTGATCCCCTAGAAATGAGTAGAAAGGTCCATAGTCTTATATCATTAAAGGTTTCAAGTATAACCCTTGATAACCTAGGATATAGTTCAAGGTCTTATGACCCTCAGAAATCTTTTGATTCTTGTTATTCATCCTTGATTCAAAAGTTGAGCTTTTATTTTAGAAGTCTTTGATTCACTCGCATATTATTATACATTGTTATTTCATTATTTTATTGGTGGGCAATCATGCTCACTTTGTCGTAATAATAACATTGCAGTTAAGAACGAAAGAAACGACGAGCCTTCTACTAGCCAAGGCAAGGGAAAGATTAACAAGTGATAAAGACTTGTTGTATTATATGATGATGTATTTCTGTTTAGACTTATGTGAATGATATTGTTTAAGACTTATTGTTTATATTTCCGCACAGATGTTTAAGGTTAGTTTAACCTGGGATTGTATTATTATTCGGATGTTGTAACCCTTAAAGGGAAGATTTTATTTCTATCTATTGCATGGTTTGCATTTATTATGGGTAGATAGATAGATGATATTTGTACAGTGAACACCAAATCCTGTGGAATTGAAGTACCTGGATTTGGGGGTGTCACACTACCACCGCAACCAACTCTAAATCATGAGTCAGGTATCCTTTCTCATAGTCCTTCAGTTGCCGTGATGCATACACAATGACTTTTCCGTTCTGCATAAGGACACAACCTAACCCTTTATGTGATGCATCATTATACACCACAAAGTTTCCTGTATTATCTGGTAATGACAACACATGTGTATTAGAGTTTATTCCCTAGAGGCCAATTATTTGATATAATTGCTTAACATTTTGATATTATATTTGATTAAATAAATAAATGATTTTATTATAGTTTTATTTACTACGTTATATAAATGTTAACATAATAAAATTCCTTAGAATAGTGATACAATTTATATAGTTTCAAGTATGTGACTTGATCATGAGATTATATAATTACAATTAGTATCATTGCTTCTTAAATGTCCCTAGTCGAGTATCATCATTGATGAGATAGACAACAATGATGCATTGAGACTAGTATGTGGATTGACTGAGAACAAAACTCAATGGTCATAAATATTTGAGATATTAAGTCAATGCATAGGTATGTGTTAGAGAACGATGTACTGGACAGACCCACCATGAGAATTCTATGTGGAGCATCGAAGTGTCATTAGCGATTCTCATAGTGACAATGATGTAATAGTCCTCCGACCTGAAATCACTATATTACTACACGAGAATTTAAGTACTTTGATATCATCAAAGGTTACCTTTAATAGGGTGGACTATAAAGGTGATTATTGGGTACATCATGAATCGTGTGAGAAATATGAGTGATCTAGATGGAAGTTAACCCTCCTATTTATTAGGGGTGATATCTATAGGCCTCTTGATTGAGTAGGACTATGAAATGCATGACCATGCTCAAATAGTGATTTGTTTCATAGAGTCTACTCATTGATTAAGAAAACTCAGATTATATTATGAATAGTATGACACATTCCATGACTCGAGTTTAATCTAAGATATCAAGGTTAAAAGGATTAAATTACATTGAAACATTGGTCACAAAAAGATTGCATCGAATCATCGATCGTATTATTACTTGGGTAGCAGTGATGCATTACTAGATGCCGCTCACTATTTATAATTTTATAATATGATTTTAAAATTATTGTCAACGTAATAATAACCTATAGGGTCACACACAAAGAACTTAATTAAAAGAGAATTAATTTAAATTGTAAAGATTTAAATATGTTAATATGATTGATAGAATTTAAATTATGAATTTAAATTAATAGGATAATTTATATATAGGTATATTAATTAAGTAAGACTTCATTAAGATATATATATATATATATATATATATATATATAAATTCGGATTTTATTTTAATTAGATTAGAGTTTTGATTAATTCCTATTAACTACTATATATATGATATATAGCAGCAATTTTAGGTAACGAATCATAACCTAAAAAAACCCTAGCCGCTATTAGAGAGAGACTAATTTTTTTTTTTTTGAAAATCCTAATCCTTGGTGGCTAGTACCACAGTTCTCTTCACTGCAGATCGTGCGACGATTCGCGGGGAGTTCGTGTGGATACCGTAAATGCTCGGTTCTGTTGGATTGCATAAGGGATTCGAAGCCGTTTCAAAACTCTTTCATAATCAGTATAATATCTAAACCACTGAATTAATTTCTGTTTCGCATGGATCCTGTTTTTGGGTTTCGGAAATTGCTTTGATTATTTTATATTTTCATTGCGTTTTTGTGCCAAAACCCTACAGTGGTATCAGAGCTACTTGCAAAACGATTAATTCAGATTATGTGTTTTATTGTTTTCGATATATATGATATGTGATGATATAATTTTACCAATCTGAAATTGATTATAGTGTTTTCGATATATGTGATATATGATGATACAATTTTACCGATCTAAAATTGAGTATATGATATTCTGTATGTAGGCATATTCTGGTATGATGAATATCAGTAATAGATATACATGTATATTATGTTATGTTAATTGTATCTTAAATGGAGTAATAACAGTATACAACTTCTGTTCTAATTGGATTAGAAGCATGAACATTCGATTTAATATGATTAATTGAAACTTGACATATATGATATATATTGGGTGTATAGTTATTATGGGTGTTTTGGTGGATTAAAATATATGATTTTGAAACTATTTCAGAGATTAGTATGGAAAAATTCTACAATATAGATTTTAGTTCAAAATTTTTTCGGTATTTGCCCGAATTCACACTCACGAATTGACCGGTTAATGAGACCACCCACCAATGATCGATCAATAGGACCACCACCCAAGACCCCCCCTTGGACCCCCGTCGTAGTGCACGATGGTTGTGACCCCAATATGTTATATATAGTTTTCTTTAATTATATATAAATTGTTATGTGCTTATTGTGATATGCATGGTGCACAGTTATGGCCTTTTGACCCATAGGTTAGTGGTTTTTGGTTTTGAAATACGGCTTGCATGTCGTGCCTTTCTATAAATTCTAATGTAATATTCTCTTCTCATCTAAATCCCCTCAAATGTAACTCGAGGTTTCTTTATGTCATGTAATAATCTATAATCGATGAAGATGACAAGATGGAGAACACGATGGAAAGATGATGATGGAGAGGAGGCACTTGCATGAGGAAGATCCAAGGAAGCTACTATTTTGAGATCTTTTACCACCTTAGATTGACCTTCAATCTTTCATTAGCTTGAAAAGATTGACAGTGGATTGGGCCATAACTGTGACACATTTAATTTTGCACTTTATTTATGCTTGTATGCGATATGATATGATAAATAATGTGCATGCTTAATAAGATTAAAATTGGTGAGATCTAAATTAATTTATAAAATCCCTCAATAAATTATTAAGTCTAAATTAGATGCCTTCCAATGAATAACACTCATCAAGACCTTGATCAATGGATGTAGGTTTGCCAAAGCAAAGTACCCTATTTATCTAGGTAAGATGCGATAGGATAATTGTGATATCCAAACTGTTAAAATCATTGGGCCCGACTTAACTAAGTTATCTCAATAGGATTGTGGACTTAGAGGCATGGAGTTTGGTAGGTACCATTAGATGGACTAGAAACAAATATTGTTTACCAAACTATCCAGGAGTTATATATGATATAATTGACAAAGGGTTGTCTACCTAAATAATTGTGTTTTAAGAGATTAGCCAAAGCTAACTTAAGGCATAATGAAATATGGATCTTGGCTCACTAAAAAGATTTAATAGAAAATACTTTCCAAAATAATGGTGAGGGCTATTAATTTGAATAAAATAGTGGGAGGTATATTTTGAATGTACTAGTATCAATTACATAATATCAACTCTGCAATTTGACTTATTATTTTTGCACTTATAAATTGTAGATATCAATGACAAACAACAACAACAACAACACAAGTAGTCTTTCACTATGATTAGTCCTTGAGAAGGACAAGCTGAGTGGAATTAATTTCCTTGACTGGCATAGGAACTTGAGGATTGTCCTCAAATAAGAGCGCAAGCTATATGTCCTTGATGGGCCCATTCCTGCAGCACCAACTGTCACTGCACCACGTGAGAAGCATAATGCTTACAAGAAGCATCAAGATGATGCTATGGGCGTGAGTTGTCTCATGCTAGCAACCATGAACACTGAGCTTCAGAAGCAACATGAGTTGATGGATGCTTATGAGATGATCGAGCATCTCAAGAAATTGTTCAAAGGGCATGCTCGACAGGAGAGGTATGATACAAGCAATGCGTTGTATCACTGCAAGATGGGTGAATGTGATCCAGTTGGTCCACATGTGCTGAAAATGATTGGGTATATTGAGTTCCTTGAAAGGTTGGGTTTTCCAATCACTCCGGAAGCCCAAACAGATCTTGTTTTGCAATCCTTGAATAACAACTTCTCTCAATTTGTTATGAATTATCTTATGAATGAAATTGAGAAACCCCTTACTGAGTTTTTGAGCATGTTAAGAACTGTTGAGAACAACATAAAAAGGAAAGACCCGCTCCCATAATGATGGTGCAAAAGGGGAATGCTAAGGAAAATTGGAAAGGCAAGAAGAAGATAGGATCTAAATCTTTTGCCAAACCCAATTCCAAAACCAAACTGGCTTTAAAACCTAAAGGTGGGGTGGCTAAAGAAGGTGAGTGTCACTTCTGTGGAAAACTTGGACACTGGAAGAGGAACTGTCATGCTTATTTGGAAGATGCAAAGAAATGGAAAAGAAGTATGACTTCTGATTTAGGTATATATGTTATAGAAGTCAACTTGTCTACTTCTACATCATGTGTATTGGATACTGGATGTGGTTCTCATATTTGTGTTAATGTGCGGGAACTTGAAGGAGTAGGACTTTAAGCGAAAAGGAGAGGTTGACCTACGAGTTGGGAATGGAGCAAAAGTTGTTTGCACCGTCGTAGGAACTTATCATTTATCTTTGCCCTCCGGGCTAGTATTAGAATTAGAGGATTGTTATTATGTACTCATATAAGCAAAAACATTATTTCATTTCTTGTTTGGACAAGAAAGGTTTTTCATTTATAATAAAGAACAATCGTTGTTTGTTTTACTTAAATGATATTTGCTATGGTGTTGTACAATTGTTTAACGGTCTTTATATTCTTGATTTAGAAATGCCTATCTATAACATAAATTCAAAATGATTTAAATCAAATGATTCAAATTCGACATATCTTTGGCACTGTCGTTTAGGCCATATAAATGAGAAACGCATATCCAAACTCTATAAAGATGGGTTCTTGGATTCATTTGATTTTGAATCATATGAGAAATGCGAGTCTTGTTTATTAGGCAAGATGACTAAACCCCTTTCACTTGGACACAGTGAACGGGCTAGCGATGTATTGGGACTTATACATAGTGATGTATGTGGACCCATGAGCTCGTTAGCAAGAGGTATGTTTTATTACTTCATTACATTTACTGACGACTTCAGTAGATATGGATATGTGTATCTTATGAGACACAAATCCGAATCCTTTGAAAAGTTCAAGGAATTCAAGAATGAAGTTCAAAACCAATTTGGCAAAAACATAAAAGCCCTCCGATCCGATCGAGGAGGTGAATACTTAAGCCAAGACTTTGGTGACCTTCTAAAGGAGTGTGGTATTATATCAAAACTCACTCCACCCGGAACACCACAATGGAATGGTGTATCTGAGAGGAGGAATTGCACCTTGTTGGACATGGTACGATCAATGATGAGTTATGCAGATCTTCCAATTAGCTTCTGGGGTCATGCCCTTGAGACAGCTGCATTCACACTTAATCGTGTTCCTACAAAGACAATTCAGAAGACACCATATGAGATGTGGACTGGGAAATGTCCTAGTATATCGTTCATGAAGATTTGGGGTTGTGAGACGTTTGTTAAACGTCTGGATTTGACAAGCTCGGACCCAAATCTGACAAATGTCATTTTGTGGGATACCCAAAGGAAACAAAAGGGTATTATTTCTACAAATCTTCTGAGAACAAAGTGTTTGTTGGTCGAACTGGTATTTTTCTAGAAAGAGAATTTGTCTCTAAAGGAAACAGTGGGAGGAAAGTAGAACTCGAAGAAATTCGAGAACCACAAAATATCATTGAACCTGAGTTGGAACGTGAGCAGGAACCACAAGATATTGTGGAAAGTGAACTTGCTCAAATTACACAAGGCATTTGTAGATCTAGTAGGACACGCTAAGAGCCCGAGAGATATTATGGATATCTTGTGACTCAAAACGGCGATGTGATGCTCATAAATCAAGATGAGCCTGCTTCCTACCAAGAAGCTATGAATGGACCAGATTATGAGAAATGGCTTGAAGCCATGAAATCTGAGATGGACTCCATATATACTAACCAAGTATGGATTCCGGTTGATCCACTCGAAGGGGTAAAACTAATCGGGTGCAAGTGGGTTTTCAAGAAGAAAACCGGCATGGATGGTAATGTACAAACCTATAAAGGCCGACTGGTAGAAAAAGGTTTCAAACAAATTCAAGGTGTTGACTATGATGAAACCTTCTCTCTAGTGGCAATGGTTAAATCCACCAGGATCTTACTTGCTATTGCAGCTTTTTATGATTACAAAATCTGGCAGATGGATGTCAAAACTTCTTTCCTTAACGGAAATCTCCTTGAGGATGTGTACTTGACACAACCTGAGGGTTTTGTCACTCGAAAGGATGCTGGAAAGGTATGTAAACTGCAGCGATCCATTTATGGATTAGAGCAAGCCTCTCGGAGTTGAAATCTTCGATTTGATGAAGCAGTCAAATAGTTTGGCTTTATAAAAAATGAAGATGAACCTTGTGTATATAAGAAGGTTAGTGGGAGTCACATTGTATTCCTAGTATTATATGTTGATGACATATTAATTATTAGAATGACATTCCTTCCTTACAGTTTGTAAAAAACATGGTTAGGAAAATGTTTCTCCATGAAAGATTTAGGCGATCTTTTTACATTTTAGGTATCGGGATCTATAGAGATAGATCGAGAAAAAATGTTCGACTAAAGTTAAAGTACATATATTGATAAAGTGTTGAAACAGTTCAAAGATGCAAGAGGCGAAAAGAGAAACTTACCCGTGACTCATGGTGTAAAGATCTCTAAGGCCCAATGTCCTAAATCACAAGATGATGAGGAGCGTATGAGAAAGATCCCTTATGCTTGGGCAATTGGATCTATCATGTATGCAATGATATGTACTCTTCCAGATGTCTCGTATGCTTTGAGCATGATGAGCAGATACCAGTCGAATCCGGTGAAGGTCATTGACAAAAGATCGAGAATATCCTCAAGCACTGAAAAAAAGACTAAGGATTCATTCTTGGTATATGGAGGTGAAGACGAATGGCGGTAAAAAGGGTTAAACGGATGCTAGTTTCGGACCGACAATGATGACTATAAGTCTCGGTCGGGTTTTGTGTTTTTCCTTAATGGTGGTGTTTGTTAATTTTGGAAGAGTTTGAAGCAAGAGACCGATGTGATTTACAACAGAGGTGAGTATATTGATGCTTCTAGTGCAACCAAGGAGGCTGTATGGATTAAAAAGTTCGTCACTGAACTTGGTGTTGTTCCAACCATTGTTGATACGGTTAAGCTATACTGTGATAATAATGGAGCCATTGCACATGTTAAGGAACCCATATCTCACCAACGATCCAAGCATATACTTAGGCGGTACCATCTCATCCATGAAATCATTGATAGAGGAAATGTACATATAGGAAAAGTGCCAACAGATGATAATGTTGCAGATCCACTAACCAAGGCTTTGTCGCAGCAGAAGCACGACGGTCACACTAGTTCCATGGGTATTAGATACATGAGTGATTGGCTCTAGTGCAAGTGGGAGACTGTTAGAGTTTATTCCCTAGAGGCCAATTATTTGATATAATTGCTTAACATTTTGATATTATACTTGATTGAATAAATGAATGATTTTATTATAGTTTTATTTACTGCGTTATATAAATGTTAACATAATAAAATTCCTTAGAATAGTTAAACAATTTATATAGTTTCAAGTATGTGACTTGAACATGAGATTATATAATTACAATTAGTATCATTGCTCTTAAATGTCCCTAGTCGAGTATCATTGTTGATAGGACAACAACGATGCATTGAGACTAGTATGTGGATTGACTGATGACCAAATCTCATTGGTCATAAATATATGAGATATTAAGTCAATGCATAGGTATGTGTTAGAGAACGATGTACTGGATAGACCCACCATGAGAATTCTATGTGGAGCATCGAAGTGTTATTAGCGATTCTCATAGTGACAATGATGTAATGGTCCTCCGACATGAAATAACTATATTACTACACGAGAATTTATGTACTTTGATATCATCAAAGGTCACCTTTAATAGGGTGGACTATAAAGGTGATTATTGGGTACATCATGAATCGTGTGAGAAATATGAGTGATCTAGATGTAATTTAACCCTCCTATTTATTAGGGGTGATATCCATAGGCCTTTTGATTGTGTAGGACTATGAAATGCATGGCCATGCTCAAATAGTGATTTGTTTCATATAGTCTACTCATTGATCAAGAAAACTCAGATTGAATTATGAAGAGTATGACACATTCCATGACTCGAGTTTAATCTAAGATATCAAGGTTAAAAGGATTAAATTACATTGAAACATTGGTCACGAAAAGGTTGCTTCAAATCATCGATCTTATTATTACTTGGGTAGCAGTGATGCATTACTAGATGCCGCTCACTGTTTATAATTTTATAATATAATTTTGAAATTATTGCCAACGTAATAATAACCTATAGGGTCACACACAAAGAACGTAATTAAAAGAGAATTAATTTAAATTGTAAAGATTTAAATATGTTAATATGATTGATAGTTTTATTATGAATTTAAATTAATAGGATAATTTATATATAGGTATATTAATTAAGTAAGACTTAATTAAGATATATATATTGAAAGTAATATGCACACAAGCCAATCATGTTTGATGATAAAGCATATACTTTGTAACAATCTTATTCATTTATTAATAAAAATATTAATTTATTAAAGGCTTTTAATTATCTACATGATCTTTGTTTTAGAATATGTGATAAACCCATAGTTTTAAGCAATGCTTTTAGAATAATGATGATGATCATTCTAATGAGATCTAAATTCTTAGAAAGCTTAAAACTAAAATAGTTCCCAATCTTTGGATTACTAAATTGGGGATTAGTGAATCCGGATAGATTGGTACATACGTTGCTTGCTCATTGGATGAGGATGATTGATCTCATGATCATTTGTGTGGAGACACTAAAGCAAGTATGTAGGTGCTTATTAGAGAATAAGTTCATTTGAGCGTGGCTCGCTAAGGAATACCTAATGGAGTTTTACTTGCCATCGATAGGAATTCTGTAGTGATAGTAGTAGAAAGTGATCCTTGGACTTGAGATCATCATAGTATCTTGTGTATGATGAGTTATACTTTGACTTATTCCTTAAGACCCTTAGGGTATATCAAAGGGTATGCTTGGGTATAATAAGTTGTATACATGGAGATAATGTATGATCAATAAAGAATCTACCGCTTCTATTAAAGAAGAGAAATGTCTATATGATTCGATAAATGACAACCCAAAGAGTCCTTGGCGAAGATGAATGAAATTAGAAAGGAGTTTCTAATTTGCATTATTTGAGTTGTGCATTTAAGGATCGAAATACATATAATTAAATAAAATAAGACTTGACAAGAATTCCATGTCTTATATTTAATTGGGACATTGTATGGTGGAAGGATTGAATTGTCACGGTAACTATTTACTCAAAAGGTTCTTTAATGATTAATGTTGAAATCTATATTATCTGGAAAGTCGTTGATCGCTAGGGAGGCTTATCCTATTGTAGAATAAATATTATTTATTTAATAAATTAATTGTTTAATTTATTTATTTAAATAAGATTAGAATTGTTCTAATTGATTTATTCACAACCTGGTTTAATATGGAGAACCTAAAGGGTCACACCATAAAAGGAAGAATAATTATTTAAGAAGTTAATGACATAATCGTAATAATATGTTATGTATATTTAATTTAATCCATGGTGATAGAATAAATTAAATAGCTTAATATTTATTATTTAATATTTTAGAAATATTAAATATAAATTAATAAGAGGAGTCTTATTAATATTATTACAATTATTATTATTTTAATTTCTAAAAGGGTTTAGGAATTAATTTAATATAAGTACTCTCATTTATTCCTAATTGGATTAGGAAGAAAAATTAGTTAAAGGAGTTTAATTAATTATCCCTAACAAGATTAGGGAGCTTAATTAATTAAAAGAATTTAATTAATTAAATAAAACCCAATTCCTTAATTGTTAAGGTGGGTTGCCCACATCTATAAATAAGAGGAGTCTTATTATGGGTGAGGTGGTTGTTGACTTTTACAACATACGTAATTCCAATATTTTGGAGAGTACGTTCTTTTCTATAGAGATAGAAAACTAGGGTTTGAGCCAAATACTCATCTTCTTGAATTCTTATTATTCCTTGGTGGATCACCTCTAGAGGCCATACACTTGGGTGGCTAACGTTGATCAAAGGAAGGAACCAAACCCGGTGGATTCAAGTTGAACGCGAAAAAGATTGGAGGTGAACTCGTACCTGAGGAAGCTCGAATCTTCAAGGGTATGTTTCTTATTCATCTTTTTCGTTTAATTAATAATTGTGCATAAATGGTGATCCGGGTATATGGTTTGTAAAATTTTAAACTCTGATTTTACACTTTTCCGCACTTATTTTGCAATTTGATTGCGCACATGAATATTACAAACCCAACAGTGGCATCAGAGCCAAACCTTTATGCGAATTATTAATTGTTTTAATTTGATATGTATATTGATATGTGTTTAGAACAATTTAATTGGGCATAATTTAATTGTATAAAATTTAAAAAAAAAACAACGTAAACATTTTATTATGTTATTCAAGGGAATCCATGTTAAAGACATGAACTTGAATTATTAAATGGGCCACGTGGGATTTCATGTAATGCTTGAACAAGAATTCGGCAGGAGCATTCATAGTCACGGAAATCTAAAGGATTCAAGATTCATGCGAATTTAAAAGGCTACAGGATATGTTTATATATATATATATGATATATTTACTTATATAGTTTACATAAGACATGTTAACAGGATTTCCGTGGATTATATATATATATATGTTAACATGTTAGTTTATATATATATATATATATATATATATATATATATATATATATATAAACTAATGAAGCATTTTAAATCAAGTATAATATATTTGTTTTATATATATATATATATATATATATATATTCAGATTATTTTATAATATATTATATATATTATATATATATATATAATATATTATTCTTAATAATTTTATTATTAAAATAAAATTTTATTTTAATATTAAAATAAAAGTTTATTTTTATATTAAAATATAAAGTTTATTTTAATTTTAAAATTAAATTTCATGCTAACTAATTAGAGTTGGAATTAGATTCCATGATAACTAATTAGAGTTGAAATTGGATTCCATGTTTCTTTAAATAAAGGAGTTTATTTAGATATGAAATAAGATTTCATATTATTCAAAATAAAGGAGTTTATTTGTGAATAGGAAAGAGAATCCTAATTTCCTTAAATAAAAGAGTTTATTTAGATATGAAATAAGATTTCATATTATTCAAAATAAAGGAGTTTATTTGTGAATAGGAAAGAAAATCCGTGTTTCCTTTAATAAAGTTTCTTTTTTACATGGAATTGGATTCCATAATTAATTAAAATAAAAGAGTTTATTTTAATTAAAGATTTTGATTAAAATAAAATAGTTTATTTTATTCAAAATTGGATAAATTAAAATAAAATAGTTTTATTTTGATTTAAATTTGGATTAAAATAAAGGAGTTTATTTTTATTCAAAATAGATTTTATACTAACTAAATTTGCCCATTAAATGATATCAATATATATATTAAATGTTTATTATTCATAAGATGAATGTTATTTATTGATGCATATGATGATGTGTATGATAATAAATGGGATTGATTATGGACTATTGACCAATGTGATTGGATTTTATTTTAGTTGGATGCATGAATGTATGGGTTTTATTAAATGGGGTCTGCATACCTCGCCTTCTCTATTTTTTTTCTTAATGTAAATTCTATCTCCTCCTATGTACTTCCCCTTGATTTGCTAACGATCAAGGTTTCTATTTATTTTAAATAATTTTGTAATAGGAATAGTTAGAATTAATTTTGAAAATTGGAGATCAAGGAGCAAGGAGCCCTTGAAGACCCGTTTGTAATGGAGCCCCAGGTTTTAAATGTAATAGTTATATTTAAATATTGTTTCTTGCAACCTAGGGTTTGACCTTTTGGTTCACTTGGTGGCTCTAGTGAACCAAACTAGAATAAAAGTCCATAATCAATCCGGGTAGAATATAGTATTCTATATGTGCATGCTTATACTATATATATATATATATTATGCAAACATGCTTCGCATGTTCATTAATATAATGACGCGTTTTTTATATATATATAATATGCGCAGCAGCTAAACAAGATGAGACAAATTAATAACAAACCCCTCAATTTTTATATTAAGTCCTAAGCGTTCAAAGATATTTGGAATATCGAACGTCAGCTTTCAAGCATGATAAAATTAATAGAGTATTAAATATTTAATATGAGTTTTTTGTGTCACCACAAGGCAAGTATTAAGTATTTAAGATGTTAATTTATCACATTTGATGCTTATAAAGAAAATTGAACAATATTGTTTTGTTGTGTCACCACAAGGATGGTATTTTTCTTTTTTGAATATATGGAGTGCTAGGTCGGACTTAACTTGGATAATTTTGATTCGGATGTGCCACCACTTGATCAAAATAATCTAAGAGGTAAAAGAAAAGGAGTTGCATAGTTGATGTAATTGACAAAAGTTGTCTACCTATTTATTTATATATAGTTTGTTGTGTCACCACAAGACTATATACATTTGAAATGGGATCCTTATTCTCACTAGCAAATCTTTAATTAGATTTTGGCTTGAACTATATAAGTGAGGGTAATATAGTTTGAAGAAAATAGTGGGAGATACCAATTTAAAACAAGACCTAATTTATTTTGGTAATTAATAAAAGAATGTATGTTAAAATGTTGTTAATTACAAATTCATTTACGTAATTTTACAATGTCTAAAATTACTATCAACTGCGAAGCATATTAGATGCTAAATTAACTGTAATCAATTAAATGGATTGGTTAAGGAATTTGAGAATAGTTCTCATAGTGAAAAGCTATCTTATGTCCTTAATCGCCTATCCTCAAGCAATGGTTGCGCATAATGCCTCTGAGGAAGACATTGCTACTTTTAGAAAGTGGCAAGATGATGCACATTGGCTCAATGCATCATGCTCGCTTCCACGAGTAACAAGCTTCAACGTCGGCATGAAACTATGGATGCTCCTACTATATTCCTGCACATCAAGTAGTTGATGGTGAGGAAAGTAGGACTGATAGATATCAGATATCTAAGGAGCTCTTCCGATCTAGAATGGCCAATGGCACTATAGTACAGACAAAAGTTCTTAACATAATCAATTTGATTGATCAATTAGACACAACTGGTTTTGTCATGGATGGAGAGTTGAGCCAAGATTTGATCTTGCACTCACTCCCGGACTCCTTTCACAATTGTTGTGAATTTTCATATGAACAAGCTAGATATCGCCTTTCTTTGATTTGCTTAACATGTTGAAAAATGTTGAGAGTCACTTTCCAACCAAGAAAGACCATGTCTTACTGGTAGGGGCCAAAGGATCTTCTGAAAAGAAGAACGATTCAAAGAAGGTAAATGAGAAAGGCGTAAACAAAGGATAATAAGAACAAAAGCGATACGGATAGCAAAGGAGTTTGCTTCCACCGCAATAAGCTTTGGACATCGGAAAGAAGCTGCAAGAAGCATCTTGCGAGCTAACCAAAGAAGCTTAGTGAAGTTTCGATTATAAATACAATTTTGTTCATAATTTAAAATAAATTTTTCTTTAAGTCAAGGTTTTACTTGGGTATTGATACTGACTTTGGTTATCATAAATATAGATTTATGAAGGGACCAAATGTAGTAGAAAGCTAAACAAATATAAGTAATCCTATAATGCGGAAATGTAGCAAGGTTGCCATATTAGCCATAGAAACTTATAGTTTAGCAATGCCTACGGGCAAATCTATTAAGTCAATAAGTTGTTATTGTATTCCAGTTCTTGTTAAAAATATTATTTCCATTTTATTGTTGGACAATGAAATCTTTGGTATTATAATTAAGAACAATTGTTGTTCTATTTATAATAATAATGTTTTGTATGGAACTGGAATATTACTTAATAAATTTTGTATACTTGACTTACATGAAAATAATTTTGTAAATTGAACAAGCTAGTATAAGAAAAGGAGATGATCATTCAAAGAGTTGAATGTATGTATTTGTTGAAATACAAGTGTGAATTATTTGAAAGGTTCAAAGAATTCAGAAGTGAAACAAATTGGCAAAGTATTAAGATTCTTTGATTAGATCAAGGAATAAATACTTGTACAATAAGTTTCTAGATCATCTCAAATGGTTTTTCTCATAATGGACACCTCATGATACTTAATAATTGATTGATGTATCTGAAAGGAAAAATCATACCTTGTTGAAACATGGTACGGTCCAAAATGATTTTACCGACATTCCAGTATCCTTCTAGGTAATGTCCTAGAAATGGCTACATATCTACGAAAAGGTAACCTCAAAATTCGGCCCCAAGACTCCATAAAAGTTATGGACAGGGAGGATTCCTAATCTTAAGTATGTTAAGATAAGGGGTTGTCCAACTTATGTGAAAAGATTTCAAAGGATAAGCTTGGGACAAGATTTTATAAGTGTCGATTTGTGGGACATCCTAAAGTAAGTTTAGGGTATGTGTTCTATAATCCTACTTAGCAAAAGGTGTTTGTTACGAAACACGCTGCCTTCTAAGATAAAGGTGTTTATCATTAAAAGGGGCTAGTGGGAGGATAATAGATCTTGAAAAGTTCAAGAACGACAAAATACTATAAGTCAAATAAGAGGAACCTGTAGATAGACCTATTATACCACAACCAATCGTAACTGAATAGTACCGAAGATACCTGGGAGGTATGGATTCATCATAGATGATGATGATGAGGTACACATCATAGATGATGATGATCCAGTTACATACGATGAGGTAAGTGTTGTAGACACTCAGAGAAATAGATTGAAGCAAGTTTCTCAAATATAGAACATTCGTTTTGATGAGGCAATCAAAAGAGTTTGATTTTATCAAAAATAAGAATGAACCTAGTGTGTACAAAAGGGTCAGTGGGAGCATCGTGACATTCCTAATATTATATGTTGATATACTACGGATAAGGAATGACATACCAATGCTACAATCAGTAAAGATAAAGTTGTCTAAACATTCCTCCATGAATGATTTGGGAAGAGTATCTTAATTGGGGATACAAATCTATATAGATAGATTTAAAAGGATCCTCGACTTAACCCAAGGAACGTATATTCATTTGATGCTAAAGTCGTTTAGCATGGCAAACTCCAAGAGATGTCTCATGTCGATGAGCTATGGAGTGTATCTCTCTTAATAGTCCCCACAAACTCCTAAAAAGAGAGATCGCATGAGTGACTATCATGTATGCAATGAAATATACAAGACCTAATATTGATCGGTCATATTTTGGAGAAGATCACTGTAAGACAGTGAAAAACATCTTAAAGTGCTTAACCGGCACTAAGGATGTGATCATATTCATTGTGGGTCTAAATTAAAACTAGAGGGCTTAACAGACTCAAGTTTTTCGCAGACGCACAAGATGACGAAAAAATCCACTTTAAGGTAAAGCGTTATCTTGAACAAAGGTGCGTTGAATTGAAAGGTTCCAAACAAAGAAAGAGTTCTTGGTTTAGTGATAAAGACAAAGTAAATAGCTATAAATGAAGCTGCAAGTTGATTGTTTGGATTAAAAGTTCATTACAGAACTAGGAATAGTTCTTAAGTCTCATCTTGAATCTAAACATGTGTTGTGGCAATTTCATTTGATTATAAGAATCATTGAAAGATGGCAAATCAGTATAGAGATGGCGGACTCTCAAGAACAACATTACATATCCATTAACTAAAGCTTATCAAACAGCAGGATAATCGTCACTTAGAGAAGAAGAGTATAAGATACAATGGCGATTGACTTTAGTGCAAGTGGGAGATTGAAAGTAATATGCACACAAGCCAATCATGTTTGATGATAAAGCATATACTTTGTAACAATCTTATTCATTTATTAATAAAAAGTATTAATTTATTAAAGGCTTTTAATTATCTACATGATGTTTGTTTATATAATATGTGATAAACCCATAGTTTTAAGCAATGCTTTTAGAATAATGATGATGATCATTCTAATGAGATCTAAATTCTTAGAAAGCTTAAACTAAAATAGTTTCCAATCATTGGATTACTAAATTGGGGATTAGTGAATCCGGGTAGATTAGGTACATACGTTGCTTGCTTCATTGATGAGGATGATTGATCTCATGATCATTTGTGTGGAGACACTAAAGTAAGTATGTAGGTGCTTATTAGAGAATAAGTTCAATTGAACGTGGCTCTCGCTAAGGAATACCTAATGGAGTTTTACTTGCTCGTCAATAGAAATTCTCAGAGTGATAGTAGTACAAGTGATCCTTGGACTTGAGATCATCATAATATCTTGTGTATGATGAGTTATACTTTGACTTATTCCTTAAGACCCTTAGGGTATATCAAAGGGTATGCTTGGGTATAATAAGTTGTACATGGAGATAATGTATGATCAATAAAGAATCTACCGCTTCTATTAAAAGAAGAGAAATGTCCTATATGATTCGATAAATGACAACCCAATAGTCCTTGGCCAAGGCAGAATGAAATTAGAAAGGAGTTTCTAATTTGCATTATTTGGAGTTGTGCATTTAAGGATCGAAATACATATAATTAAATAAAATAAGACTTGACAGTAATTCCATGTCTTATATTTAATTGGGACATTGTATGGTGGAAGGATTGAATTGTACGGTAACTATTTACTCAAAAGGTTCTTTAATGATTAATGTTGAAATCTATATTATCTGGAAAGTCGTTGATCGCTAGGGAGGCTTATCCCTATTGTAGAATAAATATTATTTATTTAAATAAATAAATTATTTAATTTATTTATTTAAATAAGATTAGAATTGTTCTAATTGATTTATTCACAACCGGTTTAATATGGAGAACCTAAAGGGTCACACCATAAAAGGAAGAATAATTATTTAAGAAGTTAATGGCATAATCGTAATAATATGTTATGTATATTTAATTTAATCTATGGTGATAGAATAAATTAAATAGCTTAATATTTATTATTTAATATTTTAGAAATATTAAATATAAATTAATAAGAGGAGTCTTATTAATATTATTACAATTATTATTATTTTAATTTCTAAAAGTGTTTAGGAATTAATTTAATATATGTACTCTCATTTATTCCTAATTGGATTAGGAAGGAAAATTAGTTAAAGGAGTTTAATTAATTATCCCTAACAAGATTAGGGAGCTTAATTAATTAAAAAAAATTTAATTAATTAAATAAAACCCAATTCCTTAATTGTTAAGGTGGGTTGCCCACATCTATAAATAAGAGGAGTCTTATTATGGGTGAGGTGGTTGTTGACTTTTACAACATACGTAATTCCAATATTTTGGAGAGTACTTTCTTTTCTATAGAGATAGAAAACTAGGGTTTGAGCCAAATACCCATCTTCTTGAATTCTTATTATTCCTTGGTGGATCACCTCTAGAGGCCATACACTTGGGTGGCTAACGTTGATCAAAGGAAGGAACCAAACCCGGTGGATTCAAGTTGAACGCGAAAAGGATTGGAGGTGAACTCGTACCTGAGGAAGCTCGGATCTTCAAGGGTATGTTTCTTATTCATCTTTTTCGTTTAATTAATAATTGTGCATAAAGGGTGATCCGGGTATATGGTTTGTAAAATTTTAAACTCTGATTTTACACGTTTTCGCACTTATTTTGCAATTTGATTGCGCACATAAATATTACAAACCCAACATATATATATATATATATATATATAAATTCGGATTTATTTTAATTAGATTAGGGTTTTGATTAATTCCTATTAACTACTATATATTTGATATATAGCAACCATTTTAGGTAACGAATCATAACCTAAAAAAAACCCTAGCCGCTCTTAGAGAGACTATAAAAAAATTCAAAAATCCTAATCATTGGTGGCTAGTACCTCAGTTCTCTTCATTGCAAATCGTGCGACGATTCATGGGGCGTTCGTGTGGATACCGTAGAGGCGCGGTTCTATTGGATTACGTAAAGGATTCGAAGCCGTTTCAGAACTCTTTCATAATCGGTATAATATCTAAACCACTGAATTATTTTCTGTTACGCATGTATCCTATTTTTGGGTTTCGAAAATTTCTTTGATTATTTTATATTTCTGTTGCGTTTTTGTGCCGAAACCCTATAAGGTGCCACACTTAACTTCTTTTTTAAGTCTTGAAAACTATCTTCACACTTCTCCGTTCAAACAAATTTTACAGCTTTCTTTGTCAAATTTGTTAACGGAGTGGCAATCTTGGAAAAGTCTTGAATAAACCGTATATAATAGCCGGCCAATCGCAAGAAACTCCTCACCTCCGATGGTGTCCTTGGTTGTTCCCAATTGATTACAGCTTCAACTTTTGATGGATCCACTGAAATCCTGTCTTTGTCAATCACATGTCCAAGAAATTATACACATTCTAGCCAGAATTCACACTTAGAGAATTTTGCGTACAACTTTTCCTTTCTTAGTGTCTCCAACGTCAAACGTAAATGTTCCACGTGTTTTTCTTGAGATTTGGACTACACCGGAATATCATCGATGAATACCACCACGAATTTATCTAAGAATGGTTTAAACACCCTGTTCATCAAATCCATGAATGCAGCAGGGGCGTTGGTTAAACCAAAAGACATCACCAGAAACTCGTAATGTCCATACCGAGTTCTGAATGATGTTCTAGGTACATCCTCCTTCCTTACCTTTAATTGATGATATCCACTTCTCAAATCTATTTTTGAGAAGTATCTAGCACCCTTCAATTGATCAAACAAGTTATCTATTCTGGGAAAGAAATATTTATTCTTAATAGTGACTTTTTTTAATTCCCTATAATTAATATAAAGACGCATTGACCCATCCTTCTTCTTCACGAATAACATCGGTGCTCCCCACGGAGATACACTCGACTGAATGTATTTCTTGTCTAATAGCTCTTATAATTGTACCATCAGTTCCTTCATTTCTATCAGAGCCATTCTGTATGGGCCTTCGATATCGGAGCAGGTTCCTGGCGGCAAATTGATAACGAACTCTATCTCTTGGTCAGGCGAAAGTCCTGGAAAATCCTCCGGAAACACATCTATAAATTCCCTAACCACTGGCATCTCTTCTAGTTTCACGCCCTTCCTCTGAGTATCGACTATGCAAGCTAAATATCCCACACATCCTTGACTCAATAACTTCTTGGCCTACATAATCGTCAGACATCTCGTATGTTTAGGCTATCTACTACGATAGAAAACTACCATTGACGGAGTCATAAGGTTTGCACATTTCTTTTGGCAATCAATTATCGCTCCATAATTAAATAGCCAATCCATTCCCAATATAACATCAAACTCTCCAAGTTTATCCGGCATTAAATCTACTATCATGACATTCCCCTTAATATTCACCCTACAATTCTTGTATACGAACCTAACATGAATCACTTCCCTATTCGCAATTTCTATGTTTAAAGGGAAATTCAATTTTTCACTAGGCAATCCTAACCTCTTAGCAAATTCATCAGATATAAACGAGCAAGTAGCACCTGAATCAAATAATACATAAGCATCTATATCATTGATTGGGATAATACCTAACACAACATCCTTTGATTGTACAACATCCTGCACAGTCATGTTGAAGGTTCTGGCTGTGGGTCTGTTTAATGACGTTGGTCCAACAATGGTCAATGTACCTCCACTGCTACCTCCCTTGCTTCCTGTTGTCTCTCGAGCTTTCTTCTTAGGCACTCGCGAGCAAAATGATCCTTTGACCCGCACGTATAGCAATCAATCTTCTTTGGTTGATGGAAATTTGGGACAATGTGACCCTCCTGGCCACAATTGAAGCATACTCACTTACCCCTTAAGCATATGCCAGTGTGATTCTTTCCGCATGTAGCACATGCTTCAAACTTCTTTTTCTGTTGGCTATCTTGTTGGCTTCTAGTACCAACACTCGCATTCCACTTCCTGTTCAAGTTATTACTGTAAGACCCCAACTTTTTATAAATAAAATTGAATTTCCTCTAATTATCATTTTGAATAATAAAGTTTGATATAATACTTTGGTTATGGGTGAAATGTGCAAATTTTGCAAAATAAGCAAGTGGTTATAAAATATTCATTGTTGTCGGGGAATATTCATTTGGTCATGGAATATTCTTGCTGTCGGGGAATATTCGTATTTACGGCAAGTAAAACCCATTTGTGGACCCCATAACGAAAAAAATGGTCGATGAAGAAAATGACAAATTTGAGTTTTTATATAATAAAGATGTAGTTATTACCGCTAACATTTGTTGGAATACCCGTGGTTAAAATACGATGTCTACGCTGTGTCAGACAAAGAAGACACGATATTGCATTATTATTTTTGAATTATTGACTCTTACGCACGTAAGAAGGCACTACTCAATAATTGTTATAGTAATTACTGTTCAATATTTTATTTTATTGATTCAATAATTGTTACATTGATATTTTATATTATTGTTGTTTCAATAATTGTCACTGCACAATATTTTCCATTATCAGATCAATAATTCATATTATTTTAATAATATTATTAGATAGCATTATTGGCAATGTCTAACGAAGTTCTTTCTAGGAACGGGGTTTAGTCACCTAATTACGCGCCAATAAGGAGAAATCCTTATCGGAAAGCCCCCTCTTTCTTGGGAACGACCTGGTTGTTATAATTGTGATTCTGTAATATTATTTGTGAATAAATAATTATTGATTTATATGATAAGAAAATATTTATTTTATGTGGATGGATAGGAAAATATTTAATTTGTGTGGATATAAATGAAGGAATTAATGTTGGGGTATTTTATCAGTATTTTGTCGGAATTGAGGTATTAAAATCCTCAGATATGGATTTCTGCATTTTCTCGCTTTGGAATTTGGAAAAACTTTCTTCTACAAAGTTGTAGAGAATTTGATTTCTTATGAAATGGGCAAAAATTCGTATTTTTCTGATAAAAGGGCTATTTATTATGAATTATTGAAGTTTCAGAAATAAATATTTTTATTTAAAATATGGGTGGGCCCCACTTTTGGTTGGTGAGAAATGTGCTGAAATTTTATTCAAAGTGGTGGGCATGAATAGTAGCAGGTAAATCCATCAGGTAGTAGGTTAGTCTGCTATGGCGTTCTAAGCATTTTCCTATAAATAGGGTGCTTAGTTAGAATTGAAAATCACACCAGAATCATAAGTTTTCTCTCTCTATATTATCGAGCATATTTTATGAGTATTTAGATACTTTGTGAGTTTCTATTCAGTGCAAGTTTCCTTCAACCTTATATCTGATATTTTAGCCAGAAGTACTGTTTTTTTCAGGTAAGGGATGTTACTTTCTTCGTAAATGATATTATTTCCTTCAATATCATTATGTCGAAAAATTGATATGAACTTTATTGTGGAATTTCTACCTTTTTATGTCGGGGTTACTATTCACGTATACGACACTATTCACGAATACGACAATATTCACAAGAAAATAAAATTTTCTCTTCTTTGTTCAAGATGTCTATTATGGTTACTATCTTTGATTGTATCCATGTTTTGATCTTCATTCTTGAATTTTACTCCACTATGTTATGGAGCGTTTTTGAAATTGCATTATCTAAAGTACGAATCCCTAATTTTTGTCCTTTTATCTCACTGGATTCGTTCTTTTAAAATATTTTTCATCATCCTCAGTCCTAAATGATGGTATAACTGTATATATTTGGCTTGTAGTGCAAAGATGAATGATTACCTGATGGTAGTGCAAAGATGAACATGTGTTGAGATGAACATGACCAACTGGTGATACAGATGAATATCTTTGGCCCGTAGTGCAAAGATGAATATTTGATTCAAGATGTATATTGATTGATGTTACAAGGATAAAATATTGATGATGGAATTTTAAATTCATAGATGATAATAGATTTTGTTAGTTCCCAATAAGCATAATAGATCTAGAAGGGGGGGGGGGGGGGTTTAATAGATCCTTTTTTATTTCAAATACTTTTCTCTTTTATTTTGTATTGCTATTACATTAGCAGATGATAAACATAAGAATCTTTTCAAGCACAACGGAATAAGTAAAAGATCCCCTTCATTGATATATTCATAATCAAACATACATTGTTCGTAGAGTTAGTTTGGTTGTAAGCAGTTAAAACATACATAGTAGTTATAGTAGTTATAGTACATAATGTAATGACATAATGTAAAAGACATAAGGGGATTTAAGTGGTTCAGAGACTCAAGCTCCTAATCCACTCTTCTGCTTTCAACTAGCAGGATTTCCACCAGGAAGAAGCGGCACCGAATCACTAAGATTCCTTTAAGGCCAGCAGCCTTGGGACTCCTCTAGTTCCCTAGGAACTCTTCAAGCCCAGCAGGCTTGGAACTTTGTTTAGTCCCTCCGGACAAGGACCCCTCTGGCCCTGGCTTAATTTAGTCCCTTTGGACAAGGACCCCTCAGGCCCTGGCTTTTGTTGTTTGTTTGTTTGTTGGTTTGTTGGAGTTGGTGCTTAGCTGCTAAGATGTCTTCATGCTCTGAACATCTTCTATACTTAGCAGCTTGGTGTGATCATCCTTGAAGTGCAGTTGAGTGTTACATGATGCTCAACTTCTTTAGTTACTCAACCACTTCGGATGATCCCTTGATGACTGCCTTAAAGATCGTTCCTCTTGATACACGATGGCTGCACATGATTTGTTTCTAAGATGACTGTAAGTTCTTCTGCTTGGTACTTAGAAACTTTCTCATGCTTGCCACTATGATGACGTTTGTGATCTCCCTTCTTGATACTTGATGTCTTCTCATGATGGACTTGCTAAGATGACTATGAGCTCTTCTCTATTGTACTTAGAGTCTTCTCATGATGGACACCAAGATGACATGATGCTCTTCTTTCTCTCGGCAGTTCAGAACACTCTTCTTGTAGTATAACTCTCACTTCTACATAGTAGAACTCTCACTTCTACTTCTTCCTTTGCATGTATCTGAGTGTTCTTGGTGGATCGTAGTGTGAGCCTTCGGACTCACTATTTCTCATGGTTTAAAACAGTCCACCGTTTTTCTCCAAACTCGGCAACTCCAGCAACCCTCGATCTTTGAAGCTCTTCCTGGTTTATACTCCTTCCCAATCCTTCCGTTGGAAAGTAGCCGTTGAAGGCTATTCAAATATCTTCACAGATCTTGAGTTGACACAGGTAGACTGTTGATGTGACATGTCATACTTTATCTGACATTGCAGTCTACTGTTTCACCTACCCATCAGAGATGTCACCTTAATGTCTTGGGCAGGTTGAAGACTTTATTTTCTCCTTCTGATTTCTCGATCAGAGGTTGTCCTTTTGCATCGATGCTCTCAATAAGCACTTGTCCGAATATTACCCTTCAGATTGAACCGTTGCCAATGCTTCATTCTTCAGCTATTCGAACTCTACGATTTTGATGCATGTCTTCGAGGACTTGATTGTAGTGTCATGTTGAGTGTTGCTCATTGACTGGTAGAGTTAACACTACGATCTTGAAGAGTGTTGATTGGATCTTCAATGTAGAACACCTCTTCCTTCTATTGTGCAGTGCTTCAACACTTCGCTTGCTTTATTCGCTCTCAAAGACTGATGGCCTAACTCCTTGCTCTGGTCCCCTCTGAATAGCAAGACACTTCAGATTTGTGGCGCGTCCCATTCGCTTTCTCCTTGTGATCTCTCGCTCACTTATCATCAATGGATCAAATTAACATATCATAATATCCATATATTATGACCAGACCAACAAATAAGCTTGGGTAGGACACACTAGTGAAGGATTTGCTCGTCTCTCCCCTCCATAGTTCTGTTCCCGATCTCGCTTGAGATCATATCCCTAGCTTTCGATACCAGCGTGACACCCCAAAAATAGGTATCTGACACCCATTACGAGTGGTCAAAATACATGAATACGTAAATAACTACTGACTTTATTGTCTGACATAAAAGCGTGAGTTTAAATACAAATATTGTCATCTGAACAATATCCACACTCAAATAAGTCCTCATTACAATTATTGATACATTATTTTACAAAATGGTGAGGGGCTCTTTAAAAGCAATTTCTAGAACCATCATTCCACCCAGGCCAATTTACTACTACATTCTACGCCTCTGAGAAAAAATGGAACAAAAAGGAAAAGGGTGAGCTCGGTAGCCCGATGTAAAGAACATTATGACTAGATAACGTAGAACAAATTATTGTTAGTCTTGACGGGGAGAAATCTAATAGAATACGATAGGCAAACCGAGTTTTAAATCAATCTTCGCGGCCGAAATAATAATTAAATTAGAAGAGTTAAGTAGAGAATCTACGATCTACTATCTTCATATGAATTTAAAGTTCATCGTCGATATTTTATCCGCTTAACATCAATCGATATATATCACGGAATTAAATATTCATCTTTTGCACTATAAAGCGAAAGATATTCATCGATTGATTCATGTTAAATCTAAACATACGTTCATCTTTGTGTCTACGGACCCGAGATATTCATTAGAAAAATCATTCATCTTTACCTTGACTACATGACAAATATATTCGATAATATCATCATTTAGGGTGAGGATGATGAAAAATATTTTAAAAAAGCGAATCGATGAAAAACAAAAAATAAATATTAAGGATTAGTATTTCCAATTCCGTGTCGAAAATACCTCATAAATAATCGTAGTGGAGTAAAATTCAAGAATGATCAAACATGAATACAATTAAAGCTAGTATCCATAATAGATATTTTGGACAAAAAACAAAAATTTAATTTTTGTGAATAGTGCCGTATATTCGTGAATAATTATTAGGTATCGTGAATAAGTAGAGTATCACGTGAATAGTAACCCCAACACAAAAGTTCTAAATTTGATAAAAAATTTCAAACCAATATTTTGGCGTATAATGATATTGAAGAAAATAATATCATTTAAGAAGAAAATAACATCCACACCTCGAAAAACAAGTGCTTACACTAGAATCACCGAATATAGTCTTTGAAGGGAACTTATCATATAAGAACACTCAAAGTATCAAAATACTCACAAGAATACGCTCGATAATATATAGAGAAAGAGAGAGAAAACTTTAGTTTACGATGTGATTTTCAATTCTAACCTAAGCACCCTATTTATAGGAAAATGCTTAGAACACCAAAGCGAAAAAATTTAATAAAATATTAATATATTTTTTAAAAATTTCCTACGCACCTTATTTTGCCCAAAACCTCGACCACCAAGTAGCCACCTCACAAAACTTACAAAAAACGTTTTTCTTATTAAAATAATTAAAACTTCTAAAAATCAATTATTTGAACTTGAGAACTTCAATAATTCATAATAAATGGCCCTTTTAATCGGAAAAATTTGAACCTTATATCTTTTCATAGGAAATTCTATTATCTACAACTTTACGAAGAAAGTTTTCCAAATTCCAAATGCGAAATTGTTAGAAATTCACAAGCAGAAGCGATTTTACTGTTTATAATCAAATTTCGGTCCAAGAAATGGGGTCATAGACACACCTGAAAACATGTGTTAATCATTTAATGCAACAAAATACTCTTCTCCTCATATACTCATATATCCCATTCATTGTAAAAAATATCACCATTATTATATTATAATAATATAATAAAATATTATTTTATCAAAAAATAAAATATCAATTTTAACAATTGTCACTTTAAAATTTCTCCATCTATATCCACATAAAATCAATATTTTCCTCATCATATAAATCAATAATTAATTATTCACAAATAATATTCTGAGAATCACAATCTCTTGTGACGGCACTGGTTCCAGGAAAGGGGAAACTTTCCAGTAAGGATTTCTCCTTATTGGCGCGCGATTAGGTGACCAAACCTCTCCTTTGATGAACTTTCTGCATTGACTATGCCAATAATGTTATCTAATAATATTATTAGATAATATGAATTATTTAGCTTCGATAAAATATCAGCCTTGATAATTATTGAATCGATAAAAAATATTGAGCATTGATTCTTTGTAACAATTATTGAGTAGTGCCTTCTTACGTAGGAATCAATAATTGGTGCAATACCATGTGCTTCTTGTGCGATAGCAGCCGTATTACGTGTTTTAACCACCGCGTATTCCAACAGTGATTACTTGGTAACAACTACGCAAGTTATTTATAAACAACTTATACTTGTCGTTTTCTTTATCCAATCACTTTTCGTTATGGGGCCCACACAAAATTTGCTTGGCCATAAATACGAATATTCTCCGACGAGTGTTAATATTCCACGACCAAACAAATATTCTCCGATAAAATGAATATTTTATAACCACTTTCTTATTTAAAATATTTAGCATTTTACCCATAACTAACCACATTAATCAAAATTAACCCTTACTATTTCCAAATAATAAATAAAGGAAATTCAATTTTATTTATAATAAGTTGGGTCTTCTGATTGATTTTATTTTTACAGGATCACGAGGCATCAGATGCGAAAATAATGTACAAAATAATGCCGAGCTTCCTCATGGGTATGGAAACCATCGAGAAAATTCAAACATTTGTAGAATAATTTACAAGGCGTTTCTTTGCTAAAAATTCCATCGCAGGAACCTGAATCTAGATCCAATAGGTTGAATCTGTGATCACATGATTCCCTGTCTTTAAGAATCTGCCGCAATTTATGCGAAGCGATGGCGCATACGCACACATATATATATATATATATATATATATATATAAAAGCCGTAAATATATATATACGAACCGATCACCAACCACGAAGCACCTCCATGGGGATCAAAAATGTAAATAAAGGCAGAAAAAGCTATCAGCAAATCACGGAGGAAACTCAAAGGCGGGGCGAAACGTAAATGAAGTTTATAAATACGATTCAGCCTTGCTGAAGGAAACTCGAGCGGAACGAAATATAAATAAAAACATAAAAGCGATCGGCGCCACGAAGAAACTCCAGTGAAGCGAATATATATAATATATATATATATATATATAAAAGGTAGTAAACGCAGGCATGGCATAAGTCTGAGCTCATCGAACAAAGTTACGACACACAATTAATGTATATCATATTCATATATATATATATATATATATATATACGACAAATAAGCGCTCAGGACAAATGCAGGCTCATCCGAACAAAAGTTCGACACACGAGTTAATATATATAAATATATTGCAAATAAACGCTCAGTCAAGATCTAGGCTCATCGAACGAAAGTTAGACACCTACGCATTAATATATAAATATATATATATATATATATATATATATATATATATATATATATATATATATATATCAAAGCAAATAAACGCTCGGATCAATTTAATCACAATCGAAATATAACTTTATGTGCCCCAAAATAGGTATACATCACCTATTCTGAGTCGTCAAATACATGGTACAGAATACAAATACAATCTTTAATATACAACAAGAGAGCTGTGAGTTTCAATACAAATACTGTCTTCTAGACAATATCCACTCTCAGAATAAGTCCTCATTTGTGAAACCTCAGATTTTATGAATAAAGAATTAATTTTCTCGAAATAATTTTTTTTTTATATTATGGTGTGAATTTGAGATAATGTTATAGTTGTGGGTAATATTTATAAATTTTGTAAAGTATGCAAGTTGTCATAATATATTCGATTGTTCGGTGAATATTCATTTTAAACAAGAAATATTAAATGCGAATGACACCGTCCATCGGTGCACCCATAATGTGAATTATTGTCGGATTGAGAAAACGACAAAATATTTTATTAAAAATAACGGTGGAAGTTTTTACCGTTGATACTTATTGAACTACTTTGGTAGTAAAAGTACATTAATCGTGTTGTTACATAGTAGTACACGGTATTGATTATCGATATTTATGTGAGAAGTCACTTCAGTTTTGTTCGATTATTGCTTCTGATAGTTCTTTGCATAGTATCTCACATTATTTGATTCAATTATTGTTGATTTAGAAGTTTTGTTTTATTCACGTAATAAAATAGAAACATCTTTTTATATAAAATAGAATACTTTATTAAAGTTATTCTATAAATAGAATATATTATATTCTATTATGCGTAGTGTTTTTTATATAGTAAAATATTTTTATATAAAATAGAGTACTTTATTAAAGTTATTCTATAAATAGAATATATTATATTTTATTATGCATAGTAATTGCATAGTTCCCAAAGTGTTAGCGTAATAATAAAATCTTTTTTATATAAATAGAATATATTATATTTTATTTAAAAGATTTTTCTTTTAAATAGGCCCGTCGATTAAAGTAAATCAATCTACGGGTAGTTTATGGATTAGTTACTATGCATTCCATTTTCCTATAAATAGAAGCTTATTCCTTCATTATTTTCTTACGAATTCACCGAACTCTGAGAGAGAAACTATGAGAGAGAGGCGTAGAGATAGAAAAAAGTTTTACATTTCTTCTTTCTCTTTATATCAAGTATTATTTTACGGTAAGGGATATTATTCCTTTGTATTCAAGAAGAGAACTACATTACTCCATTTCTTTATTGTTCATTGGAATAACACATATCACGCTAATACCCTATATACTTGGTGATTATTATTACATTATTCGTTTTATTATTTTTATCGAAATATCACATGTATTCGCTATATCTGGGACTGGTTCCATCATTTATTATTCCGCATTTATTATTCATTGGAACATCCTCATTTGGTGTGAATTTCACCTGACTTGGTTCCGTAATTATTATTCTCATTGAAATAACGATCTGCTAAGTACTGGAATGCATGGTGATATCTTTTGTTATTCCATTCGGTATTATACTCGATTGATTAAAATTTTGACTTCTATACTCCATGAAATTAGTTGAATATCCTTGATATTTGCGCTTTCATCTAGTATCTTTTAGTAGAAATATTCTTTTGAGCATTCTTGAATTTTACTCACAAAGCAATATCGTGTTGACAATTTGGGCGTTATTGGTTTCTGGACAAATTAATTCTTGAACTTGTTTAATTGAATTTTTATATCATTGTCATCATCCTCATGTTTATGTTATGTTGAAAGTAAATACATGGCACGTAGTGCATAGATGGACTTTGGTATGATTATGACCAGAGATTATATTGCGTGTAATCATGAGTAGTAATGTTACAAATGATGTGAAAATTAAAAGTCCTCAACTTGGCCCGTAGTGCATTGATGGGCGAGTTTTGGTGTGATTATGGCTATAGATTCTCTTCGACCGAGGGAGCAAAATGATGAATTGTTTTATGGCATAATCGGGACCGTCGATAGCTACGATTATCTTTGGCACGTGGTGTGCGTGGATAATTCTTGGTCGTGATCTTAAGAATATCCTTGGCCTTATAGTGCGGGGATGATTTAATGATGTGGATTATTTATTGGTGAGTCTCGGTGATAAAAGTGATGAAAAACTTTTAAATCATAAAGATAGTAGATTCTATTAACTTTACTTGACTCTTTTAATGGATTGCTTGTTCGTAGTTAAACTTGATGTACATTGTATTTTATCAGTTTAAATTCATTGTTGGAGGCTAATGATAATTTATTACGCATTATCTTATGAGTCATAATATTTCTTCTTGGGCTAGTTGAGCTCACCCTTTTCTTTCACAGTTCTCTTCGAGAAAGCGAGAGCGTTCTTTGGGACTAGTCGGGGAATGGAAGTGATGGTCTAGATGGTGCATTAGTAGTCCTCTTTATTTTGTGAAATAGTACAAATTTGGAAAATAAATGTTATATATTAATAATAGGAATGTTAAATGATGATTTGATGGTATTAAGCTATGAATGAACATCTTATCAAGTAATTACCTATTTGTAACATAGGCGATTATGTGAAAGGGTAATTTAACTTTATATGATGTATATATTTGTTTATATAAATATCTGATGTTGGTAATGACTAACTATGTCGATATGACATATATATAGGGTGTTGATTCAAGTTGTAAGGTTTAGGCTTGTGCTAAAGGCAAGTTTTCTAACTCTATTTTATAATTGAAGCGAGTTCTCTAACTTTCAAAAACTTCATTGTCTTGAGTTTAATTTCCTTTGAGTACATTATTGTTTTCAAATTCAATTACAATTGTTGTAAGTTGCTACCTCTACACTTTATTGAGAGCTAGATTGCCTATTATTGAGTAAGTCGTTGTATCTAGTTTCTCATGGCGATACAAGTATCCCAAATCTTATAGTTTAATCTTGAGCAAGTTTTCTAATCTATTATCTTGTTAATTCATTCTTTGTTTTCAATTCGATTACAATATAATGATGTAAGTTATTTGGAGAAAGTTATTCTTATATTTAACTTGTGGTTTAGCATGCACCTGACTATATATGCTATGCATGCTTATTATTCAATTCTAATTAACCTTGACTTAGTGTTGTTCAAAGCAAGGTATGCTATAGTTATTCAAATTGTATGCTATTAGATTATTCCTAATTCATGACTTTAGTTTACTATGATTGATTCAATCACGATTATTCTATAGTATAGTGTTATTGGTCTTATTCAACTACTCCTTAGTTGATGTTCGTTTGAATTCAAATTATCTTGAAAGCTTATCGAAACCAAACTTCCTTTGGTGCGGACTTGTACTCTAAATCTTTGAGATGAACAACTCTTTTAATAGAGGTTTACGCTTAGCGTTTTAATGGTTGTGCACAATACATTTATCTGAAGGTTGATCCCCCACAAATACGTGAGTCCTATAGTCTTATATTTGTTAAAGTTAAAGTTGAAAGATTACTTATAACTGTGGACATGATTTGTGGTCATTAGACCCTCGATGAATGTTATAATTTTTAGAAAGTTAATAGAATATATTGTTCGATTCTATTGAGCCTAATATTGGCAATTGATGTAAAAGTTTAAAGATTTACTTATTGTTATTTCAAGTGGGCCTTGTTTGCTCACTCTTGCTGTAAAATTTCTTATAGACTAAAGTTGAAACGGGTGGCGTACCTAGCACCGATGAGGAAAAGGAAAGATGAATAAATCTTGAAGACTTGTAATAGTTTTGATAGTTTATTTTCGACTTTGGTTTAAAGATTGTAATGAAGTTTATTTAAATTTTTCGCATTTGAATGATTGTTGTTAAAGGTTAGATAACACAGGGAGATTTTTATTTAAGTTTAATCACAGCAGTATGGGCGGGTTTTATTATTCAATTTTATTATAATTGGGTAGTTAGAAATGAATGTTTTGATTAAGTGAACACCAAATCTTGAGGAAATAAAGTACTGGATTTGGGGTGTCACAAGTTGGTATCAAAGCTTTAGGTTATGAACCTTAGGTGGGGAAAAAAGCCTTAGGAAGTAACCTTTGAAAAGATAGTGGAGATAACTCTTATCGAGTTTTAAGAAAGAAGTAATAAAACACTTATGTGCTTATGTGTTTATAGTTTATGTACTAATTGAGTGTCGAGTAGTAATGATTAATAATTAAAACTTTAAAACTTTGTTGTCGGATGACTAATGTCGGAGAATCCGATCGGGCTAGGGAGGAGGGACCTCAAATGCCTATAGAGGAGGAGCCTCGCGACATTGGGTGGTTTAGGAACAACTCTTCCCACGGAGTCGGCCAGTTGGTCACGATGAGTTGAAGATGAGGATGATGATGTGGAGGCAGACGAGGAGGATCCCGTTGAGTTACCACGGGAGGATGAGGATGATGAGGACGAGGAGGAAAGATTCCACTTAACTCGATAGTAGGCCATATATCGATGAGGTGCATGGCCGTAACGTGGAACTTGAGGATCTGATTGAGGAGTTGCGAGGAGATAGTAGGCTGAAACAACAAATGCAATGACACAAAAAAACTGGCGAGATCTAGGATCGTGAAGAACGACTAACAATGTCGAGGAGAAACTAATACATGGTGAAGGAGAAAAGAACAAGCGATCGAAGTGGTCATTGAACTGAAGAACAAGTTGAGAAGAAGAAGGCGCTAAGAGGGCGAGAGTGAAGATGCTTACGAGGAAGCTTTTCAATGAACAGATTAGCGACAAGAGACACATGAGCAAAGAGGATGAAGATGGAAGAGATGGATAAAGTATTTAACACCGCAATTAATCGAGCTCAAGATCGGGTCATGGGATATCCGATTCGATTCGAGAGCAACGCCATCATTACGTGTTAGATCGCGAAACAATGTTTTTGAGTCATGGAGGAAGAAGCGTGATAGGGCTAAAAGTATCTTAATAGAACATCGTAGTTGTTGTACGATGAGTGAAAGGTTAAATAAATTATAAATCCCAAGTGTTATGAAACCTATGGGATATGACTATGATGTTGTCTGAAACTTTTGTAGTTCGGAAAGTAATGTAGATAGCGTTGATGCTATTGTTTTATGTTTTCAAAAAGGTTTTGAATAAATAAAAGTTGTTACTTTATTTAAAGTGTTATGTGTTATGTGGTTATTTCTTTTATGGAGGCAAGTTAATTAGAAAATACTTAAAGAAGTTGAGTAATAATCTAATAGATGTTTTGTTTTAACAAAAATGCCTCCCGGCGTGAACCACCCACGCGAAAAACATGAGAGAACTACCAATAACAACAATGTTGGCGGTAACCCCATTCAACAACTAGTGACACTCTTGGCGGGGCGTTGCGAGAATCAACCACAAAACCATGGTACAATGTTTAAGGATTTCAAGCGGTTGGACCACACGAATTCAATGGTGGGTCCATGAATCCAATCGAAGCCTGGACACGGATTATGGAGATAGAAAAGGTGTTCGATGTCGCTAGGATAGGGATGATCGGAAGACTACTTTCACAACTTTCATGTTGAATGCGAAGCTAGTTATTGGTGGCGGCCAATAAAACTCGGGAAGGGCTAGGAGTGATGACTTGGGATAGTTCAAGGAGTTGTTCTTGAGACCTATTTTTCGGAGAGTTTGAAGAAATTCGACTAGAAGTGCGGTTTACGGAATTAAAGCGAGGAGCGATGATGGTATCTCGAGTATCTTGCCGAAAATTCAATGAATTGGCGAGGTTTGCACCATATCGAGTCAAACCTGAACGAAGCGTAAAGGCGAAGAGATTTGAACAGGGGTGAAGCCACGGGATGTCGATGGGGTTTCCTTGTTCGATTGAAGACGTTTACAGCGATGATGGAGAAAGCGGTACTACGAAAGGTGGAGCGCGGCGGTGACAAAGTTCAATCGAGAACAAAGAAGAAGAAGAATGAGAATGAGACTAAAAATGGAGTGGTAGCGGTGGAAACAACAACAACAACAATAACAACAACAACTTGAAGAGGAAGTGGAAGTGGAATGGGAGCATGGGTCTTTGGAAACCATCGGGGTAACCAATGAAAAACAAAAGTTTGAAGCATGTATGCGACATGCGGGAAATTCCATAAGGTGCGTGCTTAATGGGGAAGCGGGTATGCTTCAATTGTGGCGGGAGGGTCACATCGCCCCAAGTTACACTCAACCAAGAAGAATGAATGTGCTTCACGTGCGGATCGAGGATCACTTTGCTCGTGAATGCCTTAAGAAGAAGGATGGGTGACAACGAAGCAATGAAGGTAACAATGGAGGTACATGGGCCATTCTGCGGGACTGCAACATCAAACAAACCCCACGACGGAACCTTGACATGGTATGCAAGATCTTTGTCTGATCAAAAGATGTAGTGTCGGTATTATCCCAATCAATGATATAAATGCTTATGTATTATTTGATTCGGTGCTACTTGTTCGTTTATATCGATGAATTTGCTAAGAGGTTAGAATTGCCTAGAGAAGAACTGAATTTTCCTTTGAACATAGAAATTGCGAATAAGGAAGTAATCCTGTTAGATTCAGTATATAAGAAGCGTAGGGTGAACATTAAGGAAAATATCTTGTTGGTAGATTTGATTCCGATTAGACTAAAATTTGATGTAATTTTGGGAATGGATTGGTTGTTCAAATATGGAGGCGATGTCGATTATCCAAAAAAGTGTGTAAACCTTATGACTCAAAATCGAAGGTAGTATTTTATGGTAGCAAGTCGCTGAGACAAATGAAATGTCTAACGACTATGCGAGCCAAAAATTATTGAGTCGAGGTTGTGTGGGCTATTTAGCTTACATAGTCGATACTCGGAAAGGGGTGTGAAACTAGAAGAAATACCCGGTGGTGAGAGAATTGAAGGCGTGTTTTAGAGGATTTGCCAGGACTTACTTTGACAGAGAAATTGAGTTCGTGATCGACTTGGCGCGGGAACAACACCAATATCGAAGGCCCGTATGAGAATGGCTCAAGGTAGAAATGAAGGCCCGATGGTACAATTGCAAGAGTTGCTAAATAGAAATATATTCAACCAAGCGTATCATCAGTGGGGAGTGCCGGTTTTATTCATGAAGAAGAAGGATGGATCAATGCGTCTTTGCATTGATTATAGGGAGTTAAACAAGGTCACTAGTAAGAATAGGTATCAGTTACCTAGAATAGATGACTTGTTTGATCGGTTGAAGGTGCTAAATATTTCTCGAAAATTAGATTTGAGAAGTGGGTATCACCAATTGAAAGTAAGGAAGGAGGATATACCTAGAACGGCATTGAAACTTCGGTATGGACATTACGAGTTTACGGTGATGTCTTTGGTTTAACAAATGCCCTACTTTGCGTTCATGGATTTATGAGCATGGTGTTTAAACCATTCTTAGACAAGTTTGTAGTGGTATTTATCGATGACATTCTAGTGTATTCAAAACTCGAAGATGAACACGTGGAACATTTACGTTTGACATTGGAAACACTAAGAAAGGAAAAGTTGTATGCAAAATTCTCTAAGTCTGAATTTTGGCTTGATAAATATATAAATTTTTGGGTCATGTGATTGACAAGATGGGATTTCGGTGGATCCATCAAAAGTGGAAGGCTGTAATCAATTAGGAACAACCAAGAACACCTTCGGAGGTGAGGAGTTTCTTGGGATGGCGGTTTATTATAGAAGATTTATTCAAGATTTTTCTAAGATAGCCACTCCGCTAACAAATTTGACAAGAAAAGCTATAAAATTCGTTTGGACGGAGAAATGTGAAGAGAGTTTCCAAGATTTGAAGAAGAAACTAAAGTATGGCTTTGTGTTGACATTACCGGATAATCTGAGAAATTTTGTGGTGTATAGTGATGCCTCACACAAAGGGTTGGGTTGTGTTCTTATCTGAGAGCGACAAAGTTATTGCCTATGCATCAAGACAATCGAAGGATTATGAGAAAGGGTATCAGACTCATGATTTGGAATTAGGCTGCGATTGTATTTGCTCTCGAAGATATGGAGACACTATCTTTATGGAGAAAATGTGAGATCTACACATACCACAAAAGTCTGAAGTATATTTTCACTCGGAAAGGATTTGAACATCGCGTCGAAGAAGGTGGATGGAATTGATAAAAGATTACGATTGTGAAATCTTTTATCATCCCGCAAAAGCGAATGTGGTGGCGAGATGCTTTAAGCGAGAAAGGTCGGGAGAAGTTGATCTTGATAACAACTCGGGAGGAGCTCATTTCAGCAATGACAAAAGCTGGAGTTGAAATCAAATTTCTAAAAGAATCGACAAACAACTATTCCAGATAGAAGTTGGTCCACTTTAGTGGACAAAGTGAAGAATGCTCAACTATAAGATGAAGAGTGTGGGAAAATCAAAGAGAATCGATTGAGGGTAGTGATGTAAAATACAAGATCGATCTGAAAGGACTACTACGGTTTGAGGAAGAATCGGGTTCCAATGACACGAGAATGAAAAGAAGAAATTTTGGCCAAAAGCTCATAGCTCAAAATATTCAATTCATCCGGGAAGCGCGAAAATGTATCAAGATTTGCGTGACATTTTTTGGTGGTCGAATATGAAAAGGGATGTTCGCGAATGCGTGGCGAAATGCTTGACATATCGAAGAGTAAAAGCCAAACATCAAAGACCCAAATGGATTACTTCAACCGTTGGAAATCTTTGGAATGGAAGTAGGAACACATCACGATGGATTTTGTGGTGGGTCTTCCAACTACTCAAAGAGGATGTGATGCGATTTGGGTGATAGTGGATGGTGATGAAATCGGCGCTTTTTACCAATAAAGATTAGATTCAATCTTGATCGATTTGCAAGATTGTACATTAAAGAGATCGTTTTGAGGCATGGAGTGCGATATCAATTATGTGTCCGATGGAGATCCACGATTCACGTCAAATTTTGGAAGAGACTACAAGAATGCATGGGGACACGATTGCGAATGAGTATGGCTTATCATCCACAAGCAGATGGCCAAAGCGAACGAAACAATTTGAGACATTGGAAGATATCTTTGAGAGCATGTGTCATGGACTTTAAAGGAAGTGGGAAGAACAATTACGTTGGTGGAATTTGCTTACAACAATAGTTATCACGCTGAGACATCGGCATGCCACCTTACGAGGCATTATGCGGCAGAAAGTCTTGAGAACTCCACTATCTTTGGGATGAAGTCGGTGAGCGCCAATGCGCTAGGACCGAACTAGTACAACAAACTATGGATGTTGTCAAACTCATCGAGGACAAGATTAGTAGCGACCAAGCAGACGAGAAAAAGTATCTTGATCAACACAGACAAGATCGTGCATTCGGCGTAGGAACTTTTGTATTCCTAAAAGTTTCTCCTTGGAAGGAAAATTCGTTTTTGGTAAAAAGGAAAGCTAAGCCCGAGGTTTATTGGACCCTTTGAAGTCTTTGCGAAGAGTGGGAGAAGTGGCTTACGAGGTAGCTCTACCTCGAGTTGGAAAAAATTCATAATGTTTTTCATATTTGATTATTACGACCATATAAACTTCGACTACAAACATGTGATCGAGTACAAACCTTTGCGATTCGAGAAAGATTTGTCTTATGAAGAGGTTCTATCCGGATAGTCGACGAGGAAAGAACAAGTGCTCGAGAATAAAGTGATACCTTACATGAAGGGTGATATGGAGGAACCACAATGAAGAAGAATCTACGTGGGAACTCGAAGAAAATGTTGAAAGAGTACCACAGTTATTTGTTTAATCTGTCTCTTGATTACGGGGACAGAATCTTTGTAAGTAAGGAAGAAATGTAACGAATGATTTGTTTGAGTTGTGATTACGAGGACGAGAATCCTTGTAAGGAGGGAATGATGTAACATTCCGAATTTTAAAGTGTAATATTAAATATTTATTGATTTATATAAGTATTTAATGGATATGATTTATTATTGAATAAATAATTGTTCAATTTGAGTTGATGTGGTTTAGTTAATTATTTGTTGAATAAATAATTAAATATTAAATAAAATTAATTGTTATATTTGTTATATACTAATTTAATTTAATAATTAAGTTATAGAGCTAATAATGATTAAATGAATTATAATATTTTAATTTAAATTTGTTGAATAAATAATTAAGGTGTTAATTGTTGGATTATATAAAATTATTTAATTATAAAGAAATTATAGTTTAAATGAATTATAATATTTTAATTGGAATTTGTGATAATAGATTATTATTTTAATAGATTAATGTTTTAATTGATTAATTAATTAAATAAAAGTGTGACTAATAACCTTGCTATAAAGGAGTTATTAAAATAAATTAAAGGACTTTAATTTTGTTTTGCCAAACAAGTCTTAATGCGTATTAAGTCTTTTAATCTAATAGTGTTTTTTATCAAATAAGGCATAAGGATTAATCCATTTGTTTTATTAGATTTGCCAAACAAGCCTTAATGAGTTATAAATTTCATTAGGTTAACATAGCAAGCCTATGGCTTTTTATTTTCATATTATATAATTATCATTATATCTAGATTATTACTATATTATACTATTTTATATTTTTTTATCGTAAGTTAGAGTTGAGTTGGGAAAAACTCGATTGAAGAAAAAGAGAAGAAGAAGAAGAAAACTGAGAAAAACTTTGAGAGAAATGATTTCTAACGAGTTTGAGAAAGGAATTGGAAAAGAAATTGATAATCAAAAGTAGCCATCATCTTCTTAATCAAAGGTAGGAGCTTAACCTTTTCTTTAAAAGTTTAGTTTTCCTCTTCCCAAAAGTTCTCTGTGAAATTTTATAAAAGATAAATTGATGGTGTTTATATAGTTTTGTAAATTATTGATTATAAGATGATTTCATGAGTTTATATATATGATTATAGAAAACTAGTTCATGTATGTATGTGTTTTGTGGAAGAAAACCATATTACATTGTTTACGTGAAAATATATATGAATATGGCTTAATTTAAAATAGAAATTAAGGTTTAATTAGTTGTTAAATTGATAAATTGATTATGGAAATTGATAGAGTATGTATAATCATAACTATGATGTTTTGAAATTTTTGTTTTGATTGAAAAACAAAATCATAGTGTTGATTTTCATTAAAAATGTCAACAATGGAGTTTTTGCCAAAAACATTGAAATTGGGTGTTGTAAATTTGATGTTTATGTTATTTTATGAGTAGAAACATGTTAGAAGTCTTCACAATATGTTTATATGAAGTCTATATGTATTACATGTTAATTAGTCTATTAGATTAGAGCTTTTAGGCCAATTTGGCTTTTGTTCATCTTTGTTGTCGAGCTTGGTCGTCCGAGTTACGGACTCTGGCGCCTTGACACGGCCACGATACAAATCTCAAATCATGCGACGTCAACGCCACGTCGCAACACCAATCAATGGCTGTGACCTTATGATGCATACTCGGTTTCATCATATGACAACCACATGTAAATCGTGGCCCTGCATGATGAGTTATTAGCGAATGTTACGACAGTTTTGTTTAAGTATACAAATTTGGAAAATAAATGTTATGTGTTAATAATATGAATGTTAAATGATGATTTCAGTAGTATTAAACTATGAATGAACATGTTATCAAGTGTTACCTATTTGTAACGTAGTTGATTATGTGAATTGGTAATTTAACCTATATGATGTATATATTTGTTTATATAAATATAAAATATTGGTAATGACTAATTATGTCGATATGACATATGTATAGGGTATTGATTCAAGTTGTAAGGTTTAGCTTGTGCTAAAGGCAAGTTTTCTAACTCTATTTTATAATTGAAGCGGTTCTCTAACTTTCAAAACTTCATTGTGCGAGTTTAATTTCATTTGGTACATTATTGTTTTCAAATTCAATTACAATTGTTGTAAGTTGCTACCTCTACACTTTTGTAGAGCTAGATTGCCTATTATTGAGTAAGTCATTGTATCTAGTTGCTCATGATGATACAAGTATCCCAAATCTTATAGTTTAATCTTGAGTAAGTTTTCTAATCTATTATCTTGTTAATTCAATTCTTGTTTTCAATTCGATTACAATATAATGATGTAAGTTATTTGGATCAAGTTATTCTTGTATTTAACTTGTTGTTTAGCATGCACAACTATATATGCTATGCATGCTTATTATTCAATTCTAATTAACCTTGGCTTAGTATTGTTCAAGAAAGGTATGCTATAATTATTCAAATTGTATGCTATTAGATTATTCTAATGCATGACTTTAGTTTACTATAATTGATTCAATCACGATTATTCTATAGTATAGTGTTATTGGTCTTATTCAACTACTCCTTAGTTGATGTTAGTTTGAATTCAAATTATCTTGAAAGCTTATCCAAACCAAACTTCCTTTGGTGCGGACTTGTACTCTAAATCTTTGAGATGAACAACTCTTTTAATAGAGGTTTACGCTTAGCATTGAAATGGTTGTGCACTGTCGTTTTGTCGAAGGGTTGATCCCCCAAATACGTGGAGTCCTTATAGTCTTATTATTTGTTAAAGTTAAAGTTGAAAGATTACTTATAACTGTGGACATGATTAAGTGGTCATTAGACCCTCGATTGAATGTTATAATTTTAGAAAAGTTAATAGAATATATTGTTCGATTTCTATTGAGCCTAATATTGGCAATTGATGTAAAAGTTTAAAGATTTACTTATTGTTATTTCAAGTGGGCCTTGTTTGCTCACTCTTGCTGTAAAATTTCTTCTGACTAAAAGTTGAAGCAATTGGCGTACCTAGCACCGATGAGGAAAAGGAAAGATGAATAAATCTTGAAGACTTGTAATAGTTTTGATAGTTTATTTTCGGACTTTGGTTTAAAGATTGTAATGAAGTTTATTTAATTTTCCGCATTTGAATGATTGTTGTTAAAGGTTAGATAACTTTGGGAGATTTTTATTTAAGTTTAATCTTGTATTGGCATGTTTTTATTATTCAATTTAATTATAATTGGGTAGTTAGAAATGAATGTTTTGATTAAGTGAACACCAAATCTTGAGAAATGAAGTACTTGGATTTGGGGTGTCACAAATAATATTGAAATATATATATATATTTGAGGGTCATAAGACCACGAACTATGTCCAAAGTTATAAGTATTCTTTCAACTTAAACCTAAATAAATCGTAAAGATCAGTATGGACTTCTCATACTTAGGGGATCAGCCCTTCATACCATGTATTGTGTACAAACATCTAAACAATATGTGTAAGTTATCCCACATAATAGGATCGTTCATCTCGGATTTAAAAATCTGAGTCCGCAACAAAGTAAGTTTGGTTTGGATAAGTTTCAATGTAATTTAGAGTTTAACGATCATCAAATAAGGATTAGTTGAATAAAAGTGTAATAACAATATGCTATGGAATAAGTCATAAATGAATCAACATTGTATGTTAAGGTCATGCTTTAGAAATGAACTAAAAGCATAAGCATTGAATAACGTAACATACCTTGCTTGAACAATATTAAGCTAAGGTTAGAATTTTGTTTGGAATTGAGTATTGAGCATGCATGATAAATAGCAATTTGACCGATAAAACGTGTTCAACATAAGTGTATTAGAATTTAGAAGCTTGCATGCTAAGAAACAAGTTAAAGTAGGAAACCTTCTCAAAGTAAGAGTTAGGTTAAATAGCTTTGCACGAATATATTTAAATTGTATAAGTAGGATTATGAATAACTTGCTCAACAGTAAACAAGGTAGGGTAAAGAACTTACACAATATAAAATTAGAGTTAAGAAACTTGCATACTAAGAAACAAGTTAAAGATCACAAAAACTTGCATACTAAGAAACAAGTGAAAGATCAGAAAAACTTGCTTTGCATGTAAGCTAAACCGTAATAACTTGATTCTCAGTATCCTATACACATGTCATCATGACATAATTAGTTATTACATATACTCCGTATACAATTAAGTATCTACATCATGTATGACTTGGTTTAATCATATTGTCAAGTCACACTAGTAATGCGATAATATAACTCATTAATTGTTAATAATATTATCACCCTTGGTACTAAACACCACAATATAAAAATTACATTTCAACAGTTCTAACATTTCACTTTGTCGAATAATTACTGATTTTTGTATAATAAAACAACCTTTTGGCCATCTCTCTTGATCGGTATTGGTGCGCCCATTTACACTAGGAATGGCGCCGTGCTTGCAACATGGCATCATGACATGAAGGCATTTCAGCTCTGCTTCATGCAGTGCGAGACTTGGCGCTGTGGCGTGAGACTTGGCGTTGTGGCTCCGAAGTTCAGTTCCGGGCAATGCAAGCACATGTAAAGCCAAATTTGTTTTACGCTTAGTTTCTAGCAACCAATTTAACCCGTAATACTTACACAGATTTCATATAAACATTACCTATCATATATATACTGATTTAGAATAATTAACAACAATTATAATCAAATTAAGTATTTTGAATTCCATATTTTTGCCAAAACTCCATTTTTAACATACCTGACAAAATTTACACTGTGATCACCATTGTACACCAAATTAATTCATTCAAGCTACGTTCTCTTTGTTACCTACTAAATTAATACATAAAAGACTCAATTTGTCTATTAGTTTACAAACCAAGTATCAATTTTGAACTCCAACAAGCCATATTCATACACACATGCACTGTAATCAGTTTTTCTTATTTTTGAATGTCATTAGTATACTAAATCCTTATCTAGATATTAGTTATAGCATCACCACTACACATAAGCACAACTAACACTTTATACAACAACAATTCATCAATTTTGAATTCATAAGGACTTTGAAATTCATGAACACAGAACATACATATATATAATATTAAGCTTATGAAAATATACCTTCAATTGCTTGGATAATCCTTGCGAACCACACATAATTTCTTTGTGAAATCTCAGGAATCTTGTAAGAACCCGAATTTTTAGAAATTATTAAAATAAGAATTTAGCAAATAAAATTCTTAAGGCATGAGATGGGTTCGAACAAGGCGTATAATTGTGTTACGAGGTATGTAGTATTGTGTTACATAGGGTAATATATGAAGCTATGTAATAATTGATGTTGTGTTTAATAAATATATATCATTATTGTATATTTGTTAGAAATTGTAGAGATGAATTAGTAAAGAAGATGGATAGAAATGTATCTATCGATATTAAATAATTTATGTGAAATTATTTTATCATAGTAAGTTAGTGACATTAAATATCTTTGATAATCACCAATTCCTTGAGTATATGTCACAGTGTAGGTATCAAGTCTAAAGCGATCTGGCCAACCCTTTAATGGTGGATGTATAGGATGTGACACCCCCAAATCCTTGTACATCATTTCCTCAAGATTTGGTGTTCACTTAATCAAAACATTCATCTATAACTACCCAATTATAATAAAATTGAATAATAACACCTGCCCATACAAGAATAAATTTAAATAAAAATCTCCCAGGTTATCTAACCTTTAACAACAATCATTCAAATGCGGAATTTAAATAAACTTCATTACAATCTTTAAACCAAAATCTGATAATAAAACTATCGAATCTATTACAAGTCTTCAGTACTTGTTCATCTTTCCTTTTCCTTTATTGGTGCTAGGTACGTCACCAGTTTCAACTTTAGCTGTAAGAAATTTTATAGGCAAGAGTGAGCAAACAAGGCCCACTTGAAATAACAATAAATAAATCTTTAAACTTTTACATCAATTGCCAATATTAGGCTCAATAGAACTGAACAATATACTCTATTAACTTTCTGAAAAGTTTAACATTCACTGAGGGTCTAATGACCACGAATCATGTCCACAATTATAAGTAATCTTTCAACTTTAACTTTAACAGTCATAAGACTATAAGGACTCCACGTACTTAGGGGGATCAACCCTTCGTACAATGTATTGTGCACAACCCTTTCAACGCTAAGCGTAAACCTCTATTAAAAGAGTTGTTCATCTCAGTATTTAGAATACAAGTCCGCACCAAAGTAAGTTTGGTTTGGATACATTACAGGGTAATTTAGAATTCAATGGTAATCAACTAAGGATTAGTTGATTACAAAAGAAATAATTGTATGCTATGGAATAATCATAACTGAATTGATATTTGTAAATTAACATCATGCTTTAGGAATAATCTAATAGCATAAGCATGGAATAATCATAACATTCAAGGTTATTGAGGATTGGGTACTAAACATGCATCATGAATAACAAATTGAACGACAAAGTTGCTCATCACTAGAATACAGTGACTCGCATGCTAACTAACGAGTTACATATTAAAGAAACTTGTTCAATAATAAGATGTAAGATGTAGAATACTTGCATCCTCATGAACCAATAGATACAAGAGCTTTATCAGTAATAAACAATCTAACTCCACGAAAGTGTAGAATTAGTAAATTGTATAATTGAAATGGAATTAAAAGCAATAATGTGCTCAACGAAATTAAACTTGTACAACGAAGTTTTAGAGTTAGAAAACTTGCCTTTAGCACAAGCTAAACCTTATAACTTGAATCAATACCCTATACATATGCCATATTGACATAGTTAGTCATTACCAACATTGTATACTCATATAAACAAATATATACATCATATATGTTAAATTACCCTTTCACATAATCAACTATGTTATAAATAGGTAACACTTGATAGCATGTTCATTCATAACTTAATACTACTGAAATCATCATTTAACATTCCTATTATTAACACATAACATTTATTTTCCAAATTTGTATAATTAAACAAAACTGCCATGAGAACCTTCGCTAACTTCATTTCATGGGCATTTCTTACAATTACATCAGTGTTCATATTATACCGAGTAACATCATGACTCAGTCACAAAGCATTGGTTGGTACTGCCACATAGGCGGCAAACCTAAGCGACTTTGAGATTTGTCTTTCTTGGCGACGTGACATGGCTACCAGACTCCAAAATCCGACGACCAAGCTAGGCACTAGTATGAACAAAAGCCAAATTGGCCTAAAAGCTCTAATCTAATAGACTGATTAACATGTAATACACATATAGACTTCATATAAACATATTGTGAAGACTTCTAACATGTTTCTACTCATAAAATAACATAAACATCAAAGTTACAACACCCAAATTCAATGTTTTGTCAAAAACTCCATTGTTGAAATTTTTAATGAAAATCAAACACTGTGATTTTTTTTTTCAATCAAAGTAAAATTTCAAAACATCATAGTTACGATTATACATACTCTATCAATTTCCATAGTCAATTTATCAATTTAACAACTAATTAAACCTAAATTTCTACTTCAACTAAGCCATATTCATGTATATATATTTCATATGAACACTCATAATATATTTTCTTCCACAAAAACACATATATACATGAATTCATTTATCTAAAATCATATATAAACTCATGAAATCATCTTATAATCAATAATTAATCATATAACTATAAACACCATCAATTTAACTTTTATAAAATTTCACAGAAAACTTTTTGGAAGTAGAAGAAACTAAACTTTTAAAGAAAATTTAAGCTCCTACCTTTGATTAGGAAGATGATGGCTATACTTTTCCCCAATTCCTTTCTCAAAAACCTGTTAGAAAACACTCACCTTCTCTCTAGAGTTTTCTCTATTTTTTCCTCTGTGTTCTTTTTCTTCTTCTTCTCTCTTCTCCCAACTCTAGTTTACGTATAATAATATAACGTATGTAATAATAGATATATTTAGTATAGGATTTTAACTGACATCAGTTATATTATTTTGAAAATCAAAAGCCATAAGGCTTGTTTGGCTAAGCTTAATAAAATAACCCTTTAATCCTTACACCTTGTTTGGTAAACCTAATTAAAACAAATGGATTAAATCCTTATACCTTGTTTGCTAAAACATCATTAGATTAAAGACTTATTATGCAATACGACATGTTTGGCAAAAAAACTAAATTAAACTCTTTTAATTTATTTTAATAACTCCTTTATAGCAAGGTTATTTATCACACTTCTATTAAATTAAATAATCAATTTAATCAATTCAAATACAAATCTATTAAATTACTTTAGCACATAATTTAATATCACATAACTATAATTTTTTTTATAATTATAATTTTATTCGACCAACTAATATTTTAAATTACAATTTCCCATTTAAAATATTATAATTTATTTAAATCACTATAAGCTCTCTAGCTTACTTATTAAATTAAATTGGTATATAATCTCATAACAATTAATTTTTCTTAGCTCCTTAATTATTTATTCAACAAATAATTAACTAAGCCACAATAACTCAAATTTCCATTAAATACTTATATAATTCAATAAATATTTAATATATATTATTTAATTATTTATTCAACAAATAATTAACTAAACCACATCAACTCAAATTGAACAATTATTTATTCAACAAATAATCATACACATTAAATACTTATATAAATCAATAAATATTTAATATTACACTTTAAAATTCTGGAATGTTACATCATTCCCTCCTTACAAGGATTCTGTCCTCAGAATCCCAACTGAAACAAATCATTCGTTACATTCTTCCATACTTACAAAGATTCTGTTCCCAGAATCGAAGACACAGATTAAACAAATAACTCAGGGTACTCTTTCAACATTTTCTCTTCAAGTTCCCACGTAACTTCTTCAGCGTTGTGGTTCCTCCATATCACCTTCACAGAAGGTATCACTTTTTTCTTGAGCACTTGTTCTTTCCTGTCGACTATCTGGATAGGAACCTCTTCATAAGACAAATCTTTCTCGAACTGCAACAGTTCGTAATCGATCAAAAGTTTGTAATCAGGTTTATATGGTCGTAACACCGAAATGTGAAAAACATTATGAATGTTTTTCAACTCTGGAGGTAGAGCTACCTCGTAAGCCACTTCTCTTACTCTACGCAACACTTCAAAGGGTCCAATAAACCTCGGGCATAGCTTTCCCTATTTATCAAAACGAATTTTCCCCTTCCAAAGAGAAACTTTTAGGAATATAAAGTTCTACGTC